>NMRA01000216.1:522771-674472 GCA_002633005.1 Phoronis australis | reverse complement strand
CACTCCTTCTCCGTCGTCTTCCCGGCCACTCCTGTCACCATCAATGACTGGGACGACCTTATTGAGAAAAATATGATAAATATTGTGAGCGAAAACAGAACTACAGGAATGTCAAAAATGAGGATTTGCAACTCAGCTATGGACTTTTTTATCGTAGTTCACTTGTATTTGTTTTGTATTTGTGACAGAGGCTTCCTGTATTTGGACTGCTTTAGTTGAATTTTGGTCTGATGCAGGACGTAAGATCCCATTTGACGTTTGCTGTGCACAGGGGGGGGGGGGGAATGGGCCCCCCAAAATTTCCAGATTTTCAGGGGTTTGGGTTAAACCGTGGCAACCGATATAAGCGTGGGGCCGGGGACAGTCTAGAAATGAAAGACTGTGAAAACGGATAAAAAAAAGGAAAATTCAAGAGAACATTTAACAAATCTGCATCAGTGCATGGTTTACCTTTTGAGGACCCTGGCCAGGACACTGTCGTTTTTGGTGTTCGCTTTTGCACCACAGGTCGTCTACGCGCACACATAAATTTCGAAAAATCGAGAAAATTTGTAAAGCAAAGCTTTTGCTAAGCGTACTAGTTTACTGGATGTTTAAATTCAGTAAGTCAATTTTGCGAATGCAAAACTATATTTTTCTAGAGGCCCCTCTCTGGCAAGGAATAACGGAGACAATTTTCGCTTTATTTATTTTCTCGAAACTGTATATCACTTGAGAAAAATTGATGACCTGACAGGTAACATCAATTGCTGCGCATTTCCTGAAATTTGAAAATACGTATAGATATTTTCATATTTAGGGGACCCGCCCTTGAAGGAGGCCATTGACATTCAAGTGGCCACCTTTTTGTGTTTTTGTTGACAGATTTGTACGGGGCCACTCACGGAGAATGCCAAATGTTGGAATCGATTACCTCTATTTTAATATTTTTTGTGAAATTGAGCTTTTATGCTGAAGGAGGTCAATCCCTGCATCGTTTTGGGGCCACAGGACGGTGGAATGAACTGTCACTTTTTTCCAAGTTTACTGAAGGTTAACCTGTCATCTTAAGGTGTCCCATTTCAGACGGTGCCCTCTCTCGGTGGAGCAGTTCGTGGTAAATGTCCCTTTGTCCCTCTATATACATGTATATTTGCGCGTGCAGGACAAGTGTGCACAGGGCGTCACTATGTTTGTGCGTGCACGACAGGTGTACAGAAACAATTGTGTTTGATCAAATTTATTACAAATGATTCTTTAAAATAGATTAATTTCGACTATTTCTAAGAATGGTAGGACATGTTATAAGGTGTTGAGTTTTTTCATCAGCCCTAGTAATTTATACAAATTCTTGTCATTGACCAAAAACGATCCTAACAACAATGCTGTAAACGATGATCAGACTCATATATGTGAACGATGATCAGTCTCATCAACTCATATCATCCAAAATGGAGGTGCATTATATTATTTTAAGTTTAGAAAATATGATCAAGACAGTGAAGAAGACGAACAGTACACAGTGTCTATTTTGTTACGTACTAGTTCATTAAGTTTGACGGTAAATATTAAGGGCAAATCTAAGCCTTTGAACTAGCAAGGAGCAATGTATAATTCATACAGAAGTATGCAAGAGTCAGGGTACAGACTTCTGTGTACATCCTGAGGGGCGTGTAGCTAGGATGGAGGGAGATTTGTCTCGTGCAGAACCCTCTCCGGAGGGGAGGAAATATCAGCATCAGAAATATTACATAGATTCATTCAAGTAAGTCAGGCAAACGCATTTTAAATAATAATCCACTGGTGCCACCTGCCGCCCCGAAGTGTTGTACCAGAGGGTTCCAGTTCAATCCCGTCCTGCAGCCATTCTATTACTGCTTATGAATTTCTATAATTACATCACGTTTCGTCTCTTACAGTTGCTAAACATAAATTGAAACATGAGAACGTACTAGAAACCATGTGTAGTTAGTTGTTGCAACAAGAAGGGGGTTATACATACCAAGTGTCCGTGGCGTTGGCGCATTGAATTTTGGAATTAAATGCTGAATGACGTCAGTATGAACATTTGTCTTAAAACGCTACGCAATATTACCACAAGTCAAATTTTAATAATTCTGCTAAAACTATAGATTGTCTAAAGGTATTTAATAATAATAATAATAATAATAATAATAATAATAATAATAAACTTTATTTAAAGAGGATGAAAATACAATAAATGTAAAACATGCTTTAGCCAAAGGCTAATATCCAAGATGGTCCTCTGCAGCAAGAAATTAAAATTAATTAAGTTAAGTTAGATAAACAGATTAACTTAACATACAATAAGATACATTAAATAAAATAGTATTTACAAATTGGATAAACAAACTGAATTAAAGATAAATAAATAAATAAAAAAAATTTTTGGTAAATATATTGGAAAGACAAAAAGGAGGGACATCTATGATGACCACAGGTAACTGATGAGGTGGTGTCTGGGAATACACAAGAGCTGAAATATTGCAGACGCCCTTCTGTGGGAAGAAATGGTGATATACGCCGGAGAAGACCAAGGCGCTGCCTAATTTTGGACAAAGTCCCATTTATATGGCTAGACCAGCTGAGGGTCTTGTCTACAGTAACACCTAATAACTTTTCACTGTCAACATATTTGAGGCGTACATTGGAAATAGCAAGGTTAAACTCAAGATTACTTCTACTATGCCGTTTCTTTAAGGCAATACTCGTACATTTTGTTTTTTCAGCATAAATTACCATTTTATTATCAGTACATCAGGTAGCAACATTATCCAGATCAGACTGGAGTCTGTCCTTTACAGCGATCAGCGAGTTTGCCACAACAGACAAAGTAGTATCATCTGCATACATGTCAACCGTGTTTTCGCAGACTAAAGAGAGATTATTTATAAAAAGTAAAAACAGCAGATGTCCCAGGATGGATCCCTGGGGAACACAGTGTGTGATACCTCGGGACTCAGACAGATGTCCACCAAGGGATACAACCTGGCACCTCTCTGAGAGATGATTTAAACCAGTCTAGAGAGACCTTGCCCACCTTGTAAAATAACAGTTTGGTTAGAAGTATATTGTGATCAACGAGATCAAAAGCTTTTTTAAATCCAAAAATACTACACCAACGTTGTGACCACTATCTACACCCTGAGCCCAGTCGTTAACAATATTAATGAGGGCAGTTTCACAGGAGTAGTCACTTCTGAAACCGGACTGAGATGCAATTACTAAATCGTGCTCGGTCAAAAATGACTAAAAGGTATCGTGAACATGCTTTTCCAACAATTTAGACAAGACCGGTAAAACTGAAATTGGCCTTTGTGTAAAGGGGATACTTTTGCAAGTTTCCACAAACTAGGAAACTTGGAAGTTTTAATGCTATGGTTTAAAAGATAGGTGATGGATGGTGTCAGCTCCTCATGACCTAGTTTCAAAAATTTGGAGATGACATCATCCATTCCAGTGGCTTTATTTAGAATAAGACCATTTAAGAACTTATTTACAAATTCCATATTTACCAGAGGAATATCATAACCTATGTCACTTTCAACTCTGGAACTAACAAAGTCAATCAAATCTTTATGAGATGCGTGTGTATCTTTAAGATCACGAGTAAGTTTGCTAGCTACATCAGTAAAAAATTTGTTAAAATTATTGGCAATCTGAAATTTATCATGAACACACTTCTCACCAATCCTTAACATGGCAGGTGATGAGGATTTTTCCTTAGGACCAACTTGTCTGATGACTTTCCATAACACTTTGGAATATTGATATTGTAATAGTGTAATAGTCACTCTTAGCCTTTTTAATCATTGTTACAACACGATTTTGCTCTGATTTGTAGCCCTCATAATTTCTGCACTTACGTAAACTGTCTCTGAGCTTTATAGCTTCAAAAATGTCATCACTGAACCATTCAGGCAGACGTAATCTCTTCACACGTCTAGTTTTCATGGAGCATGTTCGTCTAAAATACTGTTAAATAACTTGTACCATGCATCAAGAGCATCGTCAATGTCATCATAGGCTTCGATGACTGACCAGTGAGCAAGAGCAAGATCCGATTTGAAGGCCTGGTCATCAAAGTTTTTAAACGATCTATAGGTCACACACTCAATCTCATGATGAAATTTGGTGCCAAAATGCCTTTTCCTGACTATGCATGCAGGGTAGTGATCACTTAACCCATTTTTTACCACTTTTACTGATATCCCAAACTCCGGAGCAGAAACATAAACATGTTCGATCAGTAAGGCAGAGTCTGGCACACGTCTAGACTCCGTTACCACCTGATGGATAATAATAACAATAAACACAATATACGTTCATTGATTGGCCTTGGTGCTTTACAAGCTTCAAGGTGTAAGACATATCAAATCCAAATAGAAAAACATGTTCTATAAAGAGTTCGTCTCACCAACTAATTACACAAAAAGACTGTTTCCGATGGTTAGATATAAAATAATGTTATTGTTTCCGGCAGTTTCACAACTGAAGAATAGTATCTCTTTTGAAGATAGCTACTATGAGTTGTTTGTAAGGAATTCCCACTTGTGGAAAACACTGCCGTCTAGGCTACTATTTGTAATGATCGTGTACATGTCGAAAGGGGTACTCAAAGTTATTATAGCGCACGCCAATATTCAGTCAATACAATACAGAATTCCCTGCCATGGTGGCTGCAGTGCTGGAGCTGAATTCACAGGCAGAGTAGCTTTCGTGACCAAGAACCGAGTGGAATCAGCATGAGCTGTCTTACAACATCTCTTGTGGCGCTCTTTTATTGCCCATCCTACCAGAGATTATCATTTTTTATTTTTATTATCTGTATTCACTATATTTACTTGTAATTCTATTCGTTATAATAAATGACCTTATATCGCCAAACTCGGTCTCCTTTTCATCTCTGGTAACGAGCTTGCGACGCACGTAAAATTTATCCATTATTCGGGACATATGTCGATCATAATTACAATTTTGCCACCACAATAGATATTACCAGCCATTTTTGCTGTTAGAATAATTAGTCGTTATGGAACTTATATTTTGTCTTGATTAGTTTTGTCTTGTATTATATAACAAAGGCACTGTGCTAGTTGGACATTTTGTTGCTCTCAAACGTAAATCACTCACAATGGTTCAGGTTACAGAACAACTTCAGGTGCTTTATATAGACGTTTATTTACACAAGATGCAAATTAAGGAATACATTTTTTCAAAAAAGGGAACACAGCATAACAATAAACATACAGTTCTGTATAAGTAATGGATTAACAGGTCAATATACAACATGTACAAGATATATTTACATTTTATGCTAGACATAAATATTTTTAGTTAAACATCAACATTGGAATGTGGCTATAAGAAATAAAAAATGTTTCTGTTTCTGCAAAATAAAACTTGGTAATGCAACAATCTAACGAACATGTAGAATTTGTATTAAATAGCAAAACAACAATTTGGTGAAACAAGAAAGTCCTAATTCACATCATCTCAAACTTGTGGCAGAGGTTTAAATGAGATATTAACAACCATGCAGATGACTTGTAATATGCACCTTCAAGTGGTGAGATAATGATTCATGCTATCCAAGTATGGTTATGAGTCATCTCTCTAAGAGCCAGAAACTGCTCCAGTTTGTGATCAAAGTCTATGGGTCGTTGCTCGGGCTCCTTGTACTTCAACGTCATGTTGTCGCCAAGGTATTTGATGAGTTCACAAGTGTCCTCAAATTTCATGAGTTTCTGTTTATACTTCCGCCGAATATACTCTGAGCTGTTGGGATTGTATGCTGAAATGGAAGATACATTGTTTCAAATTTATTGCAAGACTAGCACCTTTTCCCCTCATCTGCTCGAGCTAAGTGACAGCAGAACGGGCAGTTCACTGAGCTGTTTGTATATCTTCCAAATGGGAACAATACACCTGTAAGTTTGCCAATTAGATACAAGGATTATATGCTTAAAGCAACATTAACCTGTCCTTTCCATCAAAAAACAAGTTTTGATTTAGGCCACAGCTGGTCTCGAATTACTTTTTCGTCAAAATAAGGGTGATTATAGGCTTGGAAGCATTTGCTTGGTCTGAAGAAATACAGACTGGGCATTCATCCCAAGCTCACAGATCACTTCTAAACTGAGTAAGGAACAAGATAAGACCAACTTTAGAAGCGGGTTAAAACAAAATCTTTTTGACAGAAAGCACAGATTAACCACACTTTAACACTGAGCTTGGCTAAACATGTCTTTCAAAATGACTCGACCTTAAATACAATGCACATTCAAATTGGTTATTTTGGTGCACTGAAACTCTAGCCTTTAGGCTTGTCATGGGCTAATATTCCACTATTAAGCATAGGCACACTGAATTACATAATATATTTAGCATTGTAGTGCAATGAAGAATTGAACAGTCATGCAGATAGAGAATAGTACACCCAATATACGGTGAACCATTCAAAATGTCCCGACCACGCAAAAAGGACTCGTATAATGCCATGCAGGATCAGGCACTGTTAGAAAGGACACCATACACTAAACATACGGTGAAGCATTGAAAATGTCGTCCGACGACAAGAAAAAACTTAAGGTTACAAAGGACCTTATCAACAAGTGTATGCATTTAGCCAAATATTTACATGACTGTAGAATTTAAATCGGTGAAAGGTGAAAGTATACATTTTCCAAAAGTGCAGAATTTGATTTTTGACTTCAAACCAATCTGCCAGCAATTGTGTCACATGACCAGGTAATTTTAGTAAAATTTAGTAAGGAAAGAAAGGTACAATCATAGCAAAACAAAGGTAACAACAATATGACCAATTTTTGTTTTATACATAATTGTTCATTTATAAGTAATCATTTCGTTTTCGTTTTATGCAACTTGAGTTTAAATATGTCATATGTTTAAAGCCCTTCAGACAAAACAGAAACATTATCAAAACAATATAATTGTATTGTGTTGTAAGTTATAAATCAGCATGTTGATATCGTATAAGCAAAAGTGATCAGTGCTCATACACACCATATGTCAACTACAGGTCACATGATGTGGGAACACATGGCGTGTATGAAGACCATTAATTCTTGCTTATTTTGGAATTTAAGGTACTACACAACAGTACATTTCCGAGTTGTATTCCTATGTACCAGCCACCAATTAACCATCATTTAGAAGTGTGTAAAATCTCATACCTTTCAAGTGATAAGCGACATAAAGCAGAGCTGATTTTGATGGTGACAGGAACGGATACTTAGGCTTGAATGTTCCAACAGCAGTCATCGCCTTGGTGATCGCCGTGGCAACTGTCTGTTCCATGTAACCCAGCATGGGTAATCCTTGTAACTGAATAGCTTCCTTTCTGGGAGGCAACTTGTGTGGCAACGTCAAGTTCCAGTATTTTTCTGGAAGCCTGAAACATCAATGATGAAATGCTACACATTGCTTCCCTAAAACGACAATTTACCTTGATTGTATACCGCTTTAATTAACACAGATGAAGCAAAAAATTTGTAATATATGCAACAAGGTCACAATTCTGAAATTTAAAAAAAAATACTACATTTATGAGGAACAAAAAAGTTTGAGTGCAAAATTTGCACTTCCTTTTGCAAAGTTAGTTTTTAGCAAGTCATCAACATCCTAAATGAATCCTTTCAAAAAACATGCACACCTAACACATGTATGCATTATCGCAAAAGTTGGAGTAATTAGAATCATAAGTTTACTGAGGTACGGGAAAAAAGAATTCCATAGTTTGTTCACAAATTAAATTTAATTCAACAACATCAAAAAATAATTCCCATAATTTCAAAATATCCTCACCTCATGAATTTCTGCAGTTTTTCTTCATCTTCAAAGTAGTACACCTTTCCTCTATACAGCACAACTAGTTCTGGATTTCCTGGGATGATGGCTTCATATCTAAGTAACAGAAAATGTATAGTCTTTAAAAAATTGTAGCATTTTTTGAAATATACCAAAAAGCATGATTTATCATAGCTAACTACAAACTTTGTCTCAATCAAAAATGTTTAGTATCTTTTTAAAAGTTTCATGACCAATTATGCAAATCTTCCAACAGACATCTCTAAGAGTGAGAATTGATAAAGCTCATTAACATAAAATATGTACAATTTAACAGCACACTACAGAAAGGTACGCAAACACCAACCTTAACTTTCCATCCAGGAATGTGACTGGGCAGTACCCCTGCAACTCGATCACAATAGGGAACATCTGTTTCACTTGCATTGCCGTGATTCGTCTTGGCAACATATCGTCGGATGGTAGTTTTCGGGGTGCCTGTGGCGGCACAAATTTCTCAGGTGTTTCCAGGAACGTCTGCAGTTCTTCATGTCCTGCCATCTTGTAGTAGTGACCTCTGAACTCTGCTGCAAACTCCAGCGAGTCCGAGACGCTACAGTCGACAAGCTCCTCCTTCAGAGCAAGGCTGACGGGACAGTATTGTTGGAAGTCACCAACTCGGACGAGGAACTCGTCAGATGTGATGCACATGTCATAAATTGAGGCAGCTTTACCTAAGGTAAACCAGAGTGTCTGAATTATTGGTAAGTCACAGACACACAATAAAATTACCATAAGTCGCATCCAACAGTACCGAGAGATTTTACTTAGGTAATACTGTGGTAAAATACGAGTTATGTCCAAGGCTGACTGCATAAAAAAGAACAAAATTAACGTACCATCAAACTTTTCATAGTTAAGCAAAAATTACACAGATGTGCATCTGACGAATGCGCATCAGACTTGCATGAATATTAATGTAATTATTTTACAATAATTGCAACAGTTAAGATAACATTTGGCATGTATTGACAATTAGTCTAATGAGGCAAAGGAAAGCTTCACATTGTATTTCAAGGTTAACTTTTGACTAACGATATTTTGATCAAAATTTAAATCTCCACAAGATGCTTCACCATCTAAGAAACTGACGTCAGGTAGCACCTTATAAACCCCCAAGCCCTTCAACATGCCCATAATGTGTCGATCACCCACCAGCCTCTATCCTCTGAAGGTATGTCTGTATCTTGGTGATGCTATCCTTGGCCATGTCAAGAGCCTGGTGCCACACCCACCATTTGGAGCGGACGCCCTCTAGGAGGCGGTAGTTCTTGTGCTCCTTCTGGTACCACTCACGCACTGACTCAATGTCCTTGAGGTAAGCAGCCAATCGGATGGCCAGAATCTGTGCACTGTCATGCTTGGCATATGGCCTGTAAAAAGCAAAAAATAATGTCATGATCAGTGTAAGATACTTCGCGTTTGTTAGCTCTGGGAGCCTCATGGACACGTGTATATTCATGGCTGTTTGTAGGCTGAATAGGCTGAATGTGATTTGCATGTCACCTGACTCACATTTGAGTATGAATTGTTGTGTGTGCTGACTTGATTTATACAGTTGGGTGGGCAGTGCATATTTGGCATTAGAGAGAAGAGGATGGGAGCGGCAATATTGAGGTATTTTCGTGGCATTTTCATATTTGGTATTTTCAAATTTGCATTTTGTCTGTATCTGTGAGGTTTGCTATGCATTTCGTTTTTATTTTTGTAGAACTGAAACAGAGAAGAACTGTGAGAATGTAAATGAGAAATGTTTCAAGTCTAATAAAGCACTCTTAAAGCCATTAACTCCTCTTGACTTGCTGACACTCATAATCAGGATACATTTGTATTGGCATTCTCAATATGGATATTTTGTAATCAGACCACTAAGGAATAGTGTGGCCTAGTGGAAAAGGATCTGCTTCCTTTATTTAAGGTCGTGGGGTCGAGTCTCATTGAGTCAGGTCTCTAGCTCCTTGGCTCAGTTTTATCTATGTACTAAGCATAAAAATGGTTCCAGGTGATCACTGCAATGAGACCACCTGAGTGGCCTGCCCACGTCTGGTTCAATGTGTGCCCCACCACCTGCAGTTTTTATTTCACTAAGGATCCCCTTACGAAAAAGAAAGTGAGAATCTCACCAATTTGCCAGTGAGAACCCAGTGGGAATTGAACAACAGGGGCAGTCAGTGAGAAAATAATGAGAAAATGTTATGTAATAGTGAGAATCCAGAGAGAATTTAAGATAAACAAATACCCTGATTGGCTGTACCTGTGGAAATTTCAGTTGAACCAGATTTCTGAATTCAAACTAAAATGGCGCCAGGAATATATTGAATAAACCAATAAAAAGTCAATACTAAGGACAATGGGAAACCATGATTAATCAGAATTCTACTAAAATATGAGTGAGTGGAAAACATTAACAAAAAGCATTTTAGTTTTCCATGCATCACCAAGGATTGGCTTTGTTTCACAGAATGGAAAATGAAATTAACACGTTAACTCTTATCCTATCACCGATGAACTGAGATAAGAAACTCCACTTTAAAGGGTCAAAAATGGCCAAATTCAAACTAAAATAAAATAAGAATGACGTGTTTGTTAACCCAAAAATAACACCAACCCTGTGAGGTCCACGGTGTTCACTGTAATGGTATAACCATGACAACTAACTTAGTATACCTTAAATTTAGCTTTCAGTGACTGTTGCAAAATTAAATCAAAACATTTGACACTCGCTATTGAGTGAAACAGGATGCTCCATGGTAATAGTCCTATTACGTAAACACTGCTCAGTATACCTTTAAGATGTATTTACGAAGCTACAAAACAAGAGGCCCACAGATTCCTCATACAAATTTCTACCCCTAACAGCTAATAAAATCATTTCACATACTCAATCTTTCTGGTATTCAATATTTTAGGCCAGCATGTATCAGCATCGTGCAGACACTCCATCACGTAAGCCATACACTCACCTGTTAGGAGCCACCCTATCCTTCGTTCCTCTGACCATAGCTTCTTTACTGTCCACAGCCAACTCAATCACTCTCACAGGGATGATGGATAACTTGGTCATCAAATCTATTTGGTTCCTGTTGGTGGGGAAGCCATCTAGCACATACCTGAAATTGATGGATAGGATAAAGTACAAATTTGCTAATAACAAAAATATCCACGTTTTGTTTTCATAAGACCCAAAAATTTAAATAAAAAGACTTATTGAAACTGTGGGTGCGTTTACTGAAAGGCAGAGGAGGCAGTGTGGCCTGGTTGATAAGTGCCCGGCCGCTTTCTTTACTCGAAGTCGTGGGTTCAAGTCCCACCAGGTCACACTGCTAAACCCTTGAGCCAGATTTCTAGCTCCTCAGCTCGGTTTTAACCATATATCAATAAAGCATAAAAATATTTCCAGGTGATCAGTGCAATGGGCCCACATGCGAGGCCTGCGCACGTCTGATACAACGTGTATCAGACCACCTGCAATTATTTTATTACTGAAAGGCAGAAAATAGAATCTTATTTAAGAATTAAAGTCAAGATCAAAACATCCAATTTCTAGGAGAATGGAATATCGACCCCTTTACTTAATGGATTTTTCTATTCTGATCAAAAATGTAAGGTACAGTTCACAAGACCCTGAATATTTCAATGATCTGAAGAATGTATTAACAGCCACAGCTGATTTTAAAGATGCACCAAAAATAATTTTACAATGTAAATAGACCGTATTTGTGTGGTGCCCTCTGTTGGTCATACACAACTGTACTGGCAGGTCATGTCGCCTTGTATGTATGCTTTAGACATGAGTATATATTTTAGGTGGACATACCCCCTGGTCTGACACTTCATATCCATTATTGCCACTTCCAACGCCTTCACAGCTAGTTCATCAGGCACTGTCTGTCCCTTCACAAGGTACGTTGTAATACTTTTAGACAGGTCACTCTTTGGCTGAATGGTCAGTACTGACCGCATCGCTTCACCAATGGACAGCCTGGCCACACCGTAAACTTCTTCAAATTTCTTGGCCACTGTGTAGATAACCATTAAATGGATTCAATCAATGACAAAAAACATTCACTAATGGCATATTGTATAAAGGGGTACTTGCTTCGTTCCCACTAAGCCCTCGGTTGGTGAACCCACCCAAAATTGGACTGCTTCATATCTGTAGCAGGTGACCCCTTCATTCTTTTAATACACAGAAACTTAATTTCAATCATGTCAAGGAAATTTTTAGATCAATTTGTCATGGATAATTAGCCAATTTTATGATATTCATATTGAGATTACGTATATGCAGAAAGGCTATACATTGGAAATGCCCCTTTAACTACTGGTATTTTCAATAAAAAGTGTAGAAAAAAGCATGTCAAAACAATTAACAAATTAAGGAATTTCATGAAACAGCAAAGTAAAATTATCTTACTAAAATTTCAATGAGGAGACAATTCTGATTATTAATTTCAATGACAAACATTTCAACATCTTACATGTAGTCTTTCCAGACTTTGGTGGTCCCAGGATGGCCACCTTGATGGGCACCACTGGTTTGGGTGAGGGCTGATTCAGGTACGCCAATGGATCTTGGATGAATGACTCCCGGTTCTCAGCTGATGCGCAATAATACAAATGCTGCCTGTAGACGACTGGGAAGGTGTTGTAGCCAGGCCCCTGCATTGGTTGCAGGCATTCTCCCTCCATCAGTTGGACGGGGCACCAACGACCAAAACGGCTAGGCTGTTTGTAACCCATCTGAAGCATGCTGCGAGCCAGCTTCTCATTGACGGCATAGCAGCGCTCAAACAAGCTCTGGCGGAAGGAGATCATGGATTTGAGCTGCTTCATTAACTGGTAACGGACAATGGGCGGCTTACGACCACCCTCCAACTCGATGCGCGGGATCAGGAGCTCCTCCAGTACTTCCTGCACAGCTGATAATCTGATAAAGAGACACGTGACTGGCTAAGAATCATGATTAGCGACCACTGATCATACAAATCAGTATAGAGTTCATTTAAACAGAGTTTGAGTGGTATTTTGAACTAGTCTTTTTTCTATACCAAAACTCAAAATGGCTTTGATGTAATCTTAGGGACTTAGGGAGTACAACTAAAATGCTATTACCAGTGATCTGAATGACCTGTTACTTTTTCATGCTGTTTGGGCAGCTAGAAACATAACATCAAGGTCTAAGATCTTAGTGGGCTGCTTTTTGTGAGATGCATTGATAATTTTGACAGTCTAGCATGACAAAACTGCGTTATGCATTGTTACCATGGAAAATTATTTTGAACACAAAGAAATCTAATACCGACTAAGAAGAGTCTTGTTTTTGGGCTGATGCATCCTTAATGAACTAAAAAGTGCCAGTGTAGCACTACATCATGGAGCTGTAGAGGGAAATTATGTCTGCATGGACACAGCCAATGATGTACAATATGCCTGCTGTTTACCTGTTGACATCGTTATCATAAACTTCATTCATATCATTAGTCATCCTGTCTACAGCGTCTTCTTCTAACTCCTCTTCTTCCTCCTCTTCTTCTTCTTCTTCCTGGGAATGATAAAAATAAATTATCATTAACATATAATCCAGAGCACATTGGTAATGTCTTCCTGATATAATTGATACAATTTCTTCTTGATCTCTGAAACACTTAATTATGAAAACTTGCAAAGAAAGGAGAAAATATAATTACATATCACAATGTAAATATGGTGTAAAAAGACATTATGAAATAACATTAGACCTCCTATGTCACTAATAACATTGGAAGACAGACACTAGTAACAGACCTTCAAATCCCATCACACAATCATAACAGGACAGAAACCAAATGTGCGTTATCTTCACAAGGCTGTATGTAAGGTATAAATAACTCCATCGTGACATCACTGTGAAATAATAGTTACCGTGCACCAATTCATAATCTTACCTCAAACTCCTCAGCCAAGATGGCCTCAATATCTTCTTCCTCCTCCTCCTCTTCTTCTTCTTCATCTTCATCTTCAGGTTCATCTTCGTCCGAGTCACGTTCCTGCTTACGAGCTTTCTTTTCCGCCATCTCCTTCGTAAGTTCCAGACGACGCTTTTGTATTTCAGCCTCCTGTCAAAAAACATGGAAGCAATAACAAAAAAATAATGAAGTCAAGGAACTGAAAATTATTTTTATACAGATTACAGTACAATGTGAAATGGTGTTGAAAGGGCGAAATTTATTTCACTGAATATCACCGCAAGTGAAAACACCAAAACAGTATAGTGGTTCATAATATAAATTCTGCAACACATATTTTGTGCCTGTGCATCTAGAACAAGAAAGTGTTGATAAATATCTTATCACACATTGTAAGCTAAAAACAACCAAAGTACAAACTGTAAGTTAACTACCTACAAGTTCATAGTACTTACTAACGTATTCGTTTCAGTTAATGCCAGTGTTCAATTAAATGCCCACCAACATAATTTCCAAATTTTTATTTTGAACGCTCATGCTCAGCTTAACAGCTTACCCAAAATTAAGCTTAATACATAAAATTAACCACCAATAACAAGTCAAAATTTATCATTTGCATATTACACACCCTCTTTTTCTTGGCCTTTTCCTTAGCCTTGGCCTTTTTTGCCAGACGTTTGTCACGCTTGACCTTCCACTTCTCCATTTTGGGTGGGAGGAGCCTAGCAATGACATCAGTGTCTTCAACAGCCAATAGAACAGCTGCGTCTGGGAACAAACCACTTTCACCAATCCACTTGGCCTCTTCAACAGTACGTGGGAAGCCTTCCAGGATAAAGCCTGTGGATCTAAAGACAAAACAAAAATTGCAACAGAAATTAATGCAATGACAAACAACTTTTAAATGTTGAAAGGAAGCAATGACAGATAAAACATGAAACTTAAAATTTGTTTGAAAGACACAAAACAAAACTTTGAATGCATTTTGCAACAATGACTCAATTTTGTAGTGACGGGTGAAAAGTTCACTTGATATGCGTGCTGACTGGAAGCACAGAGTGTTGAAAATCTTCCTGATGCCTGTCTGTAAAACAAGCTTTTATCCCCCAACTGCATTTCTTTGTTCCCTGCCGATGCCAACCCTCCACATTTTACTTGAAGGCTGCACATTTTCCAAACTTGTGGGTGTCTTAATCTCATGAGTTCCTCAACCCAGAGATAACAAGACCACGATACAATAATTGTAAGATGACTCAACAACATAACTGTGTCTTACTTGAAGGGCTCTTTGTTCCACCAGTCCATAACGATATTTTCCAGCACCTCCGTGGGCAGCGGTTCCTCACTCTCCAGGTACGCTTTAATGGCTTCCTCGTCATCTGTCAACTCTACCTCTTCTTCCTCCTCTTCTTCCTTGAATGAAGAAACGAAATGAAGGATTTTAGAGATCTCCAGAATACCGAAGATAAGAAGCTCAACTCATAAGCAAATAGCATCTCTCAACAAGAAAACTCCATTAATGGTAGATGAAAACTATGGCGATGGAGATAAGAAAAAAAATTTGAAATAGACACAAACCTAAGGCAGCAATAAACCCGCATTTCAACAAAGAAACTATCTTCTGATTTAGGCCACTAGGACCACTCGGCTTTGTTCTTACTCAGATGAGAAAAGATTTGTGGTCTTGCAAATAACTGACACTTCATCATAGAACAAGACTATGCTCAGCGTATAAAATCACACACCATGACAAGCCAACCAGCAGAGCCTAATCTTAAGCAATATTGAGCTGACAGTTATTTCCAAGCCTGGAAATCACACTTATTTTGACTAAGGAACAATTTGAGGCAAATTTCATAAAAGTAAGAGGCCTAAATCAAAATTTGATTACTGTAACAGAAGGTGAGTTTACAGCCATTATAAACAAATTTGGCCTCTATGTACTAGTATGAGCCAACATTTTCTCTCAAACATTTTCACACCATCACTGGTGAGACTGCGGATACCTCTTTCTTCTCTGTAGTCTCAGCAGGTGCAGCTGCTGTCTGCTTAGCAGTAGCAGACGTGTCTTTGCTATCATCAGATGTCTCTGTTGCTAATTTACCACTACTGCTGTCTTCTGGTCCAACAATGGCTGGCGTCTCATCCTCACTGTAACCAAACCAGGTTTTATAATAATTTAAAAGCAATGAAAGAGAAGCAAATGAATGACTGAGTGAATAAAATAAAGTGACAGTAATTTACTTGAATGGTCCAGGTACACACAAAGAAAACGTTTTGGAAATTTTTGGATAAAAGGAAAAGTTTGCAACAAATCTATGCAAACAGCTCGGCTTTCTTTAATGTATATCAGGATTTAGAAATTTTATTCAATTTAAAAAAATATGAGTCACTGGGAATTTGTGGCAGCAAAACGAGAAACCGCAGTCTATTCAACAAAGACTCCTAAGACCACCACTAATAGAATGTGACAGACTACAACGTTAATCTTTATAGGCAACTTTATAAGTCATTCAAACATTGTTGCAGACTTCGAAACGAACTAGGCTTTATCCACACTCTTGGTTAACTTGCTATTTAAGCACATCAAGTCTCGGGTCTTAAGCACCTTATCAAGTCCCCAAAATCAAAAGACAGTCAAGAGTAAGTCTAAAGCTACATCTCAACTAGTAGTCCCCACTATCCTTAACTGCGCACGAGCTTTCACTCACTCTTCATCCTCTTCATCAGGTTCTTCTGGCTCATTCTCCTCAGCATACTCTGGCCCGACCTTCTTCTTGGTCTTCGGTAGGATCAGCTCTTGTAGTCGTTCATGGAACTGAATGTGGAAGATCCCCAGCTTCTTGGCCAACTGACGCCCATGCAGTGTCTTACCAGAGCCTTTGGCGCCAAGGACAAATAAACGCAAGGCTGGAGGCTGAAACACGAACACTTGGATAAAAGCATTTTGTCAATTGAAAAAGATTTCAGTAAAGCTCCATCCCATAAATCAGACACAAGTAGGTCGATACTTAGCCTAATTTAGACACAGCTCCATGATATGGACATTTCAGTTCATATGTAGCCATCCTTTCAGATGAGTTGGGTTTTGCTTTCCTTAGATGAAATCACTAAGCCACGCTTAGGAGAGTTTCACTATATTATATATTAAAAGGTTTTCTAGACTGCTTTTCTTTACGGATGCTTGGCTAGTTCTTTTGAAGTTGCAATGAAGAGCGCATAGTGAGTGTGTCCCCTATCTTTTTTAAATCACAGACAGCATGTTGTAAAAATTACCCTTTTTGACACAGATAATGACAAACATTTTGCAGAAAAGGAAATTTGCATTTTAGTTTTCTGCTCATTGGGGTTTATGGTGTATTCATACATGCACTCGTAGTACGTTGACAATAAAGTTTGTTACATGGTATCATAATTAAAATTCCACATCACATTATACCTGAGGCGGTGCGTGTTTTGGCAGGTACTTATAGGGGTCGTCCAAAAACTTAGTGCGCTCGTCATCAGTAGCCAAGTAGTAGACCTTCTCTCTGAACTTGGCCGCACACTCAGGATTACCCGGCCATAGCACATTCTTTTCCTTCAGTGAGACTGGGCAGAAGTGGTTAGTGTCACCAAGCGGTTTCTTCTTACTGCGATTGGGATCTTCCTCCTAGGGACGTAACATAGAAGGAAACGGTAAAACGCAGCTTGTAGGTAAGAATAGAATCATACAGTGGTTCGTAACTTGCTATGGTTGGGATCTTTTTCTGTAGTAGAATTTGTCAGTTTACGTGCACGTGTTGGTACAGGAAAGATCTTGCATTTAGAACACAAAATAATATGGTATAGGAAATTTTTGTTTCGTATTTCTCAACACAAAGAAATACAGGAAAAAAAATTCATTGTACAATCATGCATGACATCAACCAGTACATCTTTGAAATTTGGAACTTTTTCGCAACGCAGTGAGCGTTTGAATACTGGAAAAATGGAAATTTTGATAATTGTTTTTGTTCAATTTTAAGAACTAAATGTAACACGTCAAAATAAATGGAGTTGATGCCGAAAATGGAAGTGATTGGAATTACAGAAAGGAAGGGATGTTATCACTGTGACTGATGACTTCTTCCCAGTAAGAACATTTAGCTCTTTTAGAGACATATGGTGTAAGTTTAGATAAATGGAAAAGCAATTAAGAAGTGTCCAATTCTTTATCACCAGATACCCTGAAAATTACTACATTAATGACACGTCACAACTATCAAAATTGAGTGAATCAACACGCCAAATTGTCCTCATATCCAAACAATTCAAATAAAACGTGCTTCAACTTATAAAGTGCAGAGTGGCAATTCCTTAGAATGAAACTCAGCAGTCAACATGCAAATTCCTCCAAGCTAGTGTGATACGCAGTGCAGCAGTTCTACCTTCAAAATGCGCCCTTCTTTGTACCACAGTAAGCGCGTAGCCCTCGACTGTTGCACAGCAAAAATAGAATAATCAACACCATTTCACAATTCCTCGGCACTGATGCTCTGTACTTTGCAGTCTGTGATCACATGTTTAACACAGATTTTGTCTACGCATTTCTGAAGGTGTCACATCTATGCTAAATGCTAAGAGCTATTATACTGAAGCTATACATCAGTAGCTAAGTCTAGCCTAAAGTCATATTAAAGTACCTTTTTAAGTGTCATCTGCTCATCAAAAGAAAACCATAAAAAATTTCAAGAAAATCAGTTGGCTTTCAAGAACATTGCAACAGAACAGATCATCTTTCTACACACGCAGAGTGTGTGTACACCATTTACAACAAATCCCCTATGACATGGGTTCTAATGTAATACCATCATTCAACATGCGACACATCTAGTCTCCAATGACACATTCAAACATTGCTCAAACTTAGCACAACTTTTCTGTTAACAATTCGCATCCCTACATAATGACTAAAATACAAGACATGTCCTCCAATAAGTCATGATTGCCTTTCACATCCCTCAACAACATCATCTCTAATGACTGACGTGTCCTTACCTCTTCTTCTTCCTCCTCTTCTTCATTAGCAGCTGCGTCAGCCTCGGCATCTTCTTCCTCTTCATCAATATCCATGCCAGCATACTCCCAGCCAGAGTATGTGTACAGATCTAAGGAGGAATGACACACAGCTTGTTTTAAAACTGCAGACCAAAAAGGGTAACACCCACATAACATCTATTCAATGCCATTCCATTATGCTCACAATTAGTTTAATGCGGACCCAGCTTGTTGAAGGACCAGCACATTGAGTGGAAGAAAATATGTATGCCTCCTCACATTGCATACAAACTCTCCATTCCACACCACAAAGCTCGTCAACAAAATCAACATCACCAATTTTCCAAAAAAACTCATTATAGCCTGTACTTACTCTCCATGGTCTTGGAGACTTCTTCTAACATCTCGTCCAGTGACTGACCATCGGCTATCTCCAAGACAACGGGTTCAGCCGAGCTGCTGCCAGTGATGATGCCCTGAATGGTCGGCCACTCAGATGTGAACTCCTTCATTGACTTCTTGAACTCCTCCGTCTCAGGGCCAGCAGGGGGCAGCACATCCTCCTCCGGAATCTCCTCTACTGAAGGTTGTTCTACATACAAAGCAACACTTACAATATTCACGCTTTTATTTCTTTTCAAATTCTCAGTATTTTGAAAAATTCTTCAAATGACATGTGTAGCGAGAAATAAATTTCAAAAACAGCGTCCCGCAAGAAAACTCACGAAAATGCAGATAGACTTCCCTTCATGTGAATGCATAAACAATCAAAAATGTCAATTTTATATTGTTTATAAGAAAGAAATTGAAATTGACTTGAGTTAAAAATTGAATGGCATTTAACAGACGAGTTTAAATCGTTGACTCTGTACTGTATATGATAGGAAGTGCTTGAAAGAGAACTGAGCAATGGTCAGATGTAAGTAGACATTCAAACACTGCATACTAACAACAGCACTCTTGTAACAGTCAGCTAATACAAAACAAATAAAATGAAGAAAAAAGTGGTGCCATAACTTTTTGCTGTCAAGAATATTTTTGCAGGGAATTTACAAATTAAGCAAAAGAATTTTCCATGTCAACTTTTTGCTCAAGTTGGCAGAGATCAAAATGAGAGATTGCATTTAAGACGTGTGAGATGATGCTCGTCAATGGCTGATAAAGGGTTACTTAAGGTACATAAATTAAATTTAACCACTCTTGAAATAATATGTCACAGTCCTACAACAAATTATTCATCAACTTAATTGCACCAACTAATGCAAAAAGGCACGCTGTTCAAGATATTGCACTCAAAATTTAACTCATAAACTAGCCTGCTCTCACATCAAACTCTGCAACTCACCAACATTAGCCTTGTCTAGATTACAAAGAACAGAAGAAAATAGACGCTTTAGTTATTCAGATTAAAATATTGATATAACACAGGACAAATGACTGCCATGATCCTTCGTACAACCATGACTGTCAAATGCATCCGTTATAACCACAAGCTAACAGATGTCACCAGTACCTTCCTGCACAATCTCCTCAGCTTTTGATGGCACATCAGGAGTGGGTGCTACAGTGGACATGGCTCCCTCTGACTTGTCATCCTCAGGCTTCTCGGCCTCTTCACCAGATGGTGCTGCAGTCTCCTGTTGAGTCTCACCTTCTTCTCCCTCAGCCAATGGTGATTCAGATTCCTTCTCAGCCTCTTTCTCAGGTTCTGTCTCGGACTCTTTTTCTATTTCTTTTTCAGCCTCCTTTTCAGGCTCCTTCTCAGCCTCTTTTTCAACTTCTTGGTTACTTTCACCTTCTTTGTCACCCTCCTCAGCAGGTTCTATTTTGTTTGCAAAACAAAACCAATAAATAAAGAATAAAGTCCATAAAAAGAAGTAAACTAAAATGATAGAACTAATTGTAAATACCTTGTAAAAGAAATGTTAACTCGAAAGATGCAGTGATCATTCTTCAGAACTCACTACCAGGGCACGTTAATGGCAGCAAACACCTTTCATGACTTCAAATCTGCTACTGCACCATATCTTAGCGGTAATGTGGTAATTTACTAAAAAGTACTATGAGAATTATTTTCTCTTTATTACTGATCGATCAGTTTCATCCCTATATTTAAGTATTCATTTCTTGTAATGTACTCAAAGACATGTTATTTGTGTGTGTGTGTGCACGCGCGTGCGTGTGCGCATTCGTGTGCACGTGTGAGTGTGTGTGTGCACGCACATGCGTGTTGTGTATGTGTGTGTGTTTGTGTGGGTCTTCTTACATGTGCAAGTAACCGAGTTCCCTGCTAAAATAAGAAACTCAAGCAGTCACTGAATAAGAAAGCAAGCAGTTAGAGGTAATGATGTGGAATGACTAAGTGATGTTTTGTGAGTCAATATAATGACTGTAAAGTAATCTAATGAAACACGCCTGAGGTTCAAGTAAGCAAATAGATCATTGCATATAAGCTCTTCAAAATACGACATTGGCAGCGAATTCCACTTTAGCATCACTGATAATCTTTACTGACAAAGATGAGTAAAGATGGTAATTTTTGGCAACCCAGACCCATGCAGTGTGCATTAGTGTAAATTATCAAAACAATAGAGAGACTATCACCTATGATATCACAATAAGAAAATATATGTCATGCAAATCACGTCATAATGCAATGCAAGCAAAGCAGTACGGGAATCCATGTAGCGTTTGGGGAATGATGGACGGCCAGCATGAAGCTATGCATTAAATACCTCTGCTGGTCGGACTGGGTGATCGTGACATGGCAGACTTCACCGAACCATCGGAGTCTGAGAAAGGGGGTGAAGAGGTTAGTACACAAGAATTGTTCACGACTTAAGGTTATGTAGGACTCTGTAAAATGTGAAAATCTAGCTGAACGTCATATCCCAGAAATGCCGGGGATCAGATTCATGTGAAACTCGCACAACCATACTTACATGCGTTACACACTGCACTACAAAATATTGTTAGGATTTGTTTTCAAAATGTCACAATTTTGCATGAGGTGTTATTGCCTNATTTTGAAAAATTCTTCAAATGACATGTGTAGCGAGAAATAAATTTCAAAAACAGCGTCCCGCAAGAAAACTCACGAAAATGCAGATAGACTTCCCTTCATGTGAATGCATAAACAATCAAAAATGTCAATTTTATATTGTTTATAAGAAAGAAATTGAAATTGACTTGAGTTAAAAATTGAATGGCATTTAACAGACGAGTTTAAATCGTTGACTCTGTACTGTATATGATAGGAAGTGCTTGAAAGAGAACTGAGCAATGGTCAGATGTAAGTAGACATTCAAACACTGCATACTAACAACAGCACTCTTGTAACAGTCAGCTAATACAAAACAAATAAAATGAAGAAAAAAGTGGTGCCATAACTTTTTGCTGTCAAGAATATTTTTGCAGGGAATTTACAAATTAAGCAAAAGAATTTTCCATGTCAACTTTTTGCTCAAGTTGGCAGAGATCAAAATGAGAGATTGCATTTAAGACGTGTGAGATGATGCTCGTCAATGGCTGATAAAGGGTTACTTAAGGTACATAAATTAAATTTAACCACTCTTGAAATAATATGTCACAGTCCTACAACAAATTATTCATCAACTTAATTGCACCAACTAATGCAAAAAGGCACGCTGTTCAAGATATTGCACTCAAAATTTAACTCATAAACTAGCCTGCTCTCACATCAAACTCTGCAACTCACCAACATTAGCCTTGTCTAGATTACAAAGAACAGAAGAAAATAGACGCTTTAGTTATTCAGATTAAAATATTGATATAACACAGGACAAATGACTGCCATGATCCTTCGTACAACCATGACTGTCAAATGCATCCGTTATAACCACAAGCTAACAGATGTCACCAGTACCTTCCTGCACAATCTCCTCAGCTTTTGATGGCACATCAGGAGTGGGTGCTACAGTGGACATGGCTCCCTCTGACTTGTCCTCCTCAGGCTTCTCGGCCTCTTCACCAGATGGTGCTGCAGCCTCCTGCTGAGTCTCACTTTCTTCTCCCTCAGCCAATGGTGATTCAGATTCCTTCTCAGCCTCTTTCTCGGGTTCTGTCTCAGACTCTTTTTCTATTTCTTTTTCAGCCTCTTTTTCAGGCTCCTTCTCAGCCTCTTTTTCAACTTCTTGGTTACTTTCACCTTCTTTGTCACCCTCCTCAGCAGGTTCTATTTTGTTTGCAAAACAAAACCAATAAATAAAGAATATCGTCCATAAAAAGATCGAAGTAAACTAAAATGATAGAACTAACTGTAAATACCTTGTAAAAGAAATGTTAACTCGAAAGATGCAGTGATCGTTCTTCACGAGCTCCAGAATTCACTAACAGGGCACGTTAATGGCAGCAAACAGCTTTCATGACTTGAAATCTGCTACAAACTGCACCATATCTTAGTAGTAGAATGTGGTAATTTACTAAAAAGTACTATGAGAATTATTTTCTCTTTATTACTGAGCAGTTTCATCCCTATATTTGAGTTTTCCTTTCTTGTAATGTACTCAAAAATATGTTATTTGTGTGTGTGCGCGCACATGCGTGTTGTGTATGTGTGTGTGTTTGTGTGGGTCTTCTTACATGTGCAAGTAACTGAGTTCCCTGTTAAAATAAAAAACTCAAGCAGTCTCTGAATAAGAAAGCAAGCAGTTAGAGGTAATGGTGTGGAATGACTAAGTGATGTTTTGTGAGTCAATATATTGACTGTACAGTAATCTAATGAAACACGCCTGAGTTTCAAGTAAGCAAATAGATCATAGCATATAAGCTCTTCAAATTATGACATTGGCAGCAAATTCCACTTTAGCATCACTGATAATCTTTACTGACAAAGATGAGTAAAGATGGTAATTTTTGTCAACCCAGACTCATACAGTGTGCATTTGGTAAATCACCCAAACAATAGAGAGACTATCACCTATGATACCACAATAAGAAAATATATGTCATGCAAATCACGTCATAATGCAATGCAAGCAAAGCGGTATGGGAATCCATGTAGCTTTTGGGGAATGATGGACGGCCAGCATGAAGCTATGCATTAAATACCTCTGCTGGTCGGACTGGGTGATCGTGACATGGCAGACTTCACCGAACCATCGGAGTCTGAGAAAGGGGGTGAAGAGGTTAGTACACAAGAATTGTTCACGACTTATAATACGTAGGACTCTATAATATGTGAAAATCTAGCTGAACGTGATATCCCAGAAATGCCGGGTGATCAGATTCATGTGAAACTCTCACAACCATACTTACATGCGTTACACACTACACTACAAACTATTGTTACGATTTGTTTTCAAAATGTCACAATTTTGCATGAGGTGTTATTGAAAAATAGGAATTTTATAAAAAAACTTGAAAGTTGTGAAAAATACAAATGAAATGATTTAGTAAACTGTAACAGCATCATGAGATTTCATCTTGAGTGTGTACATCAAATGAAATTTGGTCATGTTTTGATACCGTTGCTCTACTATGAATTTGCCTCTTTGCTAAATTTTACTAAAAAGACAAGGCCACATGACTTAATACATGACAGATTGGTAAAAAGTCGAAAATCAAGTTTTACATGATTTTTACTTTCAGAAAACGTCAACATTTACTGTGCATAAATTAATAGTTTTGTAAATATTTCAATTGGCTAATTACACACACTTGTCTATTGAGTCCAACATGACCTTAATGAGCACAACAGGTTAGTTAACAAATCAAAATATAAGTAGTGGTAAAATCATGCCTAGAAACATAAGTATCACTTTCGCAATATGTGGTTTTCTAACATATACACAAAATGCTTTTGAAATCGTTGGATGCATGTTCTGATATGGACAAAATATGACCTCAGATTGCCTACGGTAATTTCAAAAAGAACCTCACTAGCAAAACGCGATTTCAAATTTTAGTTGCCCAACTTGCCAAACACCACCTGAACTTCCCAGATTTTCCACCGTTTGTTTCGGGTTTTTAATTAGTTGACAATTTTAAACTTTTCCCCATACACTTAGGCACGAAAATATAACTTTTTAATTCTTCATGAAATAAGGTCACACTTAAAGTTCATGTGAGATCGTCAAATACAGAAATTACAAAATATTTGCTCCGATCAGAATCAGGAAAATCTCATTTATAATAACAGGCCAATCATACCTTTAAAGATTTCATAACATCAACACAAATCACAATGGTAATCGGCAAACAAGTTCATGACATCTGCAACGTGCAAAATCGGCATGGCCACCAGCACAAAATTTCATCGATTCCAGCTGATTTTGGATTGTGTTTGAGTGACATGTTGCATCAGGACACGATTAAAACAACATGTTTACTTATTGATACAATAAGGACAAAAATTTGTCCACAAGAGCCAATTTCAGTTTGCAGTTGTTGGTTGAGACTCTTGCGAAACTATAAACTTCTAGGGACCTCAACTTTGCCCCGGCTACCTCAAATTTTATTCAGCTTCCCAACTGTGACACTGGACACAAACTCTTATTGTCCACGTGCGCACAAGGTCACCTAAAGCAACCAGAAATTTCACATTTACAACCCACCAGCAACGTTTGGAAATGGGACTAGTAGTTATTTCCCATCAATATCTCTAAAAAACAAGAAAAGAAATATCATCTTCACCTTCTTCTTCCTCGCCTGCCTCAATTCGTCTGCGTCTTTCTTCTTCCTTACGCCGTTTCTCCTCTTCTTCCGCCTGAATGCGCGCTTCTTCAGCCTTTCTCCTGGACAAATCATAGTACAGTGTTCACGTGACAGAAAATCTGATATCTAGTGTACAAAGATAAAAACATTGTTTATTAACTTTATATATATATTTTTTTTTTTGATAGGCAAACAAAATCAAGTTAAATTGTAAGCACATTAGAGTACTTGTGTTGTTAGAGCTGTTACAAAAGTTTAAAGATTTTTAAATAGCTAGAATCAAACTTGTCCATCTTAATCATCGTGTTTTGAATGAGCTCTGCTTCGTGACAGAAAATACTTCCTATTACTCAGACATTAACAAAATTTACTGTATTTTGTCTACAAAATTTCACCTATTATGCAAGCTTTTCTACAATCATGCTATTGGTAAATGCATACATCTACACATCAGAGCATTTGGTGGCCAAACAAAAAGGAGCTGAAAAAGTTTTGAGAATCAGTCAATAGCGCCACCTGTGACAAAACTCTAGAACTATCCACATATTGTTAGCAGTGTACCACCATTATAAGGTGATCACTCTTTGACATAGACCACAAACAATGAGATTCCGAGTATTTCACCAAATAACCTGGACTGCAAATACTCATCACCCAACAATCAGTTCATTGCATCAAGCTACTGTATACAGTGCACTGTGTGAGATACTCATAACTGAGCTAGCGCAATAATGGACGAAAACGAAGATGCAAGAAATTCTCAAAAAGCTAAGATCATGCAAGTATTCATTTCCGCCTGTGGAATAGCCAACTGGATACACCATGCTTCTCCGCAGCAGTCAGACAACAAACATACATTAAACTTTAATCTAGAATCCCGTGACTTACTGTTCCTCCAACTCTTTGCGCAGCTTCTCTTCAGCCTCGGCCTTCAGCCGAGCGTTGACTTTCTCATCTACCTCACTCCTGTTCAGTTTATACCAACGACGCTGTGAGAACTCCCAGTCATCGCTACTATCCTTGAGGCAGACGACATCGTCGGGCAGAATGTTACGCTCGATGAGCGCCGACCACTGGTCACGATTCTTCGGGAAGTCGTCAAAGATCCAGCCTCCGTGCCTGATAGAAGACATGACAGAAACATGGAGAATTGCATACATATGCCATGGAACCTTTTGAGTCATGTGGTAAATATGTTATGTCAAGTGACTTCAATAATCATTAGCCGTAGTGTTACTGCTGAGTACAAAATACTAATTAATTATATTAATTGCTGAGTTATGAGCAAAATGAATGATACATTCCGCAAAGGAGAACGATTGAGAAATACTTCTGATTTGGGAAATTTCATGAAAGCAATAAGCCTGAATGTTTGATTACGAAGAGGTTAAGAACACTGATCAGACAGAACGTCAATCCAATAAATGGCAAGGTGGCAAACATCCCAGTACACTAGGTTCTGTCGTTACTCTTCCACAGACATCAGTTTTTCCAGTAACATAAGATACCTACGCCTTAAGTCTTGTGCTACAATATACCAACAATAAATCTCAATGGAAATTCACAAGAAGATGCAAGTTCAATTCTAAAAAAGTATTAATTCCATGATATACACAAAGATCAAACCATGGTTTTGTCAATAGTTAGGACTTTCGGATGACCAGTATAATAAGTGACGAAACAATCTCAAATCACATATGCATAGAAACATCAGAAACATGTGCAAGGAGAAAAAAGACTTGTAATTAATTCATAACTCATTAGATGGCACCACACGCTACATCACATTAGTGGGTCCTGAACAGGTTAAGAAGCTGGAAGACTGCTTGTGTTGCTCATTCCAATTATACAAAACTTCTTGGTATTTTGAATACTCTGTATCCTTGCTTTGAATTAGTTTTCAACTTCATAATCCGTTGTGTGCTAATAAACGATTATTGTTGAGGACAAGCTGGTCGTGTGGCTATGAAGAATAAGGGAACAAACTTCGCCACCTACTGATGAAAATGAGTACTACGTATAGGCAGTGAATGGCACATGAAAAGCACTCACTTGGTGATACTCCTTCACAGGTAGCCCAGGAACAAGTTTTGTATATTATGTATGAGTTGAAATGGACAAAACATGAAAAAGGCACAGAGAGCAATGGTGAAATACTGTGAAAAATGACTACACAGAAGCAGTGTTGTCTTGTGGCAGCGCATGCATCCACCTATCAAGCTACGGATCACAGGTTTGAATCACTCTATATCACACTGTTGGTCCCCAATAAGCCAGGTCTCCGTCAGCTTGGTTTTAAGTTGTGTGTGCCTGCGTGTGTGGGCACGCACGTGTTACTGAACTGTTTCCACTGTCTGCGTGTTTAATACAATGTTCATTATTGAGAATTGAATTGAGAATGTGCCACACTGTAAAGAGTAAGAGATCAAGATCAATGCAAGCCACATGGATTTGATCATTGTAAGTGGCACCAATGCTATTAAAACACTTAGACACTACGTACAGTGGAGAGTCCTCGCCACGGTCAGCCGACACCTTTTCCAGATCAGCTATTGCCCTTTCAGCCACCTCTGCCCAGACTTCAGCCGGCAGTTGCACCGGTTGTTTCTCCGCATGTTGAACGGCTTCATCAATAATGGCTTTCACTTCAGGGTGGAAGATGTCCACTTCTATCTCAGAGGGTGCCGCCGACGACTTCCTGGTTGGGGGCCTCGATGATGCTTTGTCATCGTCTACTGTTTCGTCTGAATAAGGTGAAAAAATATCTTGTACATGATGGCTACAATAGCAAAAATTTAGAACTCAGTTTTACGAGAGTAGACTCGTCACTGCTCATTGCTGCGATGGGGCATCATTCCATCTTTGACGAGAGTAGTCTCATTACTGTTCACTGTTGCCATGGGAACACCCTCAATATAAGGAACCAAGAAACGATTCAGTGAAAGGCAATGTTCTGCTAACAAACACACGATTCACTACTTCAATTTCATCATGAATGAATTCAACCCATTATGCTAATATTCAGTCTTGCTCATAACTAAAAAATACTAAATTATGCTTAGCTATTTTTCCACTTTATAAATAATCCAAACTGAACAATAAAAGTTGGTAACCGTAATCGTGCCATAGGAAAAATGTACAGGATAACAATCACAGTCAACAGGTGGCAAGATTGTTTCACAAAGAACTAACAACATGGCATGGAGATTGACATTTCGTGAGCCTGATCAAACAGTAGTTTGGCCAAAAACTATGCAAAAATGAGGCACAGTTATCACAAGCATAAATAGTCACTTGGAATTGCTTTCGATGCCTGATATTACATTCAGATAATGTTATGTTCTTGCCTTCACTAATTCCAGATGTTGTTACATGGAGAGATAACTCTGACTGCGTATCTGTAAGATAATACACACTAGTCTTCAGTTGGCTCACAGAATAAAAGAATAATCACAAAACAATAGTTCAAGATGGCCAGCTATATTTCAGGATGACATCTGTAATCCAAAACAATTTAAATGGCCAATTGGTCAAATGTCACTTAGCTGGTACCCAACACATTTTCGCCAGTCTGACTTCCCAAATTAAAATTAATTTCAACAAATAATTACCATCTTTTTTCTCAGTGTCTTCATCTTTCTTTTCCTCGTCCAGATCAGTTTCACCTTCATCTTTAGTGTCTGAAATTACCATAATTCTTTACATTAACATTTTTTCCTTTACATTTCAAAATGCAAACTTTGCAACATCACGTTTTAAGGTGGAAAAAACAAGCATAGGACACTTAAATACCGTACAGAAATAATCTTATGTTTAAGCAAAGAAAACTCAGAGGTTGAATCGAATGATTCTCACTTCAAAGCATGAACCTGTTCAAAAACTCAAATCAAAAGTCAAGAATCGACTTTAAAATTTCTCACCTTTAGAGCTGCTGTAAGACATACTATTACTAACCTCATAATACAAGATTTCAGTAATTCATGCTTGTTGTTATTGCAATTTTCTTTAAAAAAATCACCAATAATATAAAGTGAAATTTTCAATTACTTTGATGTCATCATACATCATACAGATAATTAATGAGTGTTATTTCAACAAAAATCAAAAAATAAAAATAAACATGGCAACAAAAATATGCACTACAAAACAATACAACTCTAGCAAAGCAGGTGTCGTGATCAGTGTGTTAGTGCGAAACATGTACTTGCCAAATCGCACACCTTTTTTAACTTTCGTGACGAGAGCTGAAACAGCAGTTGTCAGCTCAGCAGTGCCATCTTGTGATTAGAATATTATGAGAATGTCAGTGAGAACACAGATATTTTTTTACACAAACGGTCGAATTAATGCAAGTGTCTCTCTCTTAAGTGTTGTCTAGGAAGTTTTGAGCAATTCAAATCTTATGAAAGAATTTTCATTCATCTGTTTATGTGTTGTTAGCACCAAAATTTCTCGAGGGCAAGGGGTTTAATTGAAATCAAATGCTGTCTTCTGCCAATTCTACCATCCTCAGTCTTCTCATATGAGAAGAAGCCAGTGTTATGTTGTATTGCAGAAAATTTGCAACCAACTTAGTACGCAAACGGTTGAATGAAACTCCTATTCATAAGTTTTAGATTGCACACTAAAGATTTGAAAGATAAAAACGGGTACCACTGTTAGTTTTCGTTGTGGTCTATTACAAAACTGTGAAGCAGACATTTTTGTAGAATCAGGTAGTTTAAGGAAAAGTGAAACATGTTTTTCAGAACCCTGTCGCAACATTCTGAAAGTGACTTCCTTCGATCATTGCAACTTTAAGAAGAGGTGCGACCTTTCTATTAAAGACGGTTTGATTGACAACTGGACAGGAAATGGGAAAGAATGACAGAAGGAAGATAATTATGGCAGGGAACTTGTGCAAACATAATTTAATTCCAGACGGTTATGTGCTGAGGGATATTATAGAGAAATGATCCACAGAAATTACTTTTGTGCCATCATTCAAGATGTACAAGCGTCTAGAAATGACAGTTATTGGATGACATGTGTTGGGTTGCTAAAATGGGTTACATTGTCATTGCACACTACTGCGTGACAGTGTAAGTCTTACTCTCAGACTCTGCGTCCTTTGTCGATATCTCATCTTCAGTTTTCAATTCTTCATCTTTCATGGTCTCTTCAATTTCCGCTTCCGTTTTGCTTTCTAAATCTTCTTTTGTAGTCTCAGATTTTCCTACATAATGTTTGTGGAGCAACGGTGAACATTCTAAATGTCTTTAACCACATCAGTAACACATTGGTTGATTGGAATTTTGAGTTGCGGTGGTGTGTGCACACGTGGAATTTTTCACTCACAACAAAAGAGACAAAAAATGTGAACAGGAATCTAAATAAATTAAATTTAACTTGTTAAATGCATTTATCGTCATTATTTTGACACTTGTCTCCTTATTTTGATACTAGTCCTTAGGGTTTATTTTGCATTACTCATCTCTATTTATAGCCTCTAGGGCCTACTTTTGTATTCATACGTTTCTCTACGCGACTCCTGATTGGTCGCCCATATTTCCTTTGTTCTGTTCAACGTGGTCTCTCATTCAGCCACCTACCTCGTCATCTACAAGACCTACGTTCGTTCTCTTCATTTTTTGTTTGCGTGGGCGTTTTTTGCATGCCCATCTTGCAGAGTCTTAGTTAGTTTTATCTATTACGTCATAATAAATGACAATATTCGCAATCCTCCTCTTGTTTTACTCTGCAACATAGCTCGTGGCGTACCCCGGGCAAAATAGATTACGATAAAATCTTTAACAAATATCATACAAAGAATTATTAAAACATAAAAGCCGTGTAATCAAAATTCACACTTTGAACGCATTAAGCATAAATTATTTAAGCAAAAGATTACCATCATCATCAAGTTCTTTCTGTTGTTCCTCAGCCAATTTTTCTGTAATAAAACACAAATTAAATTTCTGTCGAAAAAATAAAATCATGGCAATAGAAAACACATCAAAACATATTTCTTAGCTGAGTCACTTTCTCCTCACAGCAACAATTTAACTTTCAAGGTTCTGTAGGACTCTCGAAACATGTCCAACTTTGGCTAACATAGGAATGCCATATCTAAGAGATGGCCTCTAGGAGTCATATGAAACNAACATAATTTAATTCCAGACGGTTATGTGCTGAGGGATATTATAGAGAAATGATCCACAGAAATTACTTTTGTGCCATCATTCAAGATGTACAAGCGTCTAGAAATGACAGTTATTGGATGACATGTGTTGGGTTGCTAAAATAGGTTACATTGTCATTGCACACTACTGAGTGACAGTGTAAGTCTTACTCTCAGACTCTGCGTCCTTTGTCGATATCTCATCTTCAGTTTTCAATTCTTCATCTTTCATGGTCTCTTCAATTTCCGCTTCCGTTTTGCTTTCTAAATCTTCTTTTGTAGTCTCAGATTTTCCTACATAATGTTTGTGGAGCAACGGTGAGCATTCTAAATGTCTTTAACCACATCAGTAACACATTGTTGATTGCGATTTTGAGTTGCGGTGGTGTGTGCACACGTGGAATTTTTCACTCACAACAAAAGAGACAAAAAATGTGAACAGGAGTCTAAATAAAATCTTTAACAAATATTATACAAAGAATTATTAAAACATAAAAGCCATGTAATCAAAATTCACACTTTGAACGCATTAAGCATAAATTATTTAAGCAAAAGATTACCATCATCATCAAGTTCTTTCTGTTGTTCCTCAGCCAATTTTTCTGTAATAAAACACAAATTAAATTTCAGTTGAAAAAATAAAATCATGGCAATAGAAAACACATCAAAACATATTTCTTAGCTGAGTCACTTTCTCCTCACAGCAACAATTTAACTTTCAAGGTTCTGTAGGACTCTCGAAAAATGTCCAACTTTGGCTAACATAGGAATGCCATATCTAAGAGATGGCCTCTAGGAGTCATATGAAACGTTCACATTCTATGCTTTATGCATTCTCCTCCAAAACAGAGTTAGGAAATGACTTTAGAGTACTCCGCTTTGGAATAAAGGGTTACTGCATATCAGGACTGACACGATATTTAATGAAAAAAATCAAAAAGTTGCCTAAAATAAAAACAAAGTGATATTTCAGAAAACTCAAGTAACAACATTCTTGAGATATCATCTTGAACAACATTATGACTTATGGTCATGTGATTATTGTTATTTTGTTATTAATATACCTTAAATTTCTTTTTTGTTAAAGTTCACTGAAACGACATGGTCATGTGACCCTAGTCAGACACTAGAATAAATTTAATTATCAACAGCTACAGGTTTTCTACTTACAAAATATGATACTTTCACAGAGCTAATTACAACAGTTTTGTACAAGTTTGGCTAAATGCACAAACTTTTCAATAGGGTCCTACAAAACCTTAAAAAATTAAAACAATAAAAAAACTACACCCCATAAAAAACTACTAGTAGTCTACACAGGAATTCTCCGATTTCTATTAATTCAAAACCACTTATTACAAATTACTTTTAAAATTCTATCTCAACCACTGATTATGATGAGGTAGCTGGTAGCAGTAAATCTATTTCCGTTCGTTAACCTTTGCAAAGAAATGTTAAGCAATAGAATAACTGTGGCTGACAAGCAAATGTACGTACTGTTAACGCCTAGCCAAGATTATGTAAAATTCATACGAAACATTATAATTGTTCTCCGATGCAGGATAATAATGAAAATTGCTCAGGGGAACAGTGGTTATAATTGCATCGAAACCATCCAATGCCCAGGTCAGATAGTGATAATTGTGAACAGTCACTCAGAAAGGAGGGACGTGTTAGCTTTCAGTTTACTAAACCATTAAAATGCTAAATAAGTACAATTATCTGGAATCTACGGTAAAGTCTCGCCAATTTTGGACAAAAATAATTGCCAAAATTGGTCTTTTTTCATTTTTCAAGCGCTTCTAACATTGTTTTCCGTGTCCACAGTTGCTGGAAACAAAATTTCACGTGTCAACCATATTGTGTCCCAAATTGGTGAGATTTTACTGTTACAGACAGCAAATGTACAGTTAGTGATTCCATTTAATTAGTAAATCAGAAAATAAGAAACACAAAGTAATTAATGTTAATTGCCTGAAAATGGCACAACATTTACAAAAAGTTAAAGTCAGTTCCTAACAGAAATTCAATACATTAGCTGATCTTCCAAAAGTCTTAATTTTGCTATATAACAATTTACATATATGTGATTTATCTGGAGACAAGCCAATTAAGCAATGGAAGAAACAACTTTCCAAGAGTTTTCTATAAGAATGAGAAAAGATTCATAGATCTTGAGTGAGGTGAATAAAGGATATAGTCCCAGCATGTGTCTGTGATTAGCACTGTGTGTAATTAAAGATCCCAGTTAATTAGTAAGTCAGAAAAAATAGCATTTGGAGCGTGGAGCGGTCAAATGATGGAAAGTGTTTAGTGGTCAGACGAAACTTCCCAAAACAGCCCCGCGCATACAAGCTTACCTTCTTCTAAGCGTCTTAATTTTTCTAAAATTTACCAAGACAATAGTTACCATTATAGAGGAAAAAAATGGCCAAATATCACACAACAATACAGTAGTAGAACATAAAACAATGAACTAACGCAGACAAACAAAGCAGGAATTAACTCAGCCATTTTGAGTGCAGCACATTGATCCTCCCATTGTACACGGGTGTTCAGAAGAATGAATAAGAATTCCAGCAGCTCATCGTGTGGGTTTTCATTAAGAGGTTAATATGCCTCTACAAAGCCATGTAATGCATTATTTCAGCGCCTCTATGTTTACAGAGTGGAATGGTTCAGAAATATGTCAAGATAAAACATAAACTCTGTGAAAAAATATCCAAATCACTTTAAGTTAGTAAATAAATATCAGAGAATGATTCGGATGGTTGGATATCCCATACAACTTGACAGTCATTTTTGAATTTGTAACCACTATTAGGCCAAATAAGCATTGGTTCAGATCCATACCCCAACTCATTTTGAGACTTTTGCTAACTGACTAAAATAATAAATGTAAATTTAGTGCTCAATGGCATACATTGATTTCAGCCAAGATATTGAGTGTTTTTAAGCTGCATGAAGGCACATAAGCAAGGTTTGAAATGCCATGATTTGACAAGGGATGTCACGAGTAAAAAACAAATCCCGCATCATTTTTGCTCATCTCAGGTAAATTTTCGTAGTTGAAAACGTGAGCAACTAAAAATACCGCACCGACTCGATTTTCAAACAAAAAACAGAACAGAACCAACTGTGCTTTTTGGCCAAAAGCCTTTCTGCAAAGATGAAGAATCACCTGGCCCTATTAAAATTTGTGAACTTAAATTGGATTAGTGAAAAAAACTGACAAGAACCACAAAGCACTTCTTGTTTATGAATTAAGCGATCAACGTTTGGTAAAAACTCTTGTGAAACACAAAGCTAAGTTTAGTGCCTCACCAAGCAACACCAGGGTGCGCCTCTTACCTTGCTCTTTTGCAGCAGCCTCAGCTGCCTCCTGTTGTTCCCGTATTTTGGCCTTGACCGTGCCAATAGCATTCTCGATCGTATCCTCGCGTACCCGCAGTAGAATCTGTTCTTTTTCTTCCTCCATCCGTGGCTTAATCAACTCGTCCATGTCAAGAATCTGAGAGCACAGAAAACAAAATACCATTGGTAGAAGCACAAAAAGATTAAATATTCATATAAAACACAATACAGTCGTAAGGTAAACTGGTATTCAAGAAGAGCCCAATTGAAGAGAAACAGAGCAAGACCAAAACAATAGCCGGAAGAGGACCATAGAATGAGAGCCAAAGGTTGATTTTTTGGCTGACTAATCTAAAAAGAAGAACAGTTTGTAGGCAAAAAATGGTGGAGGCCTTGCACGTTCCCACAGGATTTACGTCAAAGATGTAAATAAACAGTTCAGCTACATTGAATAAGTATTTACAAAAGATAGTAAACACACTATAAAACTACCTGTTGGCTTACTCACCTTGGCTCCATACTTTTTAGCCAACAACTGACAAAACGTAGATTTGCCGGACAACGGGCTGCCTATGACCGAGATCTTACACGGAGGCCTGGGTTGAGGAGGCATCAGATAAGGCCGAGGGTTCTTCATGAATTTTCCCATGTTCTCCATACTAGCCATGCAATACATCTTGTCTAGGAAACTGAAATTACAGTCGTAGCATTCGAATGTAAATACATCCTATACATGGTTGAAAGTCAAGAGACATGTAACGCATAACAAATATTTAAATAAAACTAAGTTAAGCTATTCTAAATTCATAAGTCTAAATTATAACAAACTATTGGTAAATCAAGGACTAAAAAGCCACTGTAACAGACTACATTTACATTATTCTAAAACTACGCACAAATTTGGCGTTAACTTTTAGTGTGAAGGTAAACACTCATCGGTTATAGTGCGAAGAAAGACCATAACAAACACTAAACGCCTTTGCTTAGTAAGTGAGTATACACATAACCTTGTGTACCTTTATAAGCAATAACAACATTAATAACAACACGTTATCAACAGACTAATCACATTACGTAATACGCACGCAACAGCAAACTCCGGCTTCCCAGGCAGGATGTCTCCCTCAGCCAGTGCCACAGGACAGTTACGCAACCACCGACTGCGCCTCCAGCGCCACCTAGGAGCCACCATAAATTTGGGTGCGAGTAACCTCATAAGTTCATCCGTGTCCATGTCCTCCGGGTGCTCTTCCTCTTCAGGGTCCTGCAGCCGTAGAGGCACAGCGGCTGGACGCAACACAAAGCAGCTGAGCTTGGACATTAGTTGCTAGAAATAGTGGAAGACAGGTTAAATATTTTGTTAATTACAAGATTCATGATGAGCATCTCAACTAGTACCGAGTTAACAAAGAAATATATTGCTTCTTTCTACTTCAAATAATGCTTTTTGAAATTTTATTTCTTTGCAATTTATTGCATGATTTTTGTTCTCAGCAGAACATTCCATTAACACTCGTTCTCAGCAGAACATCCCATTAACACAATTAGTAATCCTAATATTTACCAAGAGCTGGTCAAATAAATAAATAAATAAAGTTTATATGTCTGTTCCCTCATTTAATTCACAATCCTGCAAACAAACAAAAACCATGACTATGCTTACACCAAATCCTAGCACATTAACAAAATTAGTAAACCCAGAATTTACATATAGTGCTCATCAAACTAAAGTAATATGTTTGGTACCTCCTTTAATTCAACAACCTACAAGTAAGCAAAAGCCATGGTCTTGTTTAAACTAAATTCTTTGGCAATAATTGCCCCACTAAGCTGCCCCTATAACTTCCTACCTTGAACAGAAGGCCAGCTGGTTGATTGGCATCCAGCTCAATCAGGTACTGTCGATCATGGTCAGCCATATAGTCTTCCAATATCCTCAACTGGGTACTCTTGAACTTTCTGATGTTGTCTAACACATTCATTGGTAGGTCTTCGGGTCGCTTGACCAGTCGCTCAATGACCTCTGGCGGTAACTCTAAGCCCTCCATTTCCTGTACAAGCATTACATTAAATATTAATTTAACACAGTCAGAAAAATAACAGTACCACATCTGGTCTACAGGTAAATTCAAGAACCCGTCACCAAATCCATCCGAATCCCACAAAACAGGGAATCAGACAATAGTCAGCTTAGGCAAAGACAGCCAAAAGCCAACTGACAAATGGGAGATAACTTACAAAAATCCGAAAGGGTTCTTCGTTTCTTCAAATTCGACCAGTTTTTGACAAGCATTTTCAGGAAAACTACACGACCACGATGGATATTTTTGTAACATATTATAAATCAATGCGAATCTAATTACTTCACCAGAAAATTCAGGCATTAACTAAGACAACTGTAATGCAGAATCAATAGCTTACCATTTCTTCTTCCGTCATTTCTTCTTCTTCCTCTTCCTCCTCCTCTTCTTCACCTTCACCCTCGTCATCTTTCTGAAAACAACACACAACCATGTAACATCTCACGTGCATTGTTGCAGCCACCCACTAGATGGCAAACTCTGTTGTGCAAGTTCTCCTTAACTGAAGTTACTAAAGATAGTTCTATCTAACTCAGAAGAATCCAAAGGGAATGATAGGAACATGAGACAACACGATGTCTTGTGCTGCTCCTCACCGTGTTATTCTTGTGGTCTATGTCTTCTTTGTTAGTGTAATATGTGCACTTTAATACCACTAACATCCACAAGACTCACCTTTTCGGGTATCTTTTTCTCAGGAGCGTACACTTCCTTTGTATAGACTTCTCCAGTGAAGCTGTCCACTCTCTGTCCGACCCTACGCACCTCAAGGTCCTTGTCTGGAATCTGAAAATGACAGATGTATGTTAACAACATTTTACAGAAAAAACATAGGACTACAGGTGTCATATGACCTGTAGGGCGTCTGTGAACAGATGCAGGTGATTCCTCCATAAAAGCAATGAGACAATGATTGTTACCAGATACTTAAGTTTATGAAACGACACAGAAATCATGTACAGCACTTCTCGCTCACTTGATTCCAATCCAACATAAAAGCATGACCAAATTTAACATAAAGTAAAATGATGGTCCTGGAGTGACCAAAACACTGTAAGGGACATTACAAAGTAAGTGTTCAGTTATTTCAAACAAAAGAATTTGCAAAGGTTCACTACACTGCTACATACAATAAAAACAACTACGGGCTGTACTATTATGACAGGTGTATAATACAAATTAAGTTTAAAAAAGTTCATTTTTGATGAGAAATTTAACAAAACAAAATTTTCTGCTTGCATTACATAATATCCTAATAAAATAGTGCAGAGCGATCGCACCCAATTCAGAGAATTACAAAAATGATGAAAAGACCTGTTTACCTTCATGTTTATAATAAAGTCTGGTTTCAGCTTCCAGTTTTTGACTAGCTCCAGTTGGTCCTTTATAGTCATGTATTCCTCCGACAGAGATGGGAAGCCATCCAGCACATAGCCATGGTGCGCCACCTCTGGAGAGTTGATCTTGTCTTCAATCATTTTGGCAGCCATAGCTTCAGGAATTGTCTCCCCTCGTAGTAGAATATCCAGCACTCGCTGCCCCATTTCAGTGTTTAGTTCAATCTCCTGGTTGATAACTTCAGTGGCTGGAACAAAAAGCATTTTCATAGTTAATTATGGCAGACTTTGAAAAAGCAACCACTATTGGTTGCATGGAAACTATGACAACTGTGGCTAACAGAATAAATGGAAGCAATCTCAACACAAAAGCTTGTAACTGAAAATTACCTTCTGCAATAAGTGGCGTATGAATATCGTAAATTTTGTAAACTTGCAAGAATAAGCAGACGTTTCTGCCAAAATATAGTAAAACGTACGAGCAGCCTCTTTTAAAAACAGTACCTAAGTCAACAAAAATGTTTAAAAAAATCATACAGATGCTGGAATGCCAAGCAGTTACCGATGGATAAGAATATAAAATAACACCTTTGATAAAGAGGGCATCACTAGAAACGTGAGGAATATTTTAGTATATTTTAGTACCGACGATCGTCGTTATATTTTATACTTTTACTCTTTTATAAATGGAGATTAATTGTTAAGATAATTTACGACTTTATTTCAGTTATGAATAACATCTGAATTACAAAAAACATACAACATTATAAAGAGAGACGATAGGAATATATAGCAACCTTATTAGTTTCTATACTAAATATAAAGGAGATTTTCATCAATTAGGACTGCAAGTGGCTAGTATCAAAAATATTACTTGAAATATTATCATTTCATTTTTTGTCAATGTTACACGCATTAGGTTCTATGATAATTGGTGTCCTACAAATAGTAACTATTAAAGGAATATCGGTGGAACAGGTTGACAAAACCTACCATTTACAATCTGACATTTCCATTCCTGAGCAAGTTTCTTTGCCATAGTTGTTTTTCCTGAGCCTGGTTTACCAATGATTATGAAGCAGGTTGGCTTGGACTTTAAGAACATGAGTTCAGCCTGAAATAGTACATGAACAGCATACTTTACAACATGCAAATTATACCCAAATACTTCATAGAACATTCCTAGGCAAAATCTATTTCAACATAAAAATAAAAAAGAGTGACATCGTTTCAAGCAACATCCATCGTCGCCTAGACAACTGAAAAAAATATTCAAATCAGGTGAAAAACTTGGTATCTAACATTTCAGCACTGTGTTTTGTTAGCAAAAGAGCATACTTACTATCTAATTATAAAAGTTATTAAACATTCTACAAGTCTTTCACCTCCTTACCAAATCATCATCATAAGGATCCATGTCTTTATTCTTTAGCTTGGCTTCAGCCTCCTCTATCAGGGTCTGAGAGATGGGTTCATCTTTGTTGACTGTTGTTTTAGATGTATTAACCGAGGGGTCACCTTGACCCGTGTCAATATCTTTATTGCTCTGAAAGAACGAAGACACAAAATGTAAAAAAATAATTTCCCATCAATTTATGACATGCATTTTTCTGTCCAAGTTCCATAAGTTGCCAGCACCTTACATTTCATTTTTGTTTTATTTTCGTCTGAATACAGTTAGCACTGCACAAGATGCTTATCAAATTTGCCTTAGTATATTTGTAAAGTAACGGAATAGTGTCTTCAGTCAACACGACGCTGTGTTGTCCACAGTACAATAGAGGCTTCAGTCAACAAGACACTGTGTTATCCACAGTACATAAGTGTCTTCAGCCAACAAGACACTGTGTTATCCACAGTACAATAGTGTCTTCAGCCAACAAGACACTGTGTATCCATAGTGCAATGGTGTCTTCAATCAACAAGACACTGTTTTATCCACAGTACAATAGTGTCTTCAGCCAACAAGACACTGTGTTATCCACAGTACGATAGTGTCTTCAGCCAACAAAACACTGTGTTATCCACAGTACATAGTGTCTTCAGCCAACAAGACACTGTGTTATCCACGTTACAGTATGGCAAAGAGCAGCATGAGAAAGCCACTACATTGTTATTATCAAAAGTTTTTGGACATGAGAAATTACTCCGTACGCGTGTTAGTGACACCAGTATCTTCTATATTATGAAGCTCGGTGTTGAAGAAGTGGAAGGAGGTTATGAATGTGAACTCACATTCCAACTGGAGACATGGGCAGTCTTGCATACTAACACTAAAGATATTTTGATTTCAGTGTGCTATTGCAATTTTGTGCAGTTCTTTCATCATTTTAACACATGCTACTTTCTGTTCAAAACTATTATCATCAGAGTCTCACAACCTTAGTCTATTATAGACTGGCTTCCCTCAATCTCGGTAATATAACTGAGCCCCAAGCTAAGTGGTGGCCTTTTTAATTACGGGGATAGAATATGTGTTAGAATTTGGGTTGGTCGGAAGTCAGTACACTGAAATTAGAAGATAAATGTCATACATATCACAATCGCATTGTGCATGAAATATTGAACTGTACACGTCCATATTACGATCATATTAAGAAATGTCATGACGGTGCGAATATACCAGCATCAAAATCAAACATTTCAAGAGAACCTATCCTGTCAGAGACTAAATGTTTTACTGTGCAGTTTTTACTCTGTTGTATTTCCAACTACGGTGTGAACTATTTGCACAGCAAATGCAGTATAACCAGCTGCCATGAATTTGTTATTTGGAACCTACTGAATTTTGAATACTGTGTCAACACAATGCATCTAGATTGATCAACCATTGATCAACATTTAACCAGTGTCCCTCTCAGCCAGAGACGCAAGCGAGAGCAACAATCATTCCTCAATTACGTAAAATACTTATAACACTAACAATGAAACATCAAAGCTTCAAGCTTATGGTAAGGTAGTCAGTGAACCATCTCAGAAAGAGGTGGCCATGCCAAAGGCTCTCTGCATGCTGGAAATTTGTTTTGGTAAATTAAGCCATACACTGGCTTAACCAACAAAGTTACATTGCTATACATATTTTTCAAGGACAGAAAGACAACTTCAAAGGCTGTTTTTGTCTTCAAATTCCTGCAATTCAAATTCTCAGATAATAAGAGTTCTTTCGAATACACCCCTTGTTGTAGTGATCTTGGTGGCCAAGTTTCCAGCACTATCGATAATAGAGGATCACCAGTGTAGCCCATTAGTGATTGGTTGACTCCCAATGCTATCACAAAATGAAGAGTTCACTAGTTTATTGACGAGTGAATTGACATCTTGATTCCTGTAGCATTTGTTCAAATTGGAAGGATTCAAACACAACGATGGCCTGTTGAGATGTCCCTTATTTGCTTATTGCAATGTGACTTTGATGGTTAAGCCAAGGTTAAGGCTGAAGCATAATTTGCAGAAAAATCTTCCACCACCCATTGCGGCCAGGCTCATGTCGTTTCCTGTATGGCTGTATGTAACCATGGACTCTGTGCAATTCAAGCACTGTTCGATTTGATCATATATTTGATATAGACTGTATATCACAGATCTACATTATATGTCTGAAGCACGGTGCTGCACTAAATAACTAAAGCGATTTACAAGGCAAGACAAGACAAGACAAGACCATGTGTCATGTCTGATAGTGATAGCTGTAAGTAAGGATATTATTATCAGGATGCTTGGTTTACATCGGCCTAATTGAATATGAACAATCGCTGGCACGGACCAAACATGCACGGAATTAAGCAAATGGAACATAAAACAGGCAAACAGGTTAAGGCTATCACTTGTTCAGTGCCAGTGCCAGTGCCAGTGGTTGACACTTTGTGTTTGTCAAACTTGGAATTCAACGTGGATTAAGAGTTTACGAATCAACACAACAACAGCAAAAATCCAAGTTAGAAAGTAATATATTAACTCAAATCTATGCATTAGACATTTTTGTGCTTTTAAATAAGTGTTAAACCTTCCTAAAACGTTCAAATTCGTTCATATCCAAGATAAATAAAAAATTAAAAACACTCACACTCTCCGCCATTTTGTTTGGTCACCAGGGAAATTGTACATGCGCACAACATTCGACAGGTAGTTTCCATTGTTGCTGCAAGAGGGCATTCGTGGACTCGTAATTTTCCGCCTACAGTTCGTCATTGTCCGTTGTGACCCGCATATCACTTCCGGGTTAACAGGTGGATCTGTCGTCGTTTCAGTCAGTCTTCGAAGGCGAACATCTTCAGCTGACGTGTTGTTCCTGTTGGAATGTTATGTTCTTGCGTCACATTAAACAGTTTCTCAGGAAAACTGGACTGTTACTCAACTCCTCGTCTTCCTTCAAATGACTGGCGAACGTTAGCGAAAAGTGCCATCCACCACGGCACCAGGCACCACTGATGATCAATCACTCACTCAGTTATCAATGATTTCCTGCTTCATCACCTTTCGCATACTTCCGGGTCTCTGTGCAACATTTCATGACGGATGCTGGTAGAAACAGAGCCGTTTTCTTGGTTATATTGACTGAAATTGAGTGTTCATGAATCCTGCGTTTGTAAACATTTTCATTTACTTGGTTGTCAGCTGTCGTTCTCTGGTTATAGCTGGGTTTTGTGAGCTTGCTGTATAATGACTCTAGTGGTGTGAGTGCCAATAGGCAGCTGAAAACATTTGCTTAGTTCAACCCTAGATTGTAGTCCATGCTTGAAGTCTCGTCTGACTTCTAGGACTCGAGGTCATCAGTTATTTCATCATAAAGTAGTTACTGTGACCTGGACGTTGTTGACTGGAGCCATGGCTGAATCATATTTGCTGTGATATTCGCCAGCAACAAATGTGTTTTTCCTGGACTTTTCATGTTTGTGAGAAGAAAATCCCAAGGGCTCTCAATTAAATGCGTGTTGTTCAGTGGACAAAAAGTAACTGAATTTTCCATAACTATGTATGAAATTATGTGGAAATATGTCTGTGTATCCTTTGTGTGCCTCTTACCAAGTTGTTTGAATAGTGTGATTGATAGAGGAAGTTTAGGAGCATTAAACTGCAATCATCCAAAACTGTTGATTGTTTCGTTTGATGGCTTCAGGTGGGACTACCTTGATAAGGTTCCAACTCCGAATTTTGGCCGAGTTTATAAAAATGGAGTGAGAGCAAAATGGATTAAGAATGCATTTGTTACCAAGACATTCCCTAATCATTATTCCATAGTGTCTGGTTTGTACGAAGAGTCTCATGGTGTTGTCAACAACGCTATGTATGACCCTGTATGGAATAAGACCTTTAGTCCACATGAACTTGCTCATGACTGTGATTGGTTTAGTGGAGAACCGATATGGGTGACCAACCAGTTGCAGGCAAAACGTCACAAATCGGGATCATATTTCTGGATAGGCAGTGACTGTGAGAAACCCATTGGAGGTGTGCATCCGACGTTTTATGAACACTACAATGGTTCCGTTCCATTCCACGACCGTGCCGATACAGTGACGTCGTGGTTCACTCAGAAAAATATTAATCTTGGTTTGTTATACTATCACGAGCCAGATAGCACAGGACACAGGTGGGGTCCAGACTCACCTCAGATGAAAGCGACAATTATTGAATGCGATAAATATATGGGATATCTTTTGGATGAGCTGGAAAAGTTTGGTTTGCTTGACAAAGTTAACCTGATAGTGACTAGTGACCATGGTATGGAGGGATACGGAGAGAATAATACAGTCTACCTGGATGACTATGTTTCGCCAGCTTTATATTTCACTACTGATGGGACACCATTCAAAAATATATGGCCGAAAAAAGGTAACGTATCACTCATAGAAATCTTTTAAAGCTATTCCAGCAAAGCTTTTTTACCTTTTTAACTGCTATAAGAAAGAGTTTTATGGGCTGTTGTTCAACAAATTCAGGATTTGTCCAAGGGTGCAACAAAAGATGAACATAGTTGGTTCTTGAGATTCCTAAGTAATATAAAGGTGACCTTGTAGAGAGATCTGGGACCTGTTCCAAGAAACTGACTTAAGTTCATTTTTGACTTAAGTCTAAGATTTGTCTTAACTTCCAAACTTTTAAACTTCCACACTTGGAAAGTTAGTCAAAATTAAGACAAAATTTAGGTCATACACTTAAGTCAAACTTAGGATCTCGTTCTTTAATTGGTTTTGAGACAAATCTAACTTTTATTTTAAAATTTACTAAAATTTAAGGTTTGTTGGAACGGACCCCTGGGTCCCTGGCTGCACCCCCTTCTTGTTCCGTGATTAATATTAAACCATTGTTTATTTATTTTAGGCATTTAGCTTTTGTTTATTAAGAAATCAAATTTTAGGCATTGTTTAACACTGGGTTATATTCCTATCTTACGGTAATTAAATTACTTTAAAGTTTTCTACTGTTTTGAGTTTTGTTATGGTGTTGTTATATTAACTTTAATTTTTGAGATTTCAGGCACTTAAACATAGTTAATTAGAAAAATAATATGAAATTGCATTGGACAGTCACTCTTATCCAGTCCCTGACTGCTGTATTGTCTTTATTTTTTTACCCCAATGTTGTGTCAGACAATCGGATCCTTCAGTTGTGTTTCATGTTATTTGATGGAAATAACAGCCTTCCACCTGTCCATTTCGTTTGTTGAAACAGCACAAAGTTATAAAGATGATACAATCATTGTGTTGACCCTTATTTCTTAACTGGATATGAGCTATAATTAACATACATTTGTCCCAACACATCTTGCAAAAAATACTTTATACAAATGTCTGTGTAAATGCAATTGATATAAGGCAAACTTACAATCGTCTTGTTCCATGTCAGCTGTCCGCTTAAATGCAAGGAAGAGTCAAAGCAGCTCAGCAATCAGTTCAACTTGCATGAGTGCATGACATCCTTGTATGGTAAAGAGTATGGTCAAACTGATTCATTAGAAAAACCTTCCCTTTGGTTTCAACTGCAAAGAAGGCTAGATCCAGGTATCAATCGAATCCATTGATGAGCCTCCCTGTGCTCGTTTAGTCGATCTGCCATCACACCTTCCAAAGAGTTGCAGTACTATAAACATTCATCAATGTGTACCAGAGAACTTAAGTCATGCATTTCTCTTTTGACTAATTTTTATCATATTTCTTTGGGAAAAATGTTCCTAACTAAATTTTTTATAACGAATTCAATTTCAGAAGCTAAGCCGTTCGAAAAATCACTAGCTTTAGTCCACGATATATCTAGTTATTGTAGCCAATGTTTTATTGCGGTGAGGACATAGCTACTGTAATAATTCTCCTAATTTCACACAATACGACCTTATACCCTGTTCACACCAAAGGGGTTGTAATTTTTAAAACTGATTTAAAGGTTGAAATTCTCATTGTGAATAAGGCAGTCATAAAAGTTATAACTGAGTAAGTGGCGCTGTTGGAAATAATGGCGCAACTGGCGAGCCACTAATTAGGGTGAATCAGAAACCAATAGCACTGGCGACTAGCGAGGGAAAACCCCTTACACAGCTTAAAATCTGATTTCCTGTTGGGCCTCTTGACAGAGAAAAATGTACAATTAAATGAAGTACAAAGTGTTGTGAGATGGACCGAGTTTCTAATGTTCGGTGGTCAGACTCTTGCCATTCTGGAACATATGCTGAGTAAGCTTGAAGCTTGAAAAATTAAAGTCAAAGTTGTTTGTAAAAAAAAATTCATTTGGACCAGTGTGGGAAAAACTGCTAGGACATTTTAATAAACGCTGTAGTTCAGTGTATGTTATTTCTTATTAATTGTACAAGTGCACAGATCATGTAGCCAGCAAATTCAGAAGCCTTTTGTGTCAGGAGACCTGTGTGCCTATAGAGAACTATAGAACAATGGCCATTCATTGACTGCCAACTGAGAATGTAATTCACAGCTGTTGCAGAGAGCCTGTTGTCTGTGTCTGATGACTACATTCATAATCCATATTGAATTTCCCTTCATTATCGTATGCTACATATGTATCATCATAGTGAAGGACTTTACTGACATACAAAGTGATGTTTGTGTTCAGAATTGAGCACTGTTGAATCTCTTTGATTTTCCCTAGATTTTGTTTTTTGTTGCAGTTGTCTTAAAACGTCTTACAACAAAATTAAAAACTTTCAACCAAGGTCTGTTTTATGATAAGTGACACTTAATTTAAGCCAGAAATTTTGTGTTATATTCCTGCTCTAATCAAATAAAGATTTTGACTTGTAATAGCTGCATGCACTATATTGAAATTCAATGTCACACCTGATGGCCATCAGATCTTTGGTGGACAGGCACTCAGCACTGCCTATTGATCCCGTGTAATGCAGACTGGATATTTCAATCTTCTGGTATGAACAGCATTTTAATGCCTTTCCTTTTATTATAAAGCCAGCAAATTTCCACTGCTGTGTGGTGGGGTGTACTAATGACTTAAAGAAAAAGCCAAAACTCTTGAAATATCCATTGATGACGGACATCACGTTCCGTACATATCCCACTGTGAAGAAGATTCTGCGCCTTGTGAAGTGAAGGTTGCGACTGATAAAGCGTGAGAATTTTGATCCCAGCTGATGTGGTAGCGCAATAATAAATTAGTGAACTTAAGCTATATTAAACATTGCGGGGACTGACTGTGGGATTTATTCCTCTGTTTTTAGATTAATGGACCACTGTGAATTTTTGTCCAACAAATCTAAGTTGAGATCAAGCGGAAATGGTTATCGCGCTCTCATTACTCTAGAGAGCACCAATGTGAAAAGTTCACACTATTGTTAGCATATCACAGTTTAGTACCAATTTACACTAACAATCATCTGATTTTATTTGCTCCTCTCAACACCCATAGCTTTCAAGGCAAGTTACCCAAACCTTATTACACATTCAGGAGCAGAAAGTCATTACTAACTGTTGTCAACTGTCCTTGGCTTATCTGGATTTGTATGGTAATTGGTTTCTGCTAAGATGAATATATTTAAGGACTATTTTCTGTCTACCAATGCTCTCACCATTGCCTGTAAATTAACGTGAAAGAATCAAAAAATCGTGTGAGGTATGGTTTTGCATCATTTTTCTCCACGAGCCAAAAAATATGACCACGATTTTATAGTGAAAAATTGTGCCCATTACATTAAACCATCAGGTTAAATTACTAGTTTTATTTGAGGTTAGTCAACAGAATACAATTACTAAGCTAGTGAAGTATAGGCATATAGTGCCTAGGGGTCAAATTGTACATTCTCTTTGTAAAGCTGGGCTACGTAGGGGATTAGATGAACTTAGTGCCAGGCGGACACAGACTTACTCTAGAACAAGTTACTCCTGGAAGAGTTGCGGCTATGGGTTTGAGTGCTGTGTGGATGCTATAGTAGCGCAACTTAGCCCACTTGTGACAACTTACTCCACATTACTGAGGTGGTAACTTGGTCTAGAGTAACTTACGCCACTTGTAATCGCTGTGTGGCTGCAAAAAGTGGGGTAGGGCGGAGATAATTATTAGCTTCTGAAAAATACAGGGAGGTTTTCTTTTGCGTGCCGTAGTCGCATTAGGTGTTTATTGTCACGCTTAGAGCAACAGCTTGCACCTTACACAGATATATGTGTGTGGACGCTCCACTCAAATGTGGGGTAAGTTGCCATTAGTGCAAGTTGTCCTCGGGTTGGCTGTGTGTGGACGGGACTTCATATCCAACGGTACTGGTGCCGGAATGAACTAGCCGTTATGGGTATATTCGCATAGGCTCGTACTTTGCTGAAGTGAGATTCAGTTATTTTTCAAATACAATTGTGCGGCGGATAAGATGGAATTTCTGACTTGCACTCAAGTAAGTCCCTTTTGATGAAGTAAATTCCATGGCCTACAGTCTAATTTTTATACTCATAATCAAACTTGAAATCATGTTTGACATTTTCTGTTCTACTTTTGTGTGAACTCGAGTAAGTGTATTATACTGTGCTCGAGTACGTATTGATTTACTTTACTTGGACAAATGTCTGGTATTTCTTGTTTGCACTTGATGGCCAGAGCATTAAAGCTATAAGCGCAATCTCAAGGTTGAAGCATGAATCTAGGGTTCATCAAGTACAAATGTGTGCTAGGTTCTTATCTGCGTAAACCATAATGTTTTTGAGCACTGAATGTCTATATTTATTTTGAGTTTGTAATGAAGTGTATGGAAAATGTCCAAAATAATATCAAGTTCCATCTCAGAGGTGGTCATGATGACTTAGCACGTTTAGTGAACTGACTCTGACTCTGACTCTAGGCATTGTCCATCCACTGCAGGATGTAGCCCTCCGACAATGCCTTCCAATTTGTTCTGTCTCTTGCCGCTCTCATCTACGTTGTGCCTCTTGTCTTCTCGATGTCATCTCTCCATCTGACTTGGGGCTGTCTGAACTGCTTTGATGAAAGCTGGGTGCTCTGCTTGAACGAGATATGCCATAAATGGCTGTCACTGTGACTAACATTCCAAGTCATAAGAAAATAGTAGAACCCATTTTCGTTGAGTAAAAATTTTTTTAATTGAGTCTGTATTATACATTCCAAATGTTAGTTATATTTTCTCCTCTCTTCATTGCAGGTCAGAAGGAGCTTGTGTACAAACTGCTCAAAAAGGTTCCCCATATCAATGTATACTACAAGGAAGACATTCCAGACAAGTTCCATTACAAGAACAGTAGAAGGGTGGCTCCAATCTTTATCATGGCTGACCTGGGTTGGCAGGTAGTTTACAACAAGAAGTCTTATTTGGAGAGAGGTAGGTATAGTTGTTATGATATGTCCCTGGTTTCCCGTTTCATGAAAGTGACTTAAAAGACTTTAGACAGAAATTTGGTGTTGTGCTCCCAATTCACAATTTTTTAAGTAAATATTTAGTCGAGTATTTATGAGTGCATCACAGTGTAGAAATAAATTATATTAGAAATTATCTCATTAACTAGGAGTTATGTGTATATACAAAGAGACTTTGCACTTTTGCTCAAGTACAATTTGATTTTTAGTTGTGTGGAACATAAGGCCAAATTTTTCTCTTAAGTCTTAAGTTACTTTTCCTGAAACAGACCCCTGGAGGTTTGGATGCGATATCAGTTGCCAATGTTTTAAGACTGCCAGGAAAATTTTCGTTTTTATATGGTTATTGTAAAGTGTTTATTTTTCTGTAATGCTAAAAGTACAGATTATTTTTTATTATTTGAGATGTGTCGACTAAAATTGTGGTTAAGAATAGTTTTTGCAAGCGCTGCAGAATTTGTTTAATACTCAGCTGTGTTTTGGACATTTTCAACAAGTTTGCGTATTTAGTGTCTACAAAAATATAGATTTTAATTTGTTAAAACTACACATTATGTGAAAGTAGAAAGTTTGTAGGATTTTAGTTTTTGACTTCTTATCAATCTTCCATTATTTGGTTCACATGAATGTGTCTTTTTTACTAAAATTTAGCAAAGAAAGGAATGTACATCAATAGCAAATACTATTAATAACATAACCAGATTCATTCTGTTTTAATATAAATGTACAAGATAAATGTCAGAAATGCTGTTACAGTTATCTAAATTATCATTTCTTTTTCGTTTTGTGTAACTTCAGAGTTTTGGTCCAGTTTTTATAGCTTCTCATACAAAAGTGGGACATTTTAAAAGCAATTCATATTGATGTTGTGGAAAATAGTGCATAAAGCATAGTATCTGAAAGTTTTATTTGATTCCGATCTCTCAGTTCTGAAATAAGGTGTTGCGAATGTAGCAAAATTTGGGATGATTCTAGATAGGATCCTTCATAACCTAATGGACACTCATTCAAGCACCCGTTATATTTTTCGGTTGTCTACAGCGCAAGACCAGAGTATAGCAATACATGCATTGTGTAATTGACAAGTTTTGCTTTCTTTCCACATAGTTATCAGTTTTGTAATCTATTTCTTCAGTTGGTTTATCGTGCGGGAGGGAGTAACCCTCATATCCATGTTGGAGATGAGTAGGCATTAACTGTACCACCATGTCTAATGGTCAGTCACTACCAGCATTTACAACTGACGTGAAAAATTATATTGAAAATTCTGGAAAGACTCATCTCAACTGTATCAATGATAATCTTCATTAAGCATCTGCGCAATTACGCCTGTCTTGTGAATCTTTTCAATATGGTACCCTCTCATGCATTTTAAAAGTAATGCTGAGTATTTCTCAAACTGTGAGAAGATAAGAAACATTTGTTCACAACTAAGACCTTAGAGTGATGTAAAACAATTCAAATAACAGTTAATCCTAACATCCCAGACTCAACTGTCTTTTTGCAAAGATAGAAAAACTCATTGCACAATTGACCTAACTTTCAAAAGATAGGGCCAGTGGCACGTACACGTTTGAGCCGAGTTGGACAAGTGGAAAATGGTTTATCATTCATTTGCGCTATTACTATGCAGCAGTATGACAAATAACAAAGCAAGCTAATCTTATGGTAAAATCTCACCTGTTTAGGACACAATATGTCTGACGAGTGAAATTTTATTTCATTGTTTTTTAATCCAACATTTGCAGCATCAATTCTGTGTTCAAGTTTTGTACGATCAAAAATTTTTGAAAAACTGTCCTTTCACAACTGTTGCAATGTTAGAAGCCCCCTGAAAATGAGAAAGGCCAATTTTGACGATTAATTTTGTCCGAAGTTGGAGACATTTTACCAAATGTAAATTATTGATTAGCAGTGCAGCAGAGTGTAACTGCGGGTTGGTGCCCTGCAGATGGTCAACATTGTGGGTAATTACTGCACTACCAAAGAGGGCGCTGTGGTATTCCAGGAAGTGGCTATTAGCTACTTCCTATTCCATTCCATCACCAAGAGATAAACACTCCTCACTTGACTCCAGCATGTTTATGATATCCAACAACATGATTCAAAACACAATTAAACAACTGCTTGTTGGCCGATATTGTATTCTGTAACTATGGTATTCATGTCACTTATGTTTTGAAATATTTTCTGCAATAAAGGAAGTCTCAAAAATGGACTCGCACCTAAGCACAACAATTAGATTTCAAATTTGGTCTCTGCGTCCCCTCTTCCTGTAGGTTACTTCTTGCTGTGAAATTAGGCGCATAAACCATCATGTGCTCTGTTTGCACAGGAATGGCAAACAAACAACGCAGTTTTGGAGATGGGAAATTTACCATGCAATACTACTGGAGACTCCAAAAAACATTTAGGAAGTGCAAGGTCAATTAATTGGTTTATCAAGTTAATAAACTATCCATTCATTTTGATTTTTAATTACCTCTTTGTGTACTAAGGCTTCTTTTTATGCAAGGAACCGTGGTTCAACGATTTGAGCATGGATTTAACTTGTCAATAACTTAACTGTTAAAATGTATTTGTAACAGGAAACAAATTGCGTCAAACAAAACTTTCATCCCTTTAACGGGTTTTTGAAAATGATGAAAGAGTTTTGATCCGAAGCAAAATCCTATGGAATCAAAATTGATTTGAACTTTACTCCACCTAATGTATGTTAATGATTTTTGAAGTTTACAGGAACTACATAAATTTGTCATTTGCAGGTGACCACGGCTGGAGTAACGAGTTCAGCGATATGCATCCGTTCTTCCTGGCGAGGGGGCCTGCGTTTAAGAAGGGAATCATTGCTGAACCATTTAACAATGTAGACATCTACCCTTTAATGTGCCATATACTTGATCTGAAACCAGCAGCCAATAATGGTTCCCTGGATAATGTGAAACACTTACTGAGGGAGAACAGTGCACTGCCCACGTCCTCAATGAAGTCAATCACGTTACTTATTAGTACATGTAAGTTCAGTGGAACTTAATTATAAGGGTTGCAGTAATTTTTCACTTCTACACACTACCTAAGTAATGGTCGGATATAACGTGCTCGCATTTTGAGAACCAGTTTTCTCCACTGAATATCGACATCAAACTGGTTCTCAAAATACAGGCATGTTATATTCGACTATTGCTTATAATATGGCCGTCAAGTGAAATTCTATTTTAAAAAAATCTCCACAAAAATTAAGATTAAGAAAATTGTTGGTTATTGCATTCATGGTTTGTACTGTGTAGATGTTGCAAAGCAAAATTTGGTGATTAAACTGAAGCTTTGATTATTTGCGGCAAGTTAATCAAACTTTGAAATATAAAATAATGAGGATTTTGTCAATTATTTTTGCGCGAAATATTTGGAGAGTTATCATACTATAAGCATGATAGTTTGTCGACATCCAGTTTATTGGTGACTTTAAAGCCTACCTTAAACAGTAACACCCAAAAATTTGGTTCCTACAGTATGTTAAGAGCGTCGCTCTGAGCCCACTAGTGCCATTAATTGCCAAATGTAACGGACTATTAGGTGTATTGGCTTGCTTTCATTGTGTACGTCACCATGAGAATCACCTTCTAATTCAAACAGCTGCGAATAACACCCACACGCTATAACCCCCATTCAACATAAATGTTATCGGCCTTTTGTTGTTTGTGCTGGGATCGCGCGGTGACTCAACATGGCACCAAAAGGCAGCTTCACCTATCATTTGGTGGGCTTACATTTGCGTGATTGAACTCGGGTTTTCTTATTTTACTTAATGGCTTTGCTTGGACTATATGGTTAGCCTAATACATCTAAAATAACAAAATTCTGTTGAAGTTAGGCTTTAAAGCGCCATCTGCCATCGATGTGAGGGTTTAAGTCAAAAATGTGCATCTGTGCATCTCACTTTTCTTGTACCCAAACACTACCTTTGACCTTGTGTTTTGACCATATATGAGCGTGAGCAGGGCGAAGGTCTTGAATGGACCATTTTCTTAGCCAATCATTGTTTGACTTGATTGCTTTATTGTTGTCTGATTGGTAATAGCTGTACATAATTGCTTTCCAGACACATCTGTCTTCATCATGTGTGGCGGGTTCACCACCCTCATCATCATTGGTGCTATTCTGCAGTGTCGCCCAAAGCCAACGCACATCGTACAGATAAATCCACTACGACATGACGTCCATATGGAAGTGCAAGGTCTCCTGCGATTGGTCAACTCTGACATAGAAGAGGAGGAAGATGATGCATAACCATTGTGTCATGGTCGTGTACAGCACACTCCAAAAGGAATCCGTTATAATGGCTTGGAGTGCCCTCTGCGTGACGGTTGAGTACAAGTTGAAATTCACTGTCTGACAGTAGCTGTTCATCTTAACAGTACCGTATATAACAAGTAAATTTCCATAAAGTCAGGAAGGAGGAAATACTGTTCTATGTAGCCAAAGTGGAAGAACACGGTGTGTCATTACCCATTGTTTATTCCATCTGCAAACAGAAAACAATATTATGTTTGTAGTACATTGAATACTGTAAGCTTCTCCCAATTTAGGACACAATATAGCGGATAAGGGAAATTGCTTTTATTTTTAATTTCTCATAAAAGTTAAATAGTTTCAAATTTAGATGCTATACCATTTCCAAGCTCTGTTCTACAACTACCTTGAAAAAATATTTTGAAAAACTGTGGGCATTCACAGCACTGCTAAAACCGTGAAAATTGAAAAAATGTGAATTTGGGCAATTATTGTTTTCTGAAATTAGTGAAATTTTACAGTCGATGTAATTCTTAAATGGAAATGTGTGTTGGATGCTGCATTGCAAAGTTAAGTTGATTTTTTGTCAGTTGCCAGAAGTGTTGTTCAGTAGTTTGAACTGTGGACTCTCATGTGATCATGAAAATAGGGGTTCAAATCGTGGCTACACTACTGGGCAGTTGAGCGTTGTGGGTGTAAAGTGGCCTTTAAAGTAGTGATGTTGTCTGATTGAAACAGACTACAAAAATGTAAAGTTAGCCTCACCAACGACAGTCTAGTTTCGTACATTACAGTGGACATTTCCTCAGGGAGATTTGTGCTGTTTAAGTTGGTTGACGCTGTTTAAAGATCTGAGCCATGAGTGAAATTTGTTTCATGTTTCTGTTTACTAGTTGCTTTTGGAAACTTTTATCAATATGCGATGAAGTCTCAGATTATATGTTTTTGCATGTGAAGCATAGCTTTTGGTCTTCAATTAAATAGTTGTGGAATGTTTTAAAATGTTTTTTTATTGTCTGTTTTTGTACTCCTGTTTGAAATGACAAGTTCTCCGCTTCAGTTCCAGAAAACTTGTCTGAATTTAGAAGAGTTGTCAACTTCCAAGAAAATGAAACGTTTTAGTTAAGAGTTAAACATTTTTATTAAACTAACTTACTTCTTCTTGATACTACCACCGTTCTTGTTATGGCAATGGGGTGAAGGTATATTTATTTTTCCTGTCTCGTGTTGTTTTTTGTTAATGCGTTGATAATGTTAATTATTTATTCAGAGACTGCACAGCTGTTGCTCATGTGGTGTCTCAGGGTTGTATCTGATCTGATCTGATATGCAATATTTGTGTGTGTGTTATGGTAGCAATGTGCAAGGGGAATCTCTGTTAGGGGTTGTGTGTGTCAAACCTAGACGGGTGAATGATGCAAAGGCATGGTGTAGTGTTTCTGAAAAACTTCAGAATCTAAAGAGATTATTGCAAATGTTGTAGATTGTTGCACTCGTCTGATTAATGTTAAATGAGATACAAGCCTGCCTTTGACCATCAAATTATGAAACCAATTTTAGATTTAGACAACTTATTGGTCAAAATTGGTATCGACTTGTTCTTACTCAGACGAGGATTGGTTTCTAAACAAGGGACAAACTGATAATTTGAGACCATGCTTGAGGCATGAAATAACGTTTCAGGCAACTTGATAAGTCTGAACTCGAGCAGTAAAACTCTCAGATCGTATCTCAAATCTGAGTAAAAAAGAAGTTTTATCATGGTAAATTCCCTAAAGGCAAGTTTAAAGCCAATGGAATGATCTTTTTTAATAACTCTTAGTGTTGAAGTGTACAAATTGTCACTGTACAAAGTTATGCAACTGTAATTAGTTCTAGATTTTTGAGTGGAACATTTGAAGACATCGGTATTCAATATTCTTCAGTATTTATTATCGAGGGCATAGTGGTGTCGGATTACCTGGGAGGCATTCAGTAATTTTAGTCATTTGCAAGGTACTTGAGGGAAGATATTTTGCTTTATGTAACTAAAATAGTGAGGATTGTTGGTGTTGTCATACCAGTAACTCCCATAATTCAACTTGCTGACTTGCCATCCAATAACTTTTCAGTTAGTTGTTGTGCTTGATCAGTTCTACTGCACCGTATGTACTATGAATGAGATCTTGCTAACTGGCAATGTACTGGCTTTGTTGAATGCTTCCTTGTCTTTTGTTTTTGATACGTAACGTGCAGCAAATTTAACAGTTCTTTTATTTAACACACAATATGGCGGACAAGCTAAATTTTATTTTGTCAATTTTTTCCACAAAAGCATAGAATAAGAAATTTTTAATTTATTTTATTTATCAGCCGCTATTTAGATGTCATAAAACAATGTTTTGGTAAACAGCCTTTGAAAGATGGGAAAAATGACAATTTTTGTAATTATTAAGTGGAGGATTATGGTACTTGGATTCTAACTTGAAGGAATTTTTGTGGAATAAAACTTGCTGCATAGATTTTTATGTGACCATGTATTTGTATGTAACTCAATCTCCACCAAGTTCTGTTGTGGATCTTCATGAAATTTGGTATTTGTTTTTATCAATTGAGGACAGTACAACTCACCAGGATTTGGGGACAAATCTGACAACTGTGGAGTCTCCAAGTGGCAATTTTAGTTTTGCGTTTGTCACAGTATCTACTAAGTTACTTGAAATATGTTCGTGTAATTGCTGTTACGGAAATGGCATCACCTGTGCCGCTAATGGCCCTTTTATTATTTCTTAATTTTCATTATCCGCCTTCTTATCCTCCAAATTGCTCGAGGAGTCACGATAGCGGGTGTGTTCCTATTGAGGTATGCTTTGATCTGGTTATCCAAACAGGATATGGACTATCAGAGGTTTCAGCAAAATAAAGATTTGTTTCAGAAAAATCATGGATAATGAGAGATTTGAAAATTTGTATACAAATTGGCTTGTGCTTAGTTCGGTAAAAATTCTGACCAAATGACCTCATTTTCGAGTTGTTCACCAGACTTTTATGCTAATAGAAGTAGGATGCAAGACAAGTCAGCAATACTTTCCTCAATAGGAACACACCTGCCATCTGCTAACATGTTTTGCACCCCCAGGAGGCTATATGAAGTTCATTAGTGTTGCGCCCTCTGTTGATGATTATCTCTTTGCAATGCAAATGGATAGTGTGTACATACCAACACTCTGCATTGCTCGTTTATTTTATTGTATTCTTGTCAGTTTGGGTTGTGTGAAACAATCTTCAATTGAATAAAAGCTTTTGGTGCTTGTAATCATGGAAATGAGCTAATTAAATTACAAAAAATGCCATAGGTGACAAATGGCAGGTGAGACCAATGTGTGACAAAAGACAAAGAAACGTATTTCTGATCGGATGCTATTTTCATGAACGCTTGAGGTAATGTAAGATCGCATGGACAAAACTGTATTAAGCCAGATATGTAGAAAACTTAAGATTGTACCTCGACAAAAAATATTTCTTCTGAAAGAAAAAGATGTAGAATTTGATTTTTGACTTTATACCAATCTGCCATTAATTGGGTCTCTTTGTCATGTGTTTTAATAAAGTTAGCAAAAAAGAAAGGTGCATTCTTAGCAAAACAACGATATCAATAACAGCGAATCTCACTTGATATAATTGTACTAAAAAGGAAGTCTCAAAAACACTAACAGTTTTTTTTTTCAATTTTTTGTCGTTTGCATAAAAATCATTAAACTCCTGTTTGCTAGCCCTAATGAATAAGTGAAATATTTTAAAAGCATTTCTTAACAGTGTTTTGGAGAACAGTGCATTAGGTATGATATCTGAAAACTTCGCATGAAGGTCAGTCCTTTCTGGGATATGACGTTCCGAAGCCAAATTTTTCATGATCCTATATAACCTTAACGTCTACCGTAAGTTGGCTTGAACAACAATAACGAAAGCATCCAATTCACCAGATAGTTTACTTTGCAACATAATGTTCTATGGCATTAAAACAATTTTCGTACACTCGATAAACAAATTCCGACCTTAGACATCTTGCCATGGTTACCTTGGCACATTTGTATTGGAATGATGGCTTGTAACAACATGACTACAAAATTATAAAGTAATATGTGCATATTAATGAGATTCTTTCAGCAAACTTTGACAAAATTCATATTCAGCACACCAAACAAATTCGATGAATACAAATTAAGCAGTATTCAAGATCATTTGCTCCGACACTTGACTTTGAACTGGCTCTTACCCAACTAAGAAATAATTTTTCCTCCAGATTTTGGAATGAGTACTTATGACCTGCACTTGACGCAGTAAGTCACTTCTGGTCCATTTGTGACTAAAATTGTGTTACCTAATGACGTGTACAATTGGTAAGGAGACTTTTTCGCTCTATTTACTAGAAGATGAACAAAAAATGCTGTTAACAGCTGCTTATTTGTACACCATCTCATTCATGACATGTTTGCTTATGACAGTCCTTGAAAATGGATTTCAAAGCATTTTCAAAAACGTGGAATAACATGGACCTTGGCTTCAAACGACGGCAAGTGTAACTGCTTTATAGTGTAAAAGGGGACACCTGAGTACTTACAAACATTAAGTGGCAAATCGGAAGCAAATATTCCCAAGGTTCCCAAGTTTGTTTGGAATCAATTCAGTCAAATGTCAGACAACAATTATCCACCTAATGAACAACATGTAACCACCACAATTTTGAAGAAACAATGCTAGCACTGTCTACACATACTGATTTTGCATACACGGTATCATATCAGACTACATATTGGACTTTTGGCATTATGGGCTTGGAGGGGATAACTAGTCCCGATAGTGGCTTAGAATTTGCAGATGGTTGTACATAACATGGGCGTTCTTCACACACAATAGGCCTTCTGAAATTGACATGCTTGCTCTTAGCCATACAACTGTCCCAGTTATAAACGCTGAGCATAACAAAAGGTTTATGGTCCTGGTTGAGAACAATTGTTTTATTACCCCCTTTGAATTCTGAATAGACAAGCCCGGAATGGAACCATCTAAAGACTCCCATACCGTATTCAAATTTTTAGTGCAAAGTTGTATACGAAAATTCGGAATGTGTCGACAGGGCGTTTAACCAAAGTGACCACCACAAGTTTTTACTCTCAGAAATGAGACATGACAACACTGTTAGATGAGAAACAATTCTGAAACAACACACAAATATCACTGATCACAGACAAAAGTATTTAGTTAAAATAAACTGACAGAGCAAAGTTGCTGCTTTGATACAAGGAAAACATAGAACAAATGAGTGGAAAACATCTCCAAATGGTAATGAGATTATTGGAATTATTCTCCTCATTATCAAAGAAAATACTAAACTTTGAAGAGAGAGAACATTTTGCAGTGGAATGTTTCTAAAACATGGATGTGAACATGATTTGTTAACATGACAAGGTAAAAGGCAACACGCTGTACAAAAAAAAACTGAATGACATGGGACATTTAGATGGAGTACAAACCTACCTTGATCTTTAAAACGGACACGATTATAAAGTCAACTGGACAATTACAGAACAATCAGAAGACAACTAGTGTGTTTTTGTCCCTGAGTAGACCTATCTCCTAACTTCCTAGCAACAGTATAAAACTTGATCATTCACTTTACAATATAGTCAACAGGGCAACTAAGATGCTCAAAACAATAAGGGATTTTTAATCACTATTTCTATCATTTTAACTTACAAATTAAGATGAAAATAGCATTTTTCAATAGCATCTCTCCTCTCTAGAGGCGAATTTTTTACTTCTCCCATCATTTCATTTATAAATAGTCATCACTCGCCCTCTGTTGCAAAACCAAATTTGTTAGATTGATTCACTTGTAAAAATATTGACATTTTGAATGCTTCAAACAAGATTATTATTACACCATGTTGGTTTCTCCAGACCACACGTAAAATACAGAGATTCCAAGCTGATGGCCATGACCCACAAATCATAAAATGACACACGTTTTTGATCGCTGTTTTTCAACCATCCTGCTTCTGTATTTGTCAATCAATTCTCTTTTTCGTGGCGGATTCTCTCCACCGCCACCAGTAGATTTGCATTGTTCACCAGAGCCATCTATTGGCTGATCTTTTTTATGAGTCACTTGCTCAACAACGTCCACCATTCTCGGATCTTTGCGTTCCTTTATTGTCTGATCCTGGAACTTATCTCCCTTGTCTCCAGCAGCGGCCTCTGCAGGAATTGGACGAAACAACTGTTTGGACAGTTTAGATTCACTGCTCCCTTCCTTGCCTGAAGCCATGCTGTTCTTTTCTTCAACTATTAATTTCCTGGCCTCATCCAATAACAAACTAATTGCTAGTGGTGTAAAGGGGTGTTCACGGATAACAGTGGCACTGAAGTCCATCTTTACCTTGTTTGCTGAAAAAGACAGTTGGATAATGAGAACTGACAGAACTGAACATTGCACTGTGATTACATTTCATATCCCAAGAACAATTACAATGTAAAACAAATTTTTACATGCAGCCTTAACAGCTATTGTCTGGTGTACTCCCAAAGCTATGATTTGGTTAAAGTCAATACAAAAATTCAAAACTGATCAATACACAATAATAATCAACACTTGCCCTATTTACTTGTGGCTTCCTGCACAGTACAGTGAAACTGAAAAGAGGATGTGTCAAGACGATAGATATTAATTTATTATGTATCAGTGCCAAGATTTCACCCGAGACAGGTAACTCCACTGTAACTTGGGTAGGACCAGCCTTAGCTGACATCAGTACCTCAGTTACAGCCAGACATTTCCATAGAATAACGAATAACAGGTGTCTGGATGTCATCTTGTCTATTACTTTACAGGGGAAACATGATGTTTACTGCATGCAACTGAATGCAGCACAACACCATGGTTCAGACAGATTGTGTGAATCAAAATGACTTATCTGATCTCAGAAAAGTAATGGCTATGTGTTCTGACAGATCTTGAACAATTACTGAATTATCTCTATGATCAAGGCATGTTAAGAAAGCCACACTTAACACATGAAAGAAACAAAATTACTATGATAGTGTTCACATTTTCCTAAAATTAATATTGAACAACACCAATTGATACAAATGTATCAATGAACTGCTTTCATTGTCTTACATAACTATCTGATCACTAATTGCACGTGATTCTATGAACTCGCATGACTGAATACAACTTGTGTGCTCACTCGGTATCATACATAGATATGTTTATAGACCCCCAAATCTTATTAGATTCAGTATCTGTTTTGATTTACAAATAAAAAAATCCAGTTTAAAATTACAAAATGGCAATAGTCACTTACAGAGGACCCCTGATTTCAGGACTAGTTTGATGTCCGTTATTCAGTTGAGAAAAATGGTTCTCAAAATCTAGGAGCCATGTAAGTGACTTTTACGATAAAATATGTAAAATACCTGTCCTCTTACTTTAGATGACATTACCATTCATGCAGATGAATTCACTAGATTCAAGAAATTATTAGTCACAACTTCTGGAACTTACTGTCAGGGAAATTATATTACAGTCATTACCCAGGGCTTGGAATGACCAAGGACAATAAAAGAGGAAAATTTTCCAGGTGATGTATCATTCCATGAGTAAATAGGCTTGTGGCATAGACATAATTTCTGTGTTGTAAAATTTAACTGAAATAGTTGTTTTTGCATGAATAAAGTCAAAATAATGAGTGAAAAAGAAGAAACTGGAAATCAAATAAGAGGAAATTGAAACCAAAAAAGAGGAAATCCTCTTAAAAGAGGGAAATTCCAAGCCCCGATTACCAGGATGTGTGACTTACAACTTTTCACACTGTGTCATCTTCAATGCTTTTCCGTACAATTTGAAAGTGAATGAACTTAAACATGCTACCAAAAGTTGGCAATAAACTCGAACCCCTTCAACAAAGGTAATGAGCGACTTGCTATTCCCTAGGTGGCGCTCAGGAATAAAGGTCCCTCTTTTTGATACATGAATAGATTAAGAGCAGATAGTAGTTCATCTGTATCGGGACATTCGTGTGATAAGTGACCCATGTGAACACGGGCATTTCTACGGAAAGGTCCCTTGTTTCAATAGCGACACCAAGTGAATGTTTGAGTTTTCCATTGCATAAGTCTGCACTAAATGCTTGAAAACCGCTTGCCATACTTACTTCCGGGTGGGAGCACCACAACAGGAAAGAATCCCCCTGGTGGCTCGAACAGCACTCGTGTGAGAGCGACGTCTCTGTTGATAGTCAGATAGCATATGACCAGCTGGTCCTCATCCATCTTGCTGTGAGGATACAACAGTCCCCAACCAATGCGGTCCCCCTTCTTAATGAGGCCTTCGGCTGAAAAATTAATGTTGCCAATATAAGCTATTTAACAAAACAGCATTTATGGAGCTAATAAAAGCATAATTTAAAAAGAAAATTAACCAAGGCTCTAAAATAAAGAATTGAGATTTTGTGTGCTTAGCAATTTGAGATTTAAAACAACAAAAATAATTACCCAATACACTTTCTAAACAAGTGTTTTTAAAACCGCTAAAATGAATACCCACTGCAGGAAGTCACATGTTACAAGATATCCATTCTAATGTCAAAAATAAAGTTGAAAAAAAAAACGGTACTTTGTTTTTATCTTCTACTAATTTATAAGAAACAACACACTCTTAAATGTCCTTCACACAGTTGGACAGACATTGACTCACGTGTAGTGCCAGCCCAGAAGCGTATGACATCCTGTTTAAAATTTGACGTAGAAGGTGGATCAAGAGGACTGGCTGTACACAGGGCTATGGCCGGAGGGGGACAGGAGTCGGTGTACTCCTCCATGATTCGAATCTCAAAGTGATTGTAGTCTGAAAAAGCATGCCACATTAATTATTGCACACGTATGTGATTATAAGAATATTGCACTGTTTTAAATTTCTTACATCACAAGAAAAAGGCTAGTAGACATACAATTTGAAATAAAGAAAATCCTTCAGGCGCAATTAGGCAAACTCAATCAGTTGCTAACCCCAGTTATTTTAACAAAATTTTCAACAAGAGTAAACAAAAAGAGTTTTTCTTGATCACTTGAAAACTTTACATAGTACAGCTGAAATTAACAAACACACACAATGAAATTTTGAACATTTCTGGTAACACAGTGAGCGTTTGGAAAATGCCAAATTTGAACATAATTACTTTTGTTCAAATCCGATGACACTTCACAGTACTTGCTATACCCTCTACAGTTACAGTCCGCTCCACATGCTACTTACGTCTGGCTAAGCTATAAGGAGCCTGCAACACCTTGGAGTCGCTATGGTCTTCTTCAATGTACAGAATATCGCACTCTTTGTCTACCCGTGACCCCTCTGGTAGACACCAGTGTTCTAGGTTAGTCTGCAAGAGAATAACGATGTTATATGTAGACGCTGTTCAAAAGTACACTTCTTGGTGATGGCTAAATGAACGCCACGTTATAATTTTATACAAAGTGATTAAAGCCAATTAATGCACTCAGATTAATTACTTAGTTGTACAGACAGTTTACAAAAGCCTGTCTAGCATAAACACTTACATTATATAACATTGACAAATTTCTTATTGTTGCAGAAAATTGGACATCACTGCTGTTAACTGTGCAAATTTAGACAACTGAATCTAGAATTTTGTAGTTGAAATTCTTGGAACTCTAAGAGATCATTGAAATTAGTGGTAATATCCTAATATCTTTATTAACTAAGCGATATATATTTTACCATAGACTTACATAAACAAATATCAAGTAAACACCAGAATTTCAAAATGTTCTTTGGGAGTACTTTGTCATGTGACCAGGGCAGCCAATAAAAACGTGTCACTCAACCAACAAAGGGCCTAGTAACAAAGCAGTCACAAAGCAGCAGATACTACCCTAAGTAATCATGAGAAGATACTTCAGAGCAACTTCTGGACCCTGTTTTGTGAAACCTATATGCTTGATAACAACAATGCAAATATGCAATCGTGAATCATTTTACAACTGTTGAGCAATGCTAGTGACAGAGTACCAACAATAATAACTTAAGACTCAAGATCAAAGACAAATGTCAACAGACTTCTGATCTTTATGACCTCAGTTTACAGGATTTACATGAAAGCTTTAAGCACAAATTCATCAAAAACCACTTACGACAGAAAAAATGGGAGGAGTGGAAAGACGTGTCTGCCAGACAATTTTGATTTCGATCCTGCTAAAATTGCCATACAGTGCCACAGTTGGAAGGAAATCCGTGCGATTGGGTATGGTGACAAACCGCGTTCCTATTGGTCGGTAGTTCTTGCAGAACAAAGCCACAGCAGCTTCTGATTCAAATGATTCGACCTCTACACCAACAATGTCACCTGAAGGAAAGCAGACGTAAATGATGACAGCAGACGGAAGCAAGATGGTTTGTTGCTTTTAAGCGTCAAAACATCTGAGAAAGTGAATTTAGAATGTACTGCACATTTCGAAATGTACCTTTGCTTGAAAAGATATGGAAGACAATGACTGCGATTAGACTTGCCCAGTTTCATTGAATGAATATGTACAAAAAAACAACAACATGCAACTGCATGTCATATCTGAAATAGCAAAACATTTTCTATCCACATCATATCTAACAGCCACAGTTTATGTCATGGCCAGACCAGTTTGGTCAGGTCAGTTAACTCTTTCGTACAAACCTTTTTCACTTATCAGTATACAACAATGACTTATTAGTATTTATCCTAGAAGTACCACAACTATGCTTACTGCGTTGCACAATTTTATCAAAGAAAAAACAGACATTTCAACTGGAAAAAATGCCATACTCAAAAATGCAACCAACTCCTAGAGCTTGGAAGAGGCCAACTCCATCCATTAATGCCTACACAAGTTAAGGCGTGACATACCTGCACCAAACCTCTCTCCTTTTGTATTGCCATTGTCCTTATTATTATAGAACATTTTCCCATCACGTGACTGATAACCAACAGAGTTTGGCAGTCTTCCAGGGTATTTGTTCTGTGGAAAGTCAGGAGGTGCCACCCCAAAACAAAGCATTGAGTCTTCACCTGAAAAAAAAAACAATCGTAGAAATTAGAACCCAAGCTACAACTGCTTACAAATGCAATCTGAACAAATAACAAATAACAGGATATCCCAAAAAGTGTAAAATAATACTAACACTGAAATGTTAGATTCATGAAATGGTTTTACTTCGAACAATTGGTCCATTCCTCATTCCAAGAGTCCCGAAGTTCATTTTGCAAGGCACTGAAGTTACTAGAGAAAATACCACGACTAAGAAACAATTTGAGATGATAAGTGGCCATTTTTGACAGTAAGCACGAGTTTAACACTGTACCAAAGGAGAAGCGTTTGTTCTGTGAAGCATACACAATCTGTATGAGATTCTGTTATACAGAGTCTGAGAAAATCCACTGGTCACCTCTCGACAATCAGATGTCTTACTTAAAACAATATACTTACTAAGTTTGTTAATCTCCACACAGAAGTACGGGAAGTCTTCCTTTAAAGGTATGCCAAGTTGTATGATGTGAACTCCAAACTTGTCTTCATCAAGACATACTGTGGTGTAGATGTCATTGATACTGACTTCAAGATCCCGGCTACGATTGAAGAAGGCGTCGTGGACCACTGTGAAGAGAGCACAGAGTGGAAGTGTTAACCTGTGGTCCACTGACAGTGGTCAACATGAAAGGACATAGCATCACTGGAGGTGTTATACTGGACAGCCATACAGTCCCCTTACAGTAGCTCCCAATCAGTCTGAGTTATTCGTAGAATTTTTTAAATTCAATATTGACTTTTAGATACTGTATTATCTCACTTTGCCATTGTTACCCTTGGGAATTCGTTAAAATTCAAGAATTATGCACTAAACATGAGAATTCTTAGAGGAAACACTTCAATCACTTGACATTTTGATTTCCAGCATATTTGACAATTTTGAATAGAATTTTCTTAAGTTTAACTTGACAGTAGATTTGCACAAAAATTATGCAAATTTATTTTGTAGTCCATAACCGAAGAAAAAAGCTACCAGCCATCAAAAAGAAGACTTCCAACATAGTTTTACAAATGATTCTGACGGCCATTATTTAAGGGAAATCAAAAACTTGAAACAATATTCCCAGGGTACAACTTGTATAAAGTAATGAATAACTTAAAGTGGTGACCACCATTCACTTGAATGTCTTACTTGTGATAGCATTGTCTGCCTTGAGCTCCTTCTCTGCCCTAGGTAATGCCTCCATATACAGACGGTCCAGCTCCAATAGAATCACTGGTTTGGGATTAGTCTCCATGTCGATTTGAACTTTACTAGCTGTTGACAAGAAGATGGCAGATAGCATGCGCAAATCACGGGTGTTTCAAGTATTGACAAACTTGTCATATTCATACAGTGGGATCAGTACCAGGTGTCAAGTACAATGCACAACAAAATCCAAGTGTCTAGACAAAATCATTCACCTGGAATTTAACACTGTAGTTTGGCCCTGTTTAGCTGGATAAACATTTAACTGTATTAGTGCTTCTCTCAAGAAATTTGTCTCATAATTTACTTTATTTGGAATAGGATTCCATTTTCAGTTCCAACCCTAGTCTCAGTCACTGTAACATTTTCGAATTCCAAATTTAGGGTTGACTAACCCCATAAAAATACTGAAGCCACTTTTTGAGTCACTGACAGTTTCTACAGTCTTGTTGGTAGCGGAAGAATTCTGTAGCAGCAAAGAACGAGACCAATCTAGGAAAGTCAAGGGCATACTTTAGTTTCAATCTTTTTTGGCCAATTAAATATCTAGCCTCAAAACAAGAAAATCAGTCTGACGGACATATCTGTATTAAGTAAAATAATTTGTGAAACTATTTGGTACATTGGGTTACTATATAGCAGACTCAAAGCCCAAAATTTTCCATATCAGAGTCAATGATTACCAGCGAGTTCCACAACAGAAGAATCATGCTCTACCAAAGAAGTTTGAACAAATTTGTTACATGGTAAAATCTGACTAATTTCGAACAAAAGCAATTACTAAAACTGACTTCTTACCACCCTCTGACATTGTTATAAATGCCCACAGTTTGTCAAAGCATTGTCTGGTGGTAACTACAGCAAAAAAAATAAAAATGAAGCCTTTATTTCAATTGAAATTACTCGTCTCTTAAGAAAAAAATGAAAATTTCACTTTTTCGCCATACTGTGTCCTAAAGTGTTGATATCTGACCATATTCCATCCAGCCATTTTGAAAATAATCGGTAGAAATAGTACAAGATCAGACTCCACCTCATTATAGACAACAGCATAATGCACCTCACATGTATTTGTGTAAAGTTAGACTGCACGATTACTACAAAACCATACAAAATGAGTACCATAAGGGTGCAGAATAGCCAAGGGATACCAGCCCCCTGCTGGCTGTAACATCATTTGGCAGAAGACAATTGTAGTGTCCAAGGTCACATAGCACAGAACCAGCTGTTGTGCTCGGTCGTCGTGGAGTTTGTTGCCATGAAGATCAGGATGGTAGTGAACACCCCAACCCATCCTCTGTCCTTTCTCTACTTTGAGGCCTACAGCAGGTAAAACCAACTCAGTAATAATAAAGCAATGTACCTTTTGGTCACAAATCCAAGTCCAAATGCACTCTGGGAGTTGACATAAGGTCATCACACATTATTGCACTTTTATGAAAACCAAATTTATAGCAACATAGGCAACCAAGTGATTTAATGCTAAGACTCGCAGGTAAAATGCAAACAAACATCCCACATTCAAGAGTGATACCTGCAAAATGTCATCACTGACAATATATCTTCCAGACTGTCCAGAAATTGCAACACAAACATAATACTCACTTTCACCATTGGGATGCCACTTGAAATAATCCCTGAGCAGTTTACACGTAGGTGATGGTTTGAGGGGGCTGCACGTTGATATGGCTATGGTTGGCCCTTCACCTTTGTCACTCACTTCATGTACAACAACTTCAAAATGCTGTATGTCTACAAAAACACGAATATGTAAATGAAGAACGCTAACAACGGACTGTTAAAACAAAGAAATTTCCAACATCACGATCTGATCTAGTATCACGTTTGATCAAACTTGACAAACAAGCCTATTGTGTTGATACACAATGTTGTGGTAGTGAGTGGGTCAGAACTTGCAGTCACACAAAGGAATCAGCAGGTGAAAGGTCTGATTTCTCTGAAAGTCAACCATTTTTTTCCGTTCAAAGTTTTTTTGGCGATAGTATGTCATTCAAAACGCACCTTCTTCATGACATTTGTTGAACGCAATTTGAAAACAGTATTTTTTAAATATCGGTTAGCGTCAGGCAAGCTGTTTACAACCAACATAATTGATGGATTACATGAGCTTATCAGATGAACGCAGACAATGAGAGAGCTGGACTATGTAAACATTAGTTTGCCAACTTTCTTCCCTTGCCATCACTGTCAAACTGATGATGACACAGCTGTATCCCGACTAGAAGGTCAGTGAAATTGGAATACTCATCCCACAGCGCCAGGCCATAACGAAATTGAGATAAAAAATAATCAAAAATTTTTGTTACAAGCTTTACTCTTTTTTTTCTAAATGTTTGACTATGAAGATTGGAAGACATTCAAGTAATAGCAGAAGACCTGAATGCATCCTTTTGTAACCAACTATTTAGCATAGTAAAAAAGGACGGTGAAAATATGTAATGTGGCAATTGTCAAAATCAACGCGAATTACTTTAATTACCTTTTGACAACGGATAAGGACTCTGTATAATGGTTTCTAATCTCTCCTTGTCGTCAACGTCAAACGAATCTTCCTCAAGATCATAATGCACACACGGTGGTTTGATCCAGTGAAGCATGTTTTTCTGAATAAAAGCCAAATAAACATTTTTAAGATTAGCAACAAAAATTCAGAAAGATGATTCTCACTAATGACAATACAACTTAGTACTTAAAACGGCACTTTTGTTCATTAAAACTGTGAATAAGAAAATTATTAACTTCTATTTGGATATACCAGAGGTAGCTTAGTGGTCTGAGCTAAGAGCAACTAGCTTCATAAATTATGCAAATGAGAACGAGAAAGACAAGAATGCTTTCAAAATGTACTTTTCCTTATTGTATTTCCACTTATCTAAATCATTTTGTATCCTGCTTAAGTGAACACAGTTTTTGTGTTGATCAATTCATTTTGAATATAATTAACACAACCAATTATAATTAAGACATGGATGGTTTGAGAAAAAATACTTTTTAATTTATCATATCAATATTTATGTAAAAAAGCACATTTTAATCTAGGTATTACATCATGTCCCTGTCAAGGCATCAAATAATCTTCACTGCAGTTGTGAACGACTACAACATGTATCGATGTACCTCACTATACTTTGGAATACCCATCACCGCTTCAGGCCACATGAGGCCTAGCTCTATTGGTCCGTACTCGAGTGAAATTGTTGGCAAGAATTTTGTGTGATCTGTTTCAAACAAGTACCTGAAATATGACACTAGTGTAAGAGAAAATCTGCACATTAATGAAACCATAGATAGTCCTTATCCTAAAAAACCACCAATGAATTGAAATAAGGTGTGCTGCTAGATGATAAAAAATTTTTTTTTGGAAAAGTGTTTAGTGCAACTTACACTTCATCTTTGATTTGGAAAGAGATTTTACTTATAAATATTTTAAGAGGCATAACCTCTCATAGCATTCCTCAATACACTCACACCACATTCACTCCAGGGACTCAACTAGGGTTTGTAAAAGGGGGTCATACTTCGTGAGACTGGTACTTGCCATATACAGATTCTGTATTAGCTCTCTGATGTCACAGGACAGGAAGGCAATTCCCCCAAAAACATGTCTAACAACACTTGTTGATCATCAGTGTGACATTTTTAGTAAAAATGGAAGGCAATAGCCCATGATCACAATTTTTGTTTGAGTATTCATCAAACTAAAACGGCGAGTTGTAGGCTTGAAAAAAGTTATCAATCAGAAATGATAAAATTCTCAGTTTAGCTGTCATTTTTGCTGAGGTTTCCTTGAAACAGGTCATCTTTCTTTTCCATTGGCTATGTCATCCAAGTAGGTACGTTTTTAAAACTTTCCGTACAAATGACGGCCATGACGGCCACTAGATGAGTTCCCTCTTTTTCATGCACTCGAGTTAAGAATGACTGCAAGGTGGCCAGAGACCATTCGTAAAATGCTGCTTTGAAATCAGGCATCACATAGGAGAACCAGTAATCCAATCAACTGTGCTATACCACAGAATTTCAAATGTGATAGTCAAGCCACCAAATTAGTTGCTCAATGGATGGTTCTAGCAACAAACCCCAACATTGCAAAATATCTGTGAATAAAAAATTGGCTTTTGTCTTTCTTTACTCGACCAGTCTTCTGCACCAGACTTTGGAAATGGGTCAAGCGGAAGTTGATTCTGTACAACCACAATGCTAAAAAGTTGAATGTCAGCTGTTTGCTATTGACAGTATCTGAGCATTTAGAACATGTAGCTAAAATCTTTGAATTAAAACATCTTAACATACCTAGTTGCTATAGGTTGTCCATTCTTCAGGAACATCACCGTTGACATGTCTTTACCAAAATAGGTCACCAAAACACCAAACACATCACCTACACAGACAAGTACATGCACTATTGTCAGGAAAAAAACGAAATATGGCTCTTACATGAGTACATAACAAATACATCAAACCAAAGAACAGCTTCCCAAGACCAACTACATATTAATTTCATGGAGTTTTACTATAAATGCAAATTAAAATCAATTATAAATCGCATCTAGAGCAGTCCAAAAAATATCTCAATATGACTCTCACCAAGATTTTTCACAACCCCCCCCCAAAATAAAAGCCTACATTCAGAGTCACAATTAAAATTTCATGATTTGTAGTAAGTCCCCAGAAGGAACAATGTCACCGAGGGACAAAAAAACAAGGTTTTATGAGAAACAGGACAGAGTTTACAAAGGGTATTATTGGAATGTCACAGACATTATTCTACATTGACGTTGTAGCTATAGATGACCACACAACTGGAACAGAACTAACTTCAAAAGGGTCCCCCAAGTTCTCTCTGATTCAATGCAATGTTGGTGTTATATTTTCCACTCATAGAATCTTCTTCCGAAGATAAACCTGGGCTTATACTTAGGGTACTAAAAAGGCGGGGACTGGGGATTACTATCAGAAAACCCTAATCCTATTACCAAGTCAAGCATCAGCCAGCAAAACTTACCGATTCCAAACTTCTCTCCATCGGTGTTAGCACTGGTCTTGTGTGATGAGTAGCATCGACCAGTGTTACTCTGGTAACCCACTGTGTTGTTCCAATTACCCGGGTGAGCATCCTCAGCCATGTCTGGCCCGGCTATACCTATGGTGATGATGCTGCGCTTGGCTGAAATACAGACAAACATTTACTGCTTGAAATCAAAGTTTGACTGATTGACAGTAGGAATTTATCATTTATCAAGGTTCCAATTAAGTTACAATACCATTTAAAAAGCTTGTTTGAAGTTTGTGTGTGTGACTTATTGGACACAAAAAACTCGAACGGATTAAAGTGTCCGGTCACACACCTCTGTATTGATGTAACGATGCTCTACTGGTGAATCCACCCACTTAGTGCGAAATTAAACACGCAATTTAACTTCTTTCTTAGCAGTTTTTTAAAGCGTTCCTACACCGATTGATGCTTCCCTGAATACCAAGGTGTTAGGTTAGCCAGGGGGTAGGAGAATGAGCCAATAAACACAAATTGGATTATAATGTGCTTGTAAATGGAAGTTATAAATATGCATATAAATAAACTCAACTAGTATCAATTGTTATTCCTATAGTCTACTTCACAAGTAAAACATACCAAGAGCTCGGATTTGTGCAAAGAAATAAGGATGCTCCGGGGTGAGAGCTTTCTTGTACTGAAGGAAATTGCACGTCTCCGAGAATTGTTTCAGCCTGACATCACATATCTGGCCTAATTGTGGCGCCACCGTCTCAAACTGTATATCGCCTGCACAGCGATACAGGTTTGCACCTCCAGGCATTATGACTGTGTCAAGTTTCTTGGCTAAATTCCATTTGAAAAGTGAAGATTCCACTTTACATATTGCACAGATTCCTAAAAACACAAAAACAAATGACAATTACTAGACTTAAAAGTAAATAAAATGCAAAGTTAAACAATCTTCAATTTAGAACACAAGATAGACTTGTGAAATTTTATTTATTTCTAATTTCTCGCCAAAATTAACATTGCGAAAAACTAGTCATCATTAGCATGATTTGAACTGAACAGACATCATAAAACAAAAAATAAACATTTTAGGATTGTTAACCAAATTCATGTCGTAACGTGGACTCAGGCCTTTATGCAGCGTAGGCCCTAGCACTAATATGGATGCTCTGGCAAGGACACCCAATGTATCATTTGGACGCCCACTGTCAATAGGAACCTTTCAAGTTTGGACTCACACATTGTAATGATAACTAGGAAGCCTCTGAATCCTCAGTGGGGGCTTTTTTCAAAGCAGGAAGAAATATACAATGTATATACAAAGTATATACATTGTTGCTATGCTCACACCTGGTTGATAGCATTGTAAAAGTCTTGGTCTACACCAATTTTTTACTAAAAATGCTCACTACAGAAGGCTGTTTTGTAAACTTAGATGTAAAAACCTTGTAAAAACAATCTGTGTGTTTGGGGCGATTGCTGGAGGTGGGGGGGGTTACGCGTCAGAATTATGGATGCCCTGGAATATTGGGAACCCATTTTGGACACCCTATTTTCAAAATTCTAGATAAACGCCTGCGTGGACAGTGCTGCAATGTTTTCTCAGGGTGTTATGAAATATACTGCAAGGACAAACTTCATCCCTCACATTATGCAAAATGGCCACGAAGAAATCTTAGGGACTTTAGGAACTACAACTAAGATGCAGTTATCACCAGTCTGAACAAGCTATTACCTACTCATGCCATGGGATAATAAAAAACATTACTTAAGCTTATGATGCTAATTGAACTACCTTTAGAATTTTGATGTACTCAGAAATTTTGACTATCCCGAATAGGTGTGCTGGCTACTAGGTGTACCATGACAATATCGTGTTATGTACATCATAGACCTTCCAAATTATATGTGGTCCCCTCCGTCCCACACTATCATCATAGAACTAACAAATTGTTGCCGGGCGCCAAGTTAGTTAAATTTTCAGTTTTTACACTTTGCAAGGAATTATACGCATAATTTTCGGCTAATAACTATGTGCATCAGATCAACAACTCAATTAGTGCACAGGAAACAGCTGCCCCTAGGCAAAAAGGCTAAATATGCGGAGACAGTATATCTGTCACTGATACTTCATTAACCATCATTTACAGGTTGGTGAATTAAGACTAGTGTGGAATGAATACTTCCGATTAAATCGTGCAAGTGATCCTCAGGCAGATGCAATTTAGCAGATTAGTTACCAGCAAAAAAAAAAACAGTTTGATAATAAGACAGTGTTGAGAACTACTTGGGAAACCAATTTGCCAATGCATTCCAACTTTGGGACATCAAAACTATTAATAAATAGCATTTTGACTTTCAGTCAGTCACAGCTATGTAGGCCTACTGCAGTCTGTAGCTGGCTGGCAAACCCAGGCAATCGAACCTTAACTAAGCCACTCAGGTTAAAAGGGGACTGTAGTCAAAATAATGTTACAGTTAATCGGTTCTAACATACAAATAAAACTCGCATTTGCCTGACTTGCGTGCCAAACAAAAGCCAATTCGTATTCATGGTCAAAACACTGAATTCTGAAAGCGATCGCTGATTAGCTGATGTGTCAGTGACGTGAACGGCGGGGTATCGGCTGCTTTGCACATTCATTGCTTATGTCATATTTGAAGAGTTTACATCGTAATTTATCATTGTATCAATCGTCCTTATTTTTTATTGTTTGCCACAGTGCCGTAAAAGGTTCGCTATGCCTTTTTGTATGGCACCTGGTTGCTCAAACTCTTCGAAAAAGGCGTCTTCTAAAGGGATGGTCATCGCATACCATCGCCGGGTTACCAGCCCAAAGCTCAGTGTATACTAGATATAGGCCTACAGGTTTAAGCCGATATGGGTAAAAAATGTGCAAATAAAATCTGACTCAAATAAATGTCATTAAAACTAAGTCATCCTTGAGTAAACCTAGGAAACAGGTTCCTAGAGTAAACTAACTTCTGTATTTACCGGTGTTGGAAATGTTAGCGATCGTTCATCGGCTGGTGCTAGTAAAATTGTGATGTGTTTTCTTGAGTCGGCTTTTTGCGATTACGTCACCTGACCTTTACCAGTTTCTTTTCCCCCTGATTCTTTTATCATGTGTTCGTCGCTGACGGTACCTAGGTTGCGTACATGTTATAACAAATTATCGGAGCTTGTTTCATTTTGTTTCAAGTTTTTAGTATTTTTACACCAGCAAACCGAATTTTAGAACAACCTTGGTGCTGCGAAGCTGTTATGATGTCCCGAAAGACGTCTCAAATTTTTATGAAATGGCGCGTGCGCCGTGTCACGAGCGTGCTGTTCTTGAAACGGACGACACACTTCTTTGTTAAAAAGGCGGCAAATTATGCTACCAAAGGACGTTTATTTGATTGTTTTCCACTTAAACGGCTGCAACGAACAATGGAAGTGTCGGGTGACTATATCAGATTTTGCATGCGCCCCCGCCGGTCCGTTAGCTTTATATGTTGATGTAGCCTAAGTTTTACGACGAGGTGACGAGCATAACTGAGTCAACTATACCCGGGTAGTCAACGGCTGTCTGAAATTTCGGGGTTAACGGAGCTCAACACACAGTGGTACGATAGTCTTCATACAGGTACAGTCGGTAACTTACCAACCCTTCAAGTTTACAGAGCTGCCGGAGTATTGGCTGACAACTGGCTGACTGGATGGCTAGAGTCCACATTGCACAGTCACTGACACCAGTTACACCGGCAAATTTTCGTCTGACGATGGCGATGACTAGGTATCACTTTGTGTTGCCTTGGCTCAAACAGGTATCCCTTGTGACCCGAAATTTCACACTAAAATTTCTTATTCCGACAATATAAAAAACGCTACTTGATTGCACGCTAACACAGGACAGTGACTTTGCCCCCGCCAAATACGTCACGAGACTAAGCAGCGCTCCAAGCCGGTAATATTTTGAGCTTCGTTAGAGAACATAAGTTTAATTTTTGGAGTTGAATTATTTGTGAAATTAATCAACAATTCATAGAAAACTATCCAGAATTCATTCAGAATAAAATACAGTTCCCTTTTAAGCCTAAGCCCGCAGTAGCGGAAGCACTCAGCTCTGTGTAACTCAACATAAACGTCACCACCTGTCAATTTGTAGGCATAAACTGTGAATTTAACAAAGAATTTTGAGAATACCTGTCGTCTCATCACGCACTGCGATGTAATCTAGACATAGTGGCTGTGCATTGTACTAGTTATCAAAGCGTTAAATACACAAAATGTACCACGAAATGACACATAATTTGTGTGTACATGTTGCTAACTGCATCAGCTCCTATGTAATGCAGAGTCAGCTTTAATTTGCAAAGTCTTATTTTTATTATTTGAAAATCCCACAATTAAAAACGTTTTAACCATTGGAAAATAAGATGTTAAAATAGGGGTACTAAATACATCAGCAACGTTCCTATACAACTTAAATATCACCTAAGTATCTTCAGAATATTGTGAGCCAAGATATTGTACCAATAAGCACTTATCTCCGCATGACTTGAATAGTGACTTCCGGGTAAGAAGCCTGTCTGCTTTTTTTCGTGCAAAATCTTGTTCCTTGTGTTTGTGCCATTGGGTTATACACACTGACAATCCATTGTAACGAGAGTAACCTGGCAGCTTACTTGCATTATGAATGTATTGTGGTTTGTGATGATTTATCTTACTATTGAATGCCAGCTACTGCAGTGCAGTGTGCCTTAGCCTTAGGCTTCACACTGCCACCACAGCACAGTCCACATCACATAGCCAATTACTGAATTAGCTAGCTGTGTGAAGACTATCGTCGAAATACAGCTAGGAACCACTGTGAGTTAAGCTTCAACAGACCTCAAAATTCCACACCTCCCGGGTAGTTCTGCTCATCACCTCGTGGTGAAACTTATATCAACATATTGTATTGGGGGTGCATGCAAAGTCTGGGAGTCAACGACTGACACTCACCTTGCCCGTGTCAGCCGTTCAAGTGTATAAAACACCATTTTCTTGCATTACTCTCCACCTTTTGTAGCAAAGAAAAGTCTATATCGTCGTTTTGAAAACACTGAAAACAGTAGGCCTACGCTCATGACATGCGCTTGCGCCATTTCCTAAATTCTTTGCAAGTGTCTCGGGAGATGATAGCAGATTCATGACAAAAAACTGGGAACTGGTCGGATATAGCGGTCCCTGATTTATAGAATCAGGCGATCACTGAATAACAGGCCTGTTATTTAGTGGATAAAACTGGTTCTCTAAATCAGGGACCGCTATATCCGACCGGTGCCCAAAATTTGTGGTATTAAATAGTAAGTGTTGTAACAAAATGAAAACAGTTGCAATAATTTGTTGTGACTTACACGCAACCTCGTGGAAAAGCAATTGGTTGAAGAATTGGCGAAAAATGAAACTGGTCACTAGATGACGCTATATTTCATTACACTGAAAGCCAATGCACAAGATCCATTCACAACTTAAGCAGTAAAGTAACGGCAGAATGCCTATTTTTCGAACACTTGAAATAATTTAGTTTACTCAGAAAAGAGTGTAATTTTTAATGGTTAATTTTGCCTTTTTTTATGCCCAGCACAAAGCTGTGTATTTGGCCTACTGCCCCTTTAAAATATCCCGATGAAGTTAACACAATCACATAGACAAATGGAGGGTGTTGTCGCCCCTGCATAGCCAGCTGAGGGGCTACTTGTTGCCTACTACAAAATTTACACTGGTCAGTCATGTCTTATTATGTACAATATATCGCTTGTGGATGCGCATTTTTTTGTCATATTTTATTAGGCCATTTATTTGCCCTCATTGATACAAGGCTGTATAAATATACAACTTTACATCAAGACCACGCCCAGCAGAGCAGAAGTCATCTATGTGTGTAAAAAACTAGCCAATGAAGATGTGGCTAACAGAAGTAGATAGACCCTTTACACATTCGTCTTAGCAGAACCTAATGATGCTGCCCAGATAAGCTGAGCACAGCTTAACAATACTAGCTTCACCTAATGCTGAGCGTGTATTATTCCACGGATAACAAGGCACATATATTTTGCCAGAATGGTGTGCAGAATGTGTTGAATTTCACTCTTTGAAACTGTTTCGCCACATTAAGTTTAGTATGTTTCCTTGGTTTCAGTAGAATGTCATCGGTTATGCTTGTCAAGACCTCAGGAAGCTTTCTCATCAGAGGGAAACACTTGATCTGTCGACGACAGTGGCGACACTTTCACGTGACTCTAGAAAACATATACGATCATGAAAACAAATCCCGTTGTCAGGAGCTATTTCACAAGATGCCATCTTGGTATTCCAAAGCAAAGTCTTCCTACCGTCGCACCTCAGCTGTGTTGATACCTCTTTGTCATGTGAATGGGGAGCCATCATTGCTGTTCATGAAGCGATCTTGTCACGTGCGAAGTCACAGGGGGGATGTCAGGTGACAGTGCTATGTAACCTAATGGTTTATCTTAAAGTCATACCAATTTTGGACAATTATTGTCAAAATGACCATTTGCACTTCTCGCATTATTCTGAATGCCCACAATTTTTCTAAACTGTCTGATACTGTGGTACAAAACTTAAACATGGAAAAGCAATTAATTATGTATTGTGTAGGTTGCTTGGAAAAAATGGCAAAATAAAATTTGTTAGCCATGCCGTGTCCTAAATTGGTGAGATTAAGTCTTTGGTCAACTGTTGAGAGTGGTGAAATCCCAGGTCCTTTCTCATATTGGAACTAGCAGAGACTCTCTATAGGGACACACTCCTGTATTTTGGTTTCGTTGTGCATGGGTGTAATTTGGGAAGAGATGAAAGTAATATTGTATTAGGGAGGATTTTGCATTATTTGTTATAATCTTGGGTGAGGAGGCAGTGTGGCCTATTGAGATACGTAAGTGTCTGCTCCCTTTACTCAAGGTCGTGGGTTCGAGTCCCACTGGGGTACACTGGTAGACCCTTGACTCAGATCTCTAGCTCCTCCGTTTGGTTGTAATAATGCATAACAATGGTTCCAAGTGATCAGTACAGTGGGCCCACCTGAGCATCCTGCACATGACTGGTACAAGCATTGTACCAAAATAATTGCAGGCTGTCTGGTACAGTGGTTGTACTAGACTGCCTAAAATTATTTTTTATAGCCTTAGATACTTACGGTATTTTGAATTCCAAGTTGACTGAGTATTGTCTGTGTCAGTTTCAATATGCAGTGGCATCCCCTACTCATTTCGTGGCAAAGAACGGATTTTTTTCTAGTTTCATCAACTATACATAGGATAGGAATTGTGCGGGTATAAGCTATTTTAACTGACTAGACTGCAGCGTCCTCTTGCATGAAACGGTTCCAAATGGGGATTCTACCAAGTTTCTTAATTCTGCGGTGTATTTAGAACGTGTGAAAGCACTAATTGTCCTTTTTTATACTGTTATAGTTTCATTACTAAGTCAATTTTTAGCTTTGATACAAATCGAGAGTGACCTGTCTGATGTCTTCCAGTTTCCCTGGTGGTATAACTGACCACAGTGACCAGAGTGCAGTGGACACAGCACTACGGGAGGCTAAGGAAGAGGTGGACTTAGACCCCCACAGAGTGGACGTCTGGGGGATGATGGCTTCTTTACCCACTCGGGTGAGTAAAGGCATTGAAGGAGAGGCCATTAGTTTTAGTGGATGCTCAAGATAATTGATGAAATGGCAATCGTACAAAAATAGAAATAAATGTTGACTACAGTCACCAGTTTTGCTAAAAAATAATAGCCAAAAATGCTCTTTATTCATTTTTCAAAGGCTTGTAACATTTTTGTGAATTCCCACAATTTTCAAAACTGTTTTTTTTTGTATTTTAAAGAGATGTTGCCTTATGGTTTGATGGTAACAAATGTGTCAATACATAGATCAGTATCTCAGTAATTCAAATATCAAAGAATATCTCTTAAAGGGGTTGTAAATCTGGCTTTGCCGTTACAAAAACTAACTTTTGATTTAGGCTGTTTACCAGTATGAAATTGGTCTCAAAAATTTCCCTAGTCAAATTGCAAATGATTTCAGTGCATCGAAAGCACTGACTGTTCGTAACTGCTTGTGATCAGACTCTACACGTTGCGTTCCCATGGCATGTTATTTCATGCACCAAGCATGGTTTCAATGAATAGTGAATTTTCAGTTCTTTCAAACACAGGGGATTACTTCTAATCAGTGAGTGAGCGAACATGTTGAGACCAACATTATAGTGGTGAGTTTGCTTCCTGGACCGAATAGGGGTTTGTAGCCGCATGTTCACTTAAATAATAAGTATTAAAGTTGTAATTGAGAGCATTTACTTTAAATTTGTTGTAAGTATCCAATTTAACATTCGCTTGACTATGGGTGTGCTCATATAGTCTTATGTGGTTAAGCATATCAGGACATTGATCAGTTGACAGTTTTTTTGATAGAAAAATTGTATTCACAGACCCTATGTATGTTTATTTACGGTAAAAGTTATTCAGTTTGAGACACAATATGACAGACAGGTGAAACTTTGTTTTGTCAAATTTCTCAACAATAGTAACTGAATAAGGGAAATTTACTTTGCTTTTAGCTTGGTTTGTATGGCGTAGCTATTACCAAATAACATTTGGAAAAATGTTAACATTTGCAGGAATGTGGTAAGCATCTGAGATAGAAATATGTCAATTTTAGCAATTATTTTTGCCTCAAATTGAAAAATTTTTCCCGTAATTTGTGACCATTGTTTGAATGATGGCTGTTGTTTTCCACAGGCTTCTGTGCTAGCGACACCTGTTGTTGGATACTGTGGTGAACTTGATGTGGCTGCACTTAAACCTTGCGACAAGGAGGTATGATACTGACTGTATTACAAAGTAAATCCACATGCGCACGCACACATACACACGCACACACACACACACTGAGCAGACACACGTACACACATACATACGCATGCACAAAGTCTGTACATCTAAATACATGAGCGTCTGACACTATATAGGTGTTACTAGAAGTTGGGAACTAGTTCCTTCCTTTAGTACTCACAGCGAGGTTTAAAACTTGACATCTGTTAGCCAGACAGTGTAACAGTCCGTAATTTAAAAAGAATCAGCTGTAAACAAAAAGAATGGTTCTGATCGATTTAAGCGAAGTCAGTTTTCGAACTTCAGTTATGTTGTGCTTGCTGCACCTTTTACAGCTTCCAATAATTTCTGACAAGTAATTTTGTAAGCGAGACTGACTCATTATAATGTCAATGATTGCCAGCAATGAAATCAACTTCGGTTAAGGTTATTTAGGACCCTAGAAATATGTCCAAATTTGGCCAACTTCGGAACATCATATCTCAGAAACGACTGGTTGGATATATCTTAAACTTTCAGGTACTGTGCTTTATGCATTGTTTTCCAAAATGCCTTTAGGAATTTTTTTTAAAATAATCAACTTTCGTATGAGGGGCTACCAAAAATAGGACTTTTACGATTGACATAAAATGGAAATGAAATGACTGATGTATTAGAACAGTGCTTTGTTTTTGAGATCTCATTTTGAACATTTATATCAAATAAAATTTGATCTTGTTATTGGTACTGCTCTTTTGCTATCAAGGTGCCTTGATTTCTTTTTTTCTAAATTTTACTGATAAAAGACATGGTTGCATGACCAATTGGTAACAGAATGGTAAAAAGTCAGAAATCAAATTCTACAGGCTTTGTATTTTCAAAAAATATATACTTCTATGGAGTTAAAATAAATATTTTTATATATATTTGTTTATGTATTTATTTGTTGTAATATTTACAATGAGGGTAGCCCCATCAGTTCTCACTGCTTTCCATGGAGGACCTCAGTAATAACATAGAAAACATACACAGACAGTAAGACAAACTAACAGAATTACAAAATGAAAGACAAGATTTAAATAATCAATGATGAATAAGAAACTAACATGTAAAGACTGATGAAACAAAATGAATAATAAAAAATATTAAAGAGAAGATACTAAAAGTAAAAGATAATTGACAAAGTATGCAGACCTGTCAATGAGGTCTCGCATAACCTTAAGACACTCTTCCAATCTTTAGCGGAATTTCATATTCCAGTCACTTCACTTGTCATTCTTTACCATTCTAGGTAGAGTTAATTTTCACCAGAACAATCCAGTCTCTGTGTGCGCCAGAAAATGTGAGACAGACCACATTCCGCGGTACCCGCCGTGGCACACTGACAGTTCCTGGCTACACCATGCCTGTATTCCTAGGAGGGGATCACAAAATTTGGGGCCTCACGGCAGTTTTCCTGCACTATCTGCTCACAGTCATTGCTCCTGGGCTGTATAATTTTAAAATGAAACATCCACGGCTACACCATGACAGACACTTCAAGAGTGGGAAGAGGTGACCCTGTAATACAGATAGGATTTCCATGAAATTGATTTCCGACTTAGTATTTGATAATGTCTAGTATTGATTGACTCTGTTCACTTGGTGGCCCTAATGATAATGTATTCCTCTTTGATTGGGAGCAAGAAGCATTTTATCTGCATGGGATCATTTGTGGGTAAAGGTTCTTTGTGAATATCTGAATAATGGCATTTCTAGGGGTAATACCCTTGTTTCAATAGGACCACCAAGACAATTTGGAGTTCCTCATTTGGCCAAACAAATAACATAATTGGTTCTGTTTTGTGTGATTTGGGTTATTATTTGAAAATTGATGCTGCGTTCATAAGTTACATGATGGCAGCTCAGGGTGAGATACTTATTAATCTCCTTTTTAGCGTCACCTGATTACAGCTCATAATCCTTCAGGATCTTTCTTAGTCTTTTTTATCAAGGGCCACCAGATGTCGCTTTGAAGGGGAGGCTTCGAAATGAGTCAGGATCAGACTAGAAACAGTTGAGCTATTTTTGGCCTTACACTTCATTATTGTGTGATTCTGCTCTGTGGCGTTGATTTATTGTCTGCTCAGAACCTACAACCTGTTACAAGTGTCCTGGATTTTGAGAATCAGTTTGATGCCCGTTATTTAGTGGAGATCCTAGTTCTTAGAATGTGGGACCACTGTAAATGAATTGCCTCCAGTTAAGTGTTCCCATAGCAAAAATCAAGAGATTTGATTATAACTCTTGAACTTGTGCTCTGTGTTATGCTAGTCCTTTGGTTACTCTGAAGGGGGCACTGCAGATTCCCATGAGGTTGTTTCTCAAAAAGCAGGTTTTGGCATCTTTGTGTTATACACAAAGATGGAAATCAATCTATGATTTATGATCTACGTTGGGATAGGTTACACATTGTTTTAAAATATTCAAAGAACTAGTTTGTCATCAGTTGCCAGGGCGGATCCAGGATTTTGAGTTAGGAGGGGCCAGGGCACAGGAATAACCAGAATTTCGGCAGATGAGCACACCCAGCCTAAATTGTGGGGATGCATGGGTCTCGAATTTTGTGTTTGCAGACCTGTTGACTAAAAAAAAACGGTAAACTTTGTTCCGGGCCTATGCATTGTTTATTCACTTTATTCAACCCCCGAGCCCCCTCGGGTGCGCGCATGTGCTAGTCAGCAATTCGCATCTGAACTCCCAAATGGTATCTGGCAGAATTTTAGGGGTGGCCATGGCCCCCTTGGCCCCCCCCCCTAAATCTGCCACTGAATTGTCTGTTACTTATTGTTCTGTTATATGGCCATTTTCTCAAAACTGTTCTGGGCATACCTTTGGCAGAGACAATTTTCTTACTGAAGCAAGACTTCTTCATAAACATAGTGCTGTGCGGATTAGACCAAAAATGCACCATAGTAGGTAGGTTCTGATCTTTATCGGATGCATTTTTAGACTTGTTCTCACTAACTAAACAAAAACACGAGACTGTATGAATTTCAAGCATGGTCTTGTGTTTTTTTTTTTGCACAAAGGGTAAGCAGTGTTTGAAACACCGTGATTTGCCCAGCAATGAGTGAAAAAATCCTGCTTTCTTTTTGCTGGTATTGATAGAAGTATCTTTTTTTGAAAAAGTAAGCAACAAAATATACCACACCACCGACTCAGTTTTGAACAAAAAACAGAACCAACTATGCTTTTTTGGCCTTAAGTATATACACAAAACGTACCGAGAGTGGCATAGATGGAGTAAAATCCCACGAGACATTATTTCGCGTATGTAACTCAACCGTCAATCTCTGTCGATATTGCGGAATAATGTCAAGTGGATATTACTTCATCGGTACCAGCAATCGAGGTATGTTTTGCATTTATCCCATACGCTTCGAATTCCTAAGTTTCCTCCATTTTTTGGCAGATTTTTAAAATACTTCACTCAGACTGTTCACTGGCAGATCACATCCTATATGTATACACTTGTGTTAGGTTACAAGTTTTCTTTAGGAAAAGAAACAGTTTTAAATGTAACGATTTGTTACTTGAAAAGAGATAATACTGATGAAAACAATTGTGCATCGAACTTGTAACATTTCCTGAACATAGTTAAATAACAACAATATTTGATATTGTAGTTACCAAGGAATCAGCGCTTGAGTTGCAGACGATATCATATTTAGCAATTGAAAACTAAGACAGAAGTGTCGTATAATAAGCACTTTTGTAGCAGACGTTACGTTTGAGACCTGATTGGATTTTGAGTGTTATTTATACTGCTGCAATTGTATTACTTTAAACTATTTTTGGATAGTTTGATGATCGAACCCGCTAACGACGTCGAATCGACATTGACCTACCTTATGAACTTTTATGTCATAGGGCACTGTTGAAGTAGTGCGGTAGGTGAATACGCCCACATGGCCATATTGCACTAGACTGATTCAACGCGTATGGGATAAAAGTGTGTGAAATGTGTTTAAACTGTGATAATTTGAAGTATTTGTCTTGCGTCTCGGGGATGTTTTGTTTGTATTGATATCAACGATAGTCACGTGCAGCCTTCTAGGGGTCCTGGATTTTGTTATTCAGTAGAGAAACCTGGTTCTCAAAAGGCAGGAGCCCTGTAAGTGTCTGACCTCGGCATATTTCTGAGATGGCTTAACAGGTACTTCTGTAACCCCGGTTGTTTTATAATCAATAAATTTCAGAAATCAGTTGATTTATTTTTGGATCGGGCATTTGCTATTGGAGTTATATTGAGCTCTGTTTTAGCCCCTAAAAAGTGATCAACTTCAAAGTAAGATAAAACAAGGCTGAAGTGGTTTATTGAGCCAAAATTAACACCTTGGAGTTCTATTCTGAGCACAATATAACAACAGAAATCGAGAGGTGTTAGGCGTCAATTTTCCATTGCGCGTAATGGGATGTCCCACGGAAATCATCGTATAACTGAACGTGTGTACTCTATACATAGCTACATACATATACAAGCAGTCTCAACATAGTTGCTGCAACTCGTGCAATCCTGTTCACCTAGGAAAAAGCAGAGATCTTTTTTTATCTTTTTATTACATAGCTATCTCTTAGCTATAAATCTCCAAGAGAGCATTTAAGGACATGTGCACCTAAAATTTGTAACATTTTATTGTTTTTTCATCATGGACGTCATATTACGTGTACTTCATGCTGATGTTTAGTGACAGTGCCTCACAGTGGTTTCGATTGAGACCAGAACTTGAAACCGGTGTTTGCTGGCACACTATTAGTGTAGTACCAATTCTGTTACCTGTTTGTGACCTTAATCTTGACAGGAAGTGAATGTGTCGAAGACCTACACAGGGAACCACACTCAGCTCTGATAAGTTAATCATGCTTAACAAACTCCTTACTTGCTGGTAATGTATATTGACCAGTAGTTTTTAATACACTTCTGCAAATTCATACATTAATTAAAGTCGAGCATTTTATGTGCTGTCTGTCTTGAATAATATTAAAAAAGAAAGATAATTATTTCATATCAATTTATTTTTTATCAATCTCACCAAACAAGATCAAACAATCTATGGAACACTCAAAATAAATCTTCAAACTGGCACACATTCAAGTCACAATGCAATTTTTCACATAACATAAGAACAATAATTTTTCCACCTGTTTTCAATATCCTTATACATTTCCAAGTCACCACACATGATCGATATGTCATATTTGGTCCCACTCAAATTAAGTACCTCCTTTCATTACAAAGACGCCACTACAAATGGCCATTGATGAAAAAATAAGGTGCAAGACATTAATTCACCCGTGTTAGGCTTGGCACATGATCTAACAGTAATAAAAATCACAGCAAATTATAAACAAATACGATAATAGGTGGATGAAAAATAATAATTCCAAAAATGCAAAAATAAGTCTTAAAGCTTCAGCTGTAAATGTGCTTGGCCAGAAATCTTTGGTTGTGCACAAACCATGTCAAATGATCTGCAATAAATCTTCAGTCAAAAAACTACTCATGCAAAATCAACCGCATTGAAACGGCATGTCACAGTAATGAAAGTTATGTGTATACATGTTTGTATGTTAATAAAAATAAATAAAATTCAGGATACGCTCAAACACACCCAAGTCACAAGATGAGTAGTAATTTTGCATGCCCCGGTAACATTGTGAGCAGATCACACTAATATATCTGTTGAGGACACAACTGTATCCCTTCCTGTGCTCTACACATCGCTATTATACAACCACAATAAAAGGCCAACTGGAGATTTTCAACTCAATCTGGTCGTCCTTTCACTTTAAATACACTATGAGACAGGAGTTCTCCCAACTGTGCTTTAGCACAACATATACAGAAGCAAAGTATAGTCATCAATAATAACAGCCACACTATTTAACAGTAGTTTAGGAAAGAAATTTCCACGTTCTTTGACAAACCTATACATAAGAAGCGTAAAACTCATTTACATGTTCTAAATCTAACTGTACTTAGATAAATGCACAAGTTGATCAGTCTATCGCAAGTAATTCATTTTTTTCTGAAGCCAACTTTATATTATCGCAGACTAATTGAAACATTTGCAACAAAAATAATATCAGATTTTGAAGGCACGCAGCTTAGTTGCATTTCTATGCATGAGGTACAAATATCCTGTAATACTGAATGCATTAGGCCTATTACAACAGGGAGTACAAACAAAGGTGTTCATGTAGAGGCAAATTACACACGATATACCATAATACATTAATTGCTAACACAGCACTCGACTGTACTAAATATCACAAAGTCTCACACTCACATGACGTCCGCATTATATCTTTAACACCTATGAACATGCTAAAGGAGTTAGTCCCGATTTCATGTTAAAAGAGTCCATTTCATTGTTGCTCAGATGCTCTGCTGCACTTAATCGTAATCGTTTGTGATCTGATTCGGACTCTTCGCTACTGCCATCTACGGGGCTCGTGCCATTGGATGTGGTAACTGGACTTTTGTTGACGGGTGACCTGGCAATGAAATTCTTGATTTCGGAGAAGTACGCTTCATCCTTTTCATCGAGGGAAGTCGGCGAGTCCATCACATTGGGGCCTTCGGACTCGTGCTTCTTCAAGTGGCGGTCAAGGTTTGTCTGCTGGCCAAAGCAACGGTCACAAAGCGGGCACTTGAATGGCTTCTCCTTGTTGTGAATGTTGCGCACATGACGCTGTAGATTCGACGAGATCGAGAACGAGCGCTCACAGTACTGGCACTTGTATGGCTGTTCACCAGTGTGTGTGCGCAGATGACGCGTCAAGTTAGCGGAGCGTGGGAATACCTTTCCGCAAAACTTGCAGGAGTAGCGCTCCTTCATCTTGTTGGAGCCAGGAGTATAGTGGAAGTGCTCTGCTGTCTTGTTCACCTTCAGTCCAGGAGAAGTTGGCGATGACTTCTGTTGGGTCTCGGCAGCGCGCATCATCGCCAAGTGGTTCATGGCCGTGAAAGCTGGGGTTGCCAGAGGAAAACGCGGAGCAAACTGATGCATTAGCTTGGTGGCATCTGGCAATGAAGGTAGCTTGTCTTTCAATGCTGCCGGATCCATCATCAGTGCAGGGAACGGAAATGCGTAGTGAAGTGTCGGGCTGGGTATATCTTCCTTCTTCACACCGAAGATGTGCGTCTTTCTCTCATTGGATTCTGGCTGCTCTTCTAGCTTAGGAGACTTCTTGCTGAGATCAAGTGGTTGATCATCATCGACTGGCTTTGGAGTTGATTTACGGTCTGACTGCATCGATTCATCGATGACTAACTTGCGTTTTCTGTCATGACAGCTATCACTGTCAGAGCCAGAAATGGAGTCATTGTCGCTCATTCCGGCACTGGTTTCAGACACATCGCTTCCTTCGGACACCTCTGAGCCTAAACGTCTCATTGGCACTTTGTCAAGAGGTTCAGACTTGATCTTCTGTTCTAGGCCTGACGGTAGTAAACTGTGTGGGAAAAACTTGGCAGCTTCAGCACCAAGGGCTCCTGGAACAAACCCAGCAAGCGGGTGAGCGGGGAACCCAGGAAAACCCAGTCCAATGGGAGGAAAGAAGGCAGGAAATGGCGGGCGCATTCCATAAAGGTGATTCATGTATGAAGCAGCGAGAGGTGACACCTGGGTTGGTGAGGTCACTACAGGAGAAACTGGTGACTTCAGCTCCAATGGTGATGATGAGGTCGGAGGGTAGACCAATGGAGCACCGCTCCTCAGAGCTCCCTCGCAGAATCTTTTATGCTTGCTCAGAGAAGTTACCGTGGAGAAGGCTTGGCCGCAGTCCTTACACTTGATCTGCTGTCGGCAGTCAGCGTGCATGCGCTTGTGTCGGCAAAGATTGGAGAACTGCGTATAGGCCTTGAGGCAGACCTCACATTGGAACGGCTTGATGCTACTGTGGATATGCTGGTGTTGTTTCAGTCCGCTGGAAGTGGCGAAGGTTTTCCCACACTCATTACACGCGTGTGACCGTGCCCCCACATGCTGGCTACGGATGTGTCTCTGCAGGTTACTGGGGTCAGTAAACACTTTGTCACAGTGTTCGCAGGCATACGTGCGGCCGGGGATGTGTTGCATGCCCTGAAAATAAAAACGAGGCATTGTTAGGTACCGAATTTTTCTAGACAAACAACAAAAGAGGAAATGATTCAGTAACCAATAAAACAGTGAAAAAGTGCATAAAGCACACGTAAAAAGAGTAATTAGGATTTCCTTCTGCACTTTAACTTTGGGCTTGATTTAAAGTCCAACAAAATCAAACAGAATAGCAAAAATTATTACTTGTGTTTCAAAACCTCATAGCATGTTCAGAATTTCACCAAGTGTTGCTTAGAGACATTTGTACATCACAAGCTGAGCTGAATGAAATGAAATTCTCTTCCTTTTTTCTTTCTTATATTTGATTAGAAATCAAATAGGATTCCACCAAGTTGTGTTCTAAACTGAGGAAGATTTACCACTTTCATGAAATGTGTAAACTATAGGTTGTGAAATTACCAGCAACGTACAGGTAATGAATCATAATAATTTTCAAAACTCCAAGGATAAAAATTGAAAGCGACTATTTACTTACCACAAGTTCACCTGCTTCTTCTTCATCACTCTGACTTCTGTCATCACAACTACTGAAAAATAAATATAAAATTATAATAAAATAATACCACAAAATTTTACATAATATACAACATGAGATTAACACATGCATAACACTTATACAATTTATTTCCAACAAAAAATAATTGTAAAAATTGTGTTTTCTATTTTTAAGAGGCTAATTAGTTTGCTCTGAATAATAGAAATTTAATCAAATGCTGTTGTACAAAAATTTCACTTGTCCACCATATTGTGTGCTAAATAGGTAAACAATCACCATCAGGTCTTGGAAAGATAAAAAAGAGGAAATTTTTTATATGATGTATTTTTCCCCAAATAAGGCTTGTGTGATAGAAAGATTTTTTTGTGTTGAAAAATTTAACTGAAATAAACGTTTTTACATGAATGAAGTCAAAATAATAATAAAAGAATAAAGTCAAAATAATAATAAAAGAATAAAGTCAAAATACTAATAAAAAAGAGGAAAGTGGAAATCAAATAAGAGGAAATGAAAACCCAAACAAGGAAATCCCGTTAAAAGAGGATATTTCTAGCCCTGCACCATACATGTAATTAAGTTACCTAGCTTTAACTTATTAGAAGATATCATACAGTGAATTTCTGTATCGTGGAGTTTCACATAAAAAGGAATCAATTGTAACATTCTAAAAAGCACAGTTCTATATCACACACTAATAACCTACCTGACATCTTTGTGGTTCTGTAGGGCCTCTGTGCTGTCGCCACGGAAATCTTTATTGATTGTAGAGAAGATAGCATTATGGTTGTTACAGACGTACGTCTGGTGACGACGCAGAGCCACTTTCGACCGAAACATTTCGCCACATTCTTCGCATGGGAACTTCTTCTCTTCTGCAAAACAAAAGAAACAATGCAATTAAATATTGCATAATTGTAGAAGGCACGAATGATAGAAAGCCTGAATAATGACATCCCAATATTACCCATCACTGTAATTCAAACAAAGGCTGCAATGCTTGTCCAGGCAAAACATAGTAATTGATACCCACAGACACTTGGGGGAAGCAAGTGAGGTCCCAGTCACTAAGAAACACGCCCCATCATATTTGATTGGCGAGATGAGGCAGGATGGAGTTCAGTGTCAGGTGCAGGCTGTCACAACATGATCATCACAACACAATAGACAAGATATCACTCACTTATTAATCAACATAAAAGTGACGCTGGTTGCTAGTCAAGTGCACTGGGTCTAGGCGTACAAGAGCTACTTAGGGCCAGGAGGGCTGTAAATGGTATCTGATAGCACCCCAAGTGACAGTGATCGTTACTGCTGAGTGGAGATAGATGCAGGCTATCTGTTGAATTCCCGTGGTGTAGTCACAGATGTCGCCAGATAACTGGATGGTTGTAAAAGTTATTTCTGGCCAACAACTTTGGACTGGGTCACGGGAGAAACGGCTTCTCATCACGTCAACAAAGAGCAAAGTTGAACATTGCCGGGCCACCATTTCCTAAATGAAATTTACCGGACCCACACTTGATACCTTAGGAATAAATTTCCGGACAGTCGATCCACACACAAAGCTTAACTGAATCAAAGTGTGATGCCAGTTATTTATTTGGTGCAACAACCTGTGAATTAATGCAACTGACTGTCCAATAAACCATGAAATTGGTTGTAATCTAATAAGACAATGGAAACTAATCAGGAATGTCGCCTCAGTGGTATTCTTAGGAGGGGGCCTAGTTGTCTATGCAACAAGCTGATGGTGTGCATGGCATGACCAAACTTGATTAGTGGAACTTAATTGAGAGATAAGGAACTCAGAAAGAAAGCACGCTGCTTCATAATGGATGGTCCCTGAGACAGTATCAATATGGATTTTGTCAAATGAAATTTATTCATTGTCCCTCCTTGGCAGTCTCAACTGAATACAATCTGTGCAAATGTACAGGTGATCAGCAACTGGATACTCAATTCCAAACTCTGTTCATGACTTACAGACAACCAAGGAAAATGTCAAATGATAACATAACACATTAAATGAATAGTTTAAGTTCCAACCATCAATCTTTAATAGAAAATGATCTGGAGTGGATGTACTATATCACATTAAACCCAGCTTGATTACTTGACATGATTTAGGACAGACCTCTCAGAGTTTTATGGATACTTGTCCCAAAAACTACAAGAAGATAAAATTTAATTTAGCCACTTAACAATTTCTAAATCAGCTGATGGGATGATCTTTTATCTGCGGTTTACAGTAGTTAACCTCATTTAGATTCCAAGGGCACGATTGATTTGATTTTTTTAGAGAACCGGTAAACATTTTTAAGTTCCGTTAATGCCCCTTCACTTACTTTAAAATGTTTTATTACTTATTTAACAAGTACTGAAAACAAAATTAAGTTTTGTTGGTGTCACTTACTGTGTACCCAAATTCATACCAAATTCTTTCATTTGAAAGTTATTTCATTGCTTTACACTAAAATTTCTTTTTTGGAAGTTTTGTTGAAATTAAAGCAGAAAGGTTAATGGTATAATCAATAGTAATTAGTAAAAATTCTTCATTCCACAACAAATATCCTCAAGAAAAATGGTATATTTGAGGAAAATATGTGACATCTCCACAGAGTTTATGACAAAACTAATGCAGTGTAACAAGATTTTATGAAATAGACAAACGTCCTGTAATAGAGATGCTTGAAGGTGAAGGCTAGGGACAACTTGCAGTTTTTTTTTTCAATCTGGTATCTCAGCTGCAAATGACGACAACAGGCTGACTAACCTGTTGACAAAGTTAAACCATGTCTGACTTGTCAATTATTTGTTAATTCTAGCCAATCCACAACATGAAACCAGAGTCCAGGAACTTTAATGAAACAATTTGACACCGTGAATTTTTGAGCGTTTAGCATTGGTAAAAAGTGATGAACTCGGCAATTTCTAGTCTAGAAGATTCTTATTAAGACTTAAACGTTAACTCTTTAATTCACTCGCAACTAGAAAGCAACTGGTAAACTGTTCTGTACTAGTTTAACAAATATGGATGCAAAAAGTGGAGTAGTATGTTTGTCAGTAGGAAAGTTTATTTAAAAAAATGTTTCCTAATAACAGTTGTGGGAACGTATTTTTCCACTACAAATAAAATTCGCTTTTAGACTTACCCCGTATTTCATTCAATTAGACTGAAAATGACAATGGACCACTGCGATTTTAATTGCTGGTAAAACGAGGTCTTACACCGCTACCAATACAGCCACAAAAGTGCATTTTTCGTGACTGAGGCAATGAACAAGTGTCTAGAAGGACTTACCCAAGTCCCCATTGTGTAAGTGCTTCATGGACTCCAGCTCTCCTTCGGGATACACAGCATCTCTGGCGTACAGCAACATTTCCTCCCCAGGACCGATCTCTCTCGTCGCCTTGTAGTACACCTTAAATACAAAAATTGAATTTTATCTACTAAAAAACAACAAGGAAGCTTAATAGTACACCCGAAATAAGACGATTCTTATTCAGTTCTTATATCATATGCCGATAAACTTTCTTGATTGTACCTGCCAGAGTGAATTGAAAAGAGCCAAGTGATTCAAGTCTATGAAGAGTCTAATTTGTGTAGTTCACAAGATAGTAATTGATTTTAGATATCCTACCAACCAACCAAACCGCAACCTCCTTTTTTTGAATGTGGGACGCTGAATCAGATCTGACTCATAGTCTTTGTAAGTATCAGGTATTCCCTATAGTTCAGAATGATAACTGTTAGATTCACACTTCCTTTAAGTCTTTTAACAGCCAATAACCAATGGCAGAGCCAACATTTAACCTCTTTTGTAGAAACACTGTTTGCTCAGAACTATGCTCAAAACTGGAGATGCACCATTGCACACGCACAAAGACAACAAAGGCAGCTGATTGGCCGATTCATGTTCTGACATGATGGCTTTGTGAAGAAAGTTATCTAGGCAAACAAAACCAGATCATAGCTGAAGATAACAGATAAGATCAGTTGTTGCTGTATTTGACAGCCTCTTCAATGGACCAACATTGAGGTAAATTGGTTTAACAATAAAAACCAGAAAGTGGACAATTTGTGTGTGGTTTATGTCTCCCCCACCACACACAGGCAGTGGTGACATGGATTACCCCCTATCAGGACTACCTGATGGATGCTGATATGATCTAAGAGATAACAGGTACAGGACATGTCCTGTAATGAAAACAGACCAATGCTTGTCTAATTATGACAGACCTTTTGCATTGTGTTTTGGCATTCCAACAGTGAAGTCCAGTTATTCATCTCTTTAAAAGTGGTATTTATTTAATAAACTGACCTCACCAGGGATTTGTGAATTGTGGTAAGGACTGCCTTGTTGCATACCTATGGCATTTTGCTTTGAGGACATGAACTTTACGAAATCAAAAGTGACGCACATGCCAGACAAATTTCATATGAAAATGTTCTACTATGAAAATTGGTGACTAGGAATTTGTAAATGGACATTAATTTCATCACAGAAGAATTTTCGGCATCATCTCCTTAAAAGAATGTCCCCTTCACAATGCATCAATTATACTACGAGTCTCTGGTTTTATTTTTGAATGATGGTTCTCGCGAAGGGTAATATTTCTTGAAGAAAAAAGAACAAACTTCAACAAATATTGGAGTACTTTCAAGAAAATTGTGATAAACAACAAATGTGCATAAATTTCCACACACAGCGTCCACTGATCTACCTGACACATCCATTATTTTCTATCTTTTATAGATCTCGCAAGAATCATTTCCAACCAAAGAACTTTATAACTGTGCCGCTAAGATGTATTTATTAGTCAATCATTTTCTATACAACTTATTGTAAACTCTTTTCACTCCAGACCTATTTACTCTTTTATGACAACTCGGGCATACTTTTAGAAGTGCTATGATCTGACAGAATAATTCAAACGCAAAGTGTAACTGCCTGATAATGGTATGCATTTTCACTGCAATGTGTCTGATCGTAAAAACTGAACTCCTGAAAATCACCACTGATATTCACTCAATGTGAGAACATAAAACACTAACCTATGCAATGCCGCAATTCACAATGGGCAACTCTAGTTGTTCATTTTTATGAGTACCCAATGGCTATCTAATGTAGTGAACTGGACAGGGGAAGTAGTGTTATGCAACATTGTAAAAGAAATTTGTCCAGACTGACAAATCACAATACTTGTAATGGTTCTGACCGGCACTTCTAAAGGGATTCTATGCTCATTACGATATCTCAACTTCATGTGGACAGTTTTAAGACATTAAGCAGAAGAAAATTTGCAGAAGAGGAAATGTTGTAATTTTAGTGTACATTATATGAATTTTGACATTATGCACAATAAATACCGAAATTATTAAAATTTTCAAACTAGTTAGTTTTTCAAAAATGAAAACATATTTTTTTGAACAAACATGATTAATTTTATTTTGCACTTTATTTATATTTTTTAAGTGATATTTCAATCAAAAACTTTAAACAAGAAATAAATCATTATCAAGATGACAAAATTATGCAACATCCAAAAGAGTATTCAAGTGTATTTCTAACTTCGCTTTTACGGTATTATTCAGAAATTCAGAGTTAAAAAGAACAGCATGTAATATTAGTTCAATTTTAGGACTTTTAACAATGTCTTTAATAATGTCAAATAATTGTTAAGCATATTATTACTATGTGTATTCATAAAACACCAATACTATTATAACTATGATAGATATTACAACTCCTTTACTATAACCATTACCACAGTAAATAGAGCGGATCGTTTAATTTCAGAAATTTACGGTACAAACCCACTCCTTATTCACACCATTCACAGCTTATTACCATTACCTTTGGGTACATATTTACAAGAAACACAATCCTGAGATATAATTATTATCATTAGTTCACTTAAACCTGCATTTCCTACTGTTAAGCTAGCTAGAAAACGAAAATTGAATTACGGTAGGCCTTTTGCACTCACAAAATCAGAGTCATAACATTCCTTAGCCAGATAGAATTCTACTTTGGTTACCAGCAAGAACATTAGAACCTTCAGCAACTCAACGCATCAGAGGTTATAGTGGTCAACCAAACACAAAATTGTGAATTCGAAAAATGACACAAGCCGATTCGGCAACATTTCCTTTAAGAATTCAATATTATGATCTTAGCTACCAAAACAGGTGAAATGCAGCTTCAAAATATTTTACTAAATATCAGTAAGTATATTACCTGGTCCTCAAACTGTACAGCCATTATGTTTTGTTGTTCAGGGCTCTCAGTGCTTCTTACGTATTTCATCCAGTTCCCAGTATCGCTCTCGCTGGCATCCACCCAACCTTTCACTTTTCCTACTTCGTCAACCAACTGAAAATCAACAAAAAACACAATTAGTTTAATAGAAATAATCACAATACGTAACCCAAGAAAAAAAATAGTTGCAATTGCCAATACCGTGCTATCTTGGTAATAGAAAAATGAACATGCTGAAAATGTTCAGTAATGAACGCACAGTGATAACACACAAGTAAAACATCAATAAAAACAACATGATCTTGTTATACCAACTGAACTAATTGATGATGTTACTCAATATTAAATCTACTGAATTACCATGCTAGCCTACAGAAGTCCTCACTGACAGACAGCTCAATAGAGAATGATGTGTACAGTAGAGTAGATCAGATATAAACTGAGACCAAACCACAGATTAGAAGATAAGTATCTGTACAAATCACAGCAAGGACCACACTCACTGTCATCTGCTTCACTATGGTCATGTGACAAGTAGCCAACAAATCAGAAACGCCTTAACACATCAATCAAATTGATCAACCAATCAGCACGAGGCTGGAATGTGAACCCAGTCTGGTGCACCAATGAGAGGGCAAGCTGAGAAGTCTATTAATGATAGGAGCAAATTTAATTAAAACAGGCAGTTAATGATAGCTAGAAGAATACAAAATGATAGTTGAGCAGATTAGTGGAGACTTCAAAGCTGGCCTGTACCTGACTGCCCCCATCAATGTGTTAATCTGCCTATAGTGCCTGGATACCTGAATAAATGATACCTGGCTAGGTAATCCCCTAGTTAAACATCCAGCTGGGAAATACTAGGTTGGGTTTTCACAGCTTGTTGGGTGCAGTCAGGACCACTTCAAAGGAAGTCCAGATAGAAGGAATAAAGGCCCAATCCAGCACCAGGGATATGGCCAAGATTACATAGGAAGTTCACTGCGCCCTTAGGGGGCTATGCCCAATTTGCTACTCAAACCAATCCTGAAATGGCTCTGCAGTCTGTAATCATCTGCCCTTCAAATTAGCCTAATACCCTGCCCTACCAGAGCAAATAGCCTCTGATGTCTGTGAGGATGAATCAGTTTATGTCTCACTTGAGTCATTTGACATGAATTAACTGGTCTGTCTCAGTTTCATTTGCCCTCAGGATTATTCTACCAAAGGTGCTCACTTGAAGGCATAGTAAGATTACATCAATACACGCATTTTAGTATAACCCCAGTTTACTTGGTTGTGTACAGTATGAAACTAATGAATCTGCAGCCAGTTTTGGGTAAAAATAATGCAAAAACAAGTAAGGATAACAAAGCACTCTAAAATGCAGTCTTTGAAATGATATTTCTTGTGTACTTCATAACAGGAGTTTATTAATTTTAACCATGGTCAATAAAAGAAATGTATATAAGCATACAGTCAGTTAATCAGTTTCACCCGAAATAAAATACTGGGCTTTCACTTGTCGCCTCAACTCAGATACCATAAGTTGCAGGATTCTCACAAAATCTATTGGCCAGAGCCTGGCGACTATAACCACACCTAGTTCAACTCTAGATACTATTTCCCACGGTTACACTGTGCAGGAACGTTGCACACACATGCATGAACACTGTTGGTTTCAACCATGAACAATGACAGAAATTTTCCATCTTAATGTTCGAGCACCTCCTGATCGATACGAGCACGTGTTTTTGCCCCAAAAACAGATTTCAAGTTTAATCAAATACTGTGACCGCAATCTCTAAAATCTTTTTAATATATGTTGGTAGCCGTACATTGCAGTTATACTTCGCTCAACTCATCAGATACAATTTTCCCACAGTTATATTGCACAGGAATGTTGCAAACACAACTGACAATATGAAGATGGGCCATTTGACAGCACATTGAATCCAGTGATTCATTCATCAAATGGGGTTCACCCAGTACATATCAATAGGCCCATCCTATTGTGAACAGGCCTGAGAGTTGGGTACTCTGTTTCATGGTATGCATACTTCAATGTTGTAATTAAGTGCCATTTATTCTACTCCATATCGGAGAGTACAGCAACCCTAAGTTGTGCATGTTGTATTCCGATGGGAGTTTTAATAAAAAATAATTAGCAAATACCGTGAATTAATTAAATTTGCAATACTTACAGTAATTTTAATGCTTCTGTACAAAAGACTCCATCAGGATACATTGCATTATTTAGGATTTAAAGATTAAAACACCTTTCGTCTGTTGTAAAAGTCATAAGATTTTGCACAGTCCCTGAGGTAACAGGTGGTCAGCATTGCACAGGGTATAAATAGCAGGTAAAATTGACTGTTAACTACAGCACTGCAATGTCACCAAAAATTAACAAGAATTGAGGGATGACATAATAACAAATATTCAAATTCTCAAATTGACACATGCTTGGCATCTTCAATATTTCAATTTGCACTAGGCACACAGTGGTCAGAGTTTTAAGTTAACTAATCAGATGCCAGGCTAACACAACAACAATGCAAAGCCAACAGGGATAAACAGTGTGATCAACAATGTGTGGCTTTGAGGCAAGATCTGCTCATAATTGATGCAATTTCATGTCCATTGTGTCATAAATGGCCTTCCATAGGGCACACTTCTCACAAACAACTCCTTTAGAAATGTCCAAGCAGGCAATAACAACCCCTCCTTCCCTGTCTCATAATAGCCACATGGCTGGTCAGTTGTGCTGCCACAATATACAATATTATCACAGTGGGTGATGATAAACCTAGCAATCAACAGGATAATCCCATGTGCATCAATGAATGACTACCTATTGAAGGAGTTTGCATAGGAGATTACCTGGAAATCACAGAGATAGCAGTCTGTCTTGTAACAATTTAAGAATTGGTCTATTCAGGTTAATTTATTGGTTAATTTTGTTAACTGTATGAGGCAATTTTCTGTAAGACCAACCCTGAATGTATAGCAATTAGTTTATGACAATGAAAGATTAAAATGACACCCAAATATAAATGTTTTCCTACTACAACAAGAGGAAGGTAAATATTTCATTCTAAATATGTGTATTAAGATACCAGAACTAAAAAATAATAGAATTGTTCACCATAAAACACTAGTTAAACTTCAATAATGTTAAGTCGTTTCCAAAAGGAATGATGTTTGTGCCAATCCAAACAACTCAAGTTCCACTTGAAGAAAGAATTTATTGAATGATAAAATCAATAACAAACCTTAATTTCATTTGACAGTCAAAGCATATTCCATGATAAATTTGCTTCAACTCTGCTAAGTACAGTTCATTTCTATCCTCTGTGACAAACCGCCTATCAACTTCCAATGGTGCTGTCAACACCAAACTGGTCATTTCCTGATGGCACCTTCATGCTATTAACTTCCTTCAGGCAATTTCCTATCCTATCTCAGTCAGGAACAGATAATCGAGCAACGGTTGAATGGAACAGATAACATACTCATCGCCAACTCATTTAAGCTTCTTAAATCAACAGCGCACGGACAATACATGCGGGGGTAATGCACCTCGACAAAAGAGCGAGAAGATAGCTGAGCATTAGTGGGTGGGATCCTAACAGACAGGATGCGTGACGGTCCTCCCTCAAATATAATTGGTGACAATATAAGTGAATCTCGTTATCATAGCTTTGCATGAAGGATGCTCTTGTCGTTATCTAAGGGAGACACAAAACTACAACACTGCTCCCATTCACTCTGTCACTGACTGATAAAGATGATGCTTGATGGGAGAAAACCTTTTAAACTAGACCCATAAGTAAATGACAGGCTTCATTCACCCTGTCTTCAAATGATAAAAAGATGTTAAGTTATTAAGCCTGTCGCCCAAACCAGGATGGTCATTTTCGCAGACCAGTGCTGACAGATCATTGTCACGGTGAACAGGTAATGTGATCGCGACAAGTAAGTGGATGATGAATTATTACGATGTCCATCGAGCCACGAAACACCAGTAAAACTGCACTTCTGTCATGTAAATTTTAAATAATGACCCAACCTCAAGTGTCACATGACAAGATATGAGTGTGTGAACAGCCAGCTTATCAGAGCATCACGAACACTTTTTGAGAGACACCTCAACACAATGACTCGTTGAATTCAGTTACATTGTATTAGTAAATGACCAGGCTTTTTGAGAATAATTATTACTGAATACTTTTGGCATCTCTCCATCTTCTTTGTGTTAAGAAAGCTGGATGTAAAACGATCGACTTAGCTATTGTTGATGTGCTTACAAAATTATGCAAATGAGCCTTAAGCAGAAAGCAGGTGATATTTAACAACAGAACTAAAAACAATTACAATTTAATTAAATACAAGTTTAAAGCATTACAAAATTTTCCAGAAGTCATTTCAACTATATTAATAAAAAATCCAATGCAAGAAAACAGTAAGTTTTAACACAAGAAAAACACCCAAGATAAAAAAACAGATTTTAAACTAGCGCACTTATACCAGTATATTAATTGAGTTTCTAGCTCACCTTCTCAGTAATGGCTCAAAACAAAAACGGCATACTGATTACAGAACACTAGAACGGATTCACATTAGTTGACCAAGCAATTATGAGCAGAAATTAAATTCGTTTTGAAGATGGCTTGTCTCAGTTATCAATTATAGCATCTAATGGATAGATACAGTCAAGAGTTCCCTTAGTGTTCTTCTAGCTAGCTTATATTAACACCTGCTCAGAGAATGAATCTTGAAGATAATTGTACCGTTCTCGCCTGCAATGACCGAGCTTTTGTTTTGTTTCTATGTGCCGCGGAACCTAACACAATTACCAGTTAACAGTTAAACTAAGTAGGTAGAGCACTTTTTAATAGACTAAGTAAAAGAGTTGGTAGTTTCGCATAAGACACCTGCCCGTTCTCTAGGTAATGGCAAGGTTTTGTTTGAGAGACATGATGGTTAATGTAGCTTGTCCGCAGATTGTCCGTGAAATGTGAACAGACAGCAATGGACAATAGGTCTATTTGTAGACTGGTGTTGACTGGTAGGAAACATGAGCATCTTACAGAATAGGTGTCTTAAACACCACCGATCATCAATCAAATGAGCTTCAAAAGATGGAAAATCAGTTTCGCAGCATAATTAATGAAGTGCCCTGCAAACAAACGGTTAGTGGCGGCAAATTTTTCAAATGAACTTCGTTTTTCATAGATCCAACAAAAATGAACACTTTCATGCCAATAAAATTAATACCTCCATGAATTGAAAATCATTTAAGTTTCTGAGCGCACTATTTATTTGAGTGTGACAACCTTATGGGTTCTATTTGTTAACTTTGAACGCAAACAGGGACAAGAGCACGACAATGATATCGTCACTTTTCAATCCATTTAAGTGTAAATACAAAGTTACATCATAATTGATTCCAATATTATCTTCATTACCACTCACCATGATAAATCGGTCTAATCGATGATAACAAGACATATCAAGAACTATCCAACACTAATTAATCCGGCTAATTTTGTCGAGCAGCTGTTAATAAGTCGCATTTTATCAATTTGCTATTTTCTTAAATCTAGACTCATATTTGGCAAGTACTTAGGTACAGGTCGATTCTGTGCAATTCAATTAACTTCACGAGAGGGTGGATGAGCAGAAAATGTACACAGAGTTTACAATAGATAATGCCAGCAAATAAAAGTCATGTTTATTGGCTCTGAAGTGTGTCAGGGATCCATAACAAAAGTATGTTCTCTAATGGAAACGGAAGAAAGAAACATGTGATTACTTCACCAAAGAGCAAGTTGGACTGCACCAACTTCTCAAATTTATGATGACCACTGATCAGAGAAGTATTGTTGACTGAAATAATGATTTTGAAAAGCTCTTATTGTCAAATTTGAAAAATCCCATTACTGTATAAAAAAGCAATGCAAGATATTTCTTATGGCACAGAAACCATCTTTGAAACAACATGATTTTAACTACCTTATATTTGTGCATCGTCCATCATTGGTATTTCATAAACCACACAATCATCAGATTTATTTAACATATTTGTTTTATTTTATTGATATTGTGTTCCTGTCACCTAGTTTTTATAGAATCGTGATCTTTATTCAAATTTTCCCAGCAGGCGATATAGACAGTACTAATCACAATTCCATTAGGTGATACCTAATTAGCTAATGAGATAACGATATCTAGGTGTTGTTTTAATTGTCAATTAGTCGCCACGGCAGGTCTTACCCGGTATGCTTTCACCTTCTGATATCCTCCCTAATCATGCCCTCAGCAACAATTTAGCCCCGTTTCCTCCAGATACGGCTCTAGCCGGTAATTATCTTTTGTCGAAAACGCATCACCGATAGAACAGAATACTTAAAAAATTAGTCAACGGAAAATCAATGCAGCAATGAATAGAGGGACTTGGCTCATCCTGACTTCTTGAATGAGCAGGTAAATACAGATTCGAGTTTGCCTTCAAGATGTGGGAAACGCATAAGTAGTGTCAGCCGGTATGACTCTGTTTATATCATCAGTTAAAAGCTTAGCAAATAGGGTGCATAACAAATTTATTTACTTCAATTAGTATGCAAGCTAGCAGATTATCTCATCAAGGTCTTGTAAAACACCATACGCATAATCAATATGCTCAAATAGTGACGAGTGCCACCTATCAACGGAGTTTTAAAAACAGACAATCAACAGTGATGCGTTTTAACACTGGCCATAAAAATGTTATTGATTTTTTCTAATTGTAAAGGGATAAGCGATGAGAAAAACTTGTTCTACTGAGAGTAAAAAATAACTCATTCCCCTGTAGAAGCTGAATTATCAAACCATCAAAAGGACTTTTATTGAATGAAAATAAATTAGTCAAATGTGTACACCCAATCACAAGTATAACTTTCTATCACAAAAATATTAATATAACATACTTTTAGTCAGTTTAGGCACTTGTGTTTTTAACAGTTAGAACAGGTGCGTACTTCATCTTATTACTGGTTGCGCAAAAATCTCCCAAACTTGGCATATATTAAGGCGGTGAGGTGAAACTTATATTTTCATTTTTTGATAAAAGATAACAAACACCAAAAATGCTTCGTTAATTTAAAGTTCTATACGTGAGAATTTTTTTGAGAAATTGCGGGCATTCAAAACAGTCAGAAAGAGGTCTATGCCAAATAAGAAAAATCTTGGCCATCGATTTAGTCTGAAATTGGTGACACTTCACGATACTAACTTCAGATTCAAGTGTTATTTTCTTGAAATAAAATACCTTCATTACCTTCATTTTTCTTCTGACCATAGATTGTTCCACACTGCAGGATATCAAGCACACAGCCTATCACTTCAGCTGGAGCCTACAGCAGAGAATCTTTGTATCTGATCAGTTTACAGTCTGTGGGTGTTTCCCCACTTATCTCGCTTTATGCTGATCAACACTGCCTGTGAGTCTGCTCAGGACAGTAGCCAAAACATAGCAGAGGCCATAAACTCATAAACAGAATTATTTAACTATCAAGCCACTAAATCATTCAGTCATGGAATGGCTCAACAAAACTCAGCCAACATTTATTCCCTGGTGACCTTTAACAACTATATCACAGGTAAAAAGTAGCAGTGGTGGACCCCTAAGAAATACTTGGTTTCATAGGCTACAACTACAACTTTTAGTCTGTAGTCACAACAAAACTGTCTTTAGAGAACTGCAGCAAAGTCATTTAAGATTACAAAAGGAAGGCTTGTAGAATACCAAATATTTGACAAAAAAATATGATAAGACCAGCAAACACCGAGATCATTTTAGAAAAACGTTGGTATATGATGGGTATGTTGACCCACACGGCTTCAAGTCTATGGGCCAATTTGGAGGACCTGTGGGCCATAATAGTCTTTTGTCCTTTTTTGCTTACAATTTTAATGGCCCCCTTGGTCTGGCTTGAGCAATCCCAGTGCATCAATGAAATTATTTTTCCACCAACAATGCCAGGCGCGCTCCTAAACTTCTCCCACCAAATAGTGAAGTGATATTACCATCACCACATTTTCATCATTTATGTAATTTTTCTGTTATTTTGAAAAAAGACCTGGTTCCTCAGTTTTAGACAAAAATAGTTAATTTAGGGAAATATTTTTTTATATTTAGAAGACTATCGAAATAACTGCCAGTGCCAAAGTTTTACTAAATGCTGGTCGGTATATACAGTACAAATCATCACAATCAAATAAAACTTTCTCAATATTCATCTTTGTTAAAAATTTGGACAAAATCAAATTTCACTTTTCTGTCATGGTGAGCTCCTATAATTAATGAAGAATCGAAACGCTGGCGTTGCCGTTATCTGTAATGAACAGACAAAACAATTCTGCTCAATGAAGTGCAGCCAAGCTTAATGTTTGCACAAGTGCAGTAAATAAGATTCCTTGGTCTTTTTTTCTCCAATACAGAGACCCCCTCAGTGAGAAGTCTGGCTGTTAAAGAGACAATTGATTGCCAGTGAATGACAACCAACAAGTCGGAACAAATATACAGGATGTCTTAACTAAACAAACACAACCGGGACACATCAATGTTATCTACTGGAGAAAAATGGAGCAAATAAACAGAAAAATGTCCATCTTCCACCAGTGCAGCTGGCAACTTGATTATTGGCAAGGACTTGGAAGGCACACTGGGATGGCCATTTAAAACCATGTCAACATTTTTCTAAGATCTTCATTTCTGCGATGAGCACAAATTTTGAAATAGCGAGTTTTATTTTTGAAATTTTGCCAAATATTTCCACCGACACTCACAAAAACATGTGCACACTGATGAAAACATCTCCATGCACTTTTTACGAATATGAACGACAGGTTACCCAAGGACAGCACTTCTGGATTAAATAATAAGGACAACGACAACAAAGGATAAAAAACTTTCCAGGTCGATAATAATAGACCTGTGTCTATTGTTGCAGCTGTTTTGAGCTTATGTAATGAATTCTCTATGTCTTGTACAAATATGAACAGACAACCTGGTACCATTAAACCCTGCAGACTGTTGTTCTGGGAATTGTAACCAATTTAAGATAATTGGATTGAAAGCATAAACAAATTCAAAATAGAAAATAAAAATACTTCAAGGTTATATTTCGCTCTGTTTAGCTCAGTAGAAAACAAATGTTGTCAAATTAGGTATTTTACTCTCATAAAAGTGGTCTGACAATATATGTTATCATAATTACTCTCATAAAAGTGGTCTGACAATATATGTTATCGTAATAGAATTCCATTTTAGTCACCTAATCAAGTTACGGGGCAATGCATCGTAAACGCCTTTTTCAAATTCGCTATGCATACATGCGCTACTGTCAAGTTCGCAATTTAAGGGTTGGGTGACCTCAATAAACTAGGAAGCATCTTCTTTTTAGTTGCTGATGGGTTCGATGTTCTTGTCGTAACAGAAAAAAATTAATCTTTACTCGAATAAAAGGCACCACTAAAAGTTCAGAGATGGAGTTTCAAACCAAACACGATAATAAGAATTATATTCCGATATTATGTCTATTTCAGTAGGCAACCTACCATGGTGTAATTTGAAAAACACCTGGTTTCTCGGTATTCAAGTTAGCAGCAGGGACATTGACTTCTGTTGAACTTTTACAAAGAAGGCCCGTCTAAATCAATAGCTGACCATACACTGTTTTGGATTCAATTGGTAAGAATAACAGTAAACAACTAGCAGAATGACATGAGGCAAGCATTCCAAACAACGGCATTGCAGGCTTATCACAGAGGTGGAGAAAGATTTTCTCACGCGACATGGCAGATCACTTGAGCAAAGAAGCCACTTGCTGAAAAAATGATACACGGTTATCTGTTAAACATCGCAGACATGTTTTTTAAACCACAGGGCATCCTGGTGGAGGAATGTACAGCCAAAATAAATCTACCGTCTGAAGACTGGGTTTTATAATTAGCTGGTGGGGTTTGATGTCTTGACTGTGATTGGCCATTAGCAGACAACCTGTTGAGAGCCATTAAATATATTATTACAGAATTATGCTGTCATGCTTGCTAATGTCGGCTGAGTGGGAAGACAACTGGAAAAACTTTTCAACCAAATGGGACAAACATTTAGTGACAAAAAGACATAAACTGTTATTTTTGCAAACTTTTTCTCACTTTTATCTAATTTGTGTTCTCCAGACATCCCCAGCGCTTCAAAGACCGTATTCTTTAGTAGGCCAACAATTACCCAGACCCACGCTGGGAGAAAAAGTGTGTTGACAGTTGCGATTTTGTCAGTGAACTTAAGGTCTTTTGATGTTAAGACAAGTTGGTGCAACTGTGGAGTCAACGTAAATTATACTGATGGGCAGAGAAAAATAAAGTGGTTTATTTCTACTAACACAGTGTGGTTCCATGAATGATTTTATTAAAGTGTTCATACAAAATGTCTCGAGACATCTCCTAAGGTAGCAGTCTTGCTCACAAGGTGTCAAAACCTTTGGAGACTTTTTGACCTCCTTGGTCATAAAGATAATAAGGCACAGCTATGCCAATGACAGAAAACAAATATTGTGAGGAGGTACATTAATTTTGCACGATAAAAGATTTTTGAACAAGAATAATAAGTTTTGTCACCACACAAGTGACGAAACATGTTATTATCAAGAACTCATCAAATATTAACAGCTATTGTTCCACGAAACAATCGGACGTGAGACACTGTATCAGTAGAAGTCAATGGTGTGATCATTTGACAGGATATTCTTATTGACAACAAATGAATTATTTATTGATCAGGGAAAATCTATTAATGAGATCCTGACTAGACAGCGCAACAGAATGATAGCCAGTTAGACATTGAAACTTCAAACTTATTGTTATTCTACAAAACAAGTGACTCGTTCCTAATTACCTATGTGTAACACAGCAAGGAAATCTGATCACAATCGAAAATTTATTCCCCATCATGATCTGACATTTGGTGCAGCAGAATATCAACTGATAAGGACTGAAAGGACAGTGCCAACCCATGCCATCACGTTGAAACTACAAAGGAGATCAAGTTATTCCAACATATCCTCTTAGTCTACATAAATAAAATAGTAAATATACGCTGATGTTGGCCAATAGTGAATCAAATAAACAAATAAACAAGGGAAATCATGAACCCCAACTGGGAATAAATAAATATCAAAATGAAAATCTTCAGTTTAACACAATAAGGAAATCTTTCTATTAAAATTTCAAGAGGCCAGATTTCTCATGAAAAATAGCAATTACGAAAAATTTACATCGTTAATATCATAGCTCGTAGGCTACACATATCACCAAACAAATTTTGAAAAGATTCTGGGTAATTGCGACAATGTATGAAAATTTGAAAATAAGCGATTACCCTTTATAAATTTGCAGAAAAGAAAATAACAAAAAACAGAAAATATCTGAAAAAAAATTATGATCGATTAAGGTGATATGATTGGCCAAAATTTTATGAAAAGGTTTTTCCATTTACTTCAAAGCAGATGACTGACAACACCGCCACCCAATACCATAATGGATGAAGGCTGGTTCACTTTGGTGCATCTTGCATTATTGTTTATTGATCTCGTATCTGTCGAATCAATGGATCTTCGTCCTATCGATGCGACAGCGGATGGACCATGTGCTAATCTTCCATACACATCAATAATGAGACAGGCTGTAGACAATAGACACTTCTGTAACGATCTTCAACTTGAAGCAGTCATCACCGAGTCACCTGTCTACTCTAAATGGCACTCTAGAAACCATTACTTAACTCAAACACTCTGCAGCTAGTTGTAATTATTGAATTAGTTTACATACATTAGAAAAATGTTCAGCACAATACTTTGACAATTGAAACCCTATAACTGAATTCCAATACATGTATAGCCAATACAATTCCCTCCATGACTGAACTTGTTCAAAGTCTCGGGGTATCAATTCTAAAAATCAGCTGAAAACACTTGAATTCCAAGAAAAGAACAAGAAAAATAGTAAAATTGCTATTTCTACTATAGGGTCTGTGGAGTGCAAAGTCCGTCATGTTACTGTTGATGGGTCTTGAGTGAATATATCCCCTAATGGCTTCGGTAATGCTTTCTGCACAAGAAACTCAGCCAAGCAGGGTTCCTGGCTAGAAGTCAATGTCATGATGCACTCGGTGATGGATCACGCAAATAACGAATACGAATCTACTCCACAGTCACTTAGTGAAAACGAGTGCCTTCAAGTTGTTCAAAAACTATGCAAAATATTTTTTAAATGTCGTGATTATCAAAGTGATCTTGACAAAGACAACATAAAGTACATTAACAAAAAGTTTGAATTAAATCAATTACAAAATGATAAACATGATATAACACTGTTAGTCCTATCCAAAGAGTGGTTAAGAATCATGGATTTCACAAGGGTCTTACTAAAGATAAGGCCCCAACGAAAAATTTTAATCAAATGTAAAAAGGTTGCGGGTACACTTTCCAATAACTTTGTACATTTTCACGTAAAGGGAATTTCACACCAGAGCAGCATGGACTTGAGTAGTACAATGTGCATACTATGCCCTACGCTTAGTATGCGCTGGCAGCATGCCAAGGGACACACAGGGGAACCCAACATGGACACCAAAGTTAACAATGTATAATCTTCCACATACTTTCAAGGTCGAGCACTGGACATAGAATGTACATAGGTTTTCTCATAAGTATAGTAAGTACACCCAAATCTATCAAAACATAAGCCTTTTATTGTATGCTGCATAGCATGCTACCCTAAGTTCCAGTCCAACAAAAACGCTAGCCTATGCAGACCCACACAGTGAAAACGCCGATCCTGTACACGTTTTTTCAGAGTACAAAGCCAAATTTTGGCTTACACAGTAAACCGCATAATTTCAACTCCTACACATGAGCCTGGTGTGAAACTTCTTTAGTAGCAATATAATCACATTAATGATTATTATGATTGTCAACTTATTTCCCAACGTGTTTTGAAACGATGTGTCCACACGCCGAGACCACATAAATCACCAATTAAAATGTAATAGCCATCTGAGAGACGACTAGATGAGTAGCAAATGGAATTTAATCATTAAAAAATCGTTGATAGGAAAAGATGAGTCAAGTCAGGAAATGTACATCAGTCTGACGGACGAGTTAATTGTAGTCGTATTGTCGGGCCTGACGAAAATCATATCAGTGATGATTACCTGAGAACACTTGAAAGCATTTCGAGATTAATGACTTTCTCACTTTTTTGGCTCCCTGGTTAAGTGCCGTAGTGTATGACTTGGTTAATTTGTCACTAACGACTAACAGAAATAAGTAGTTCCAACATTATGACATTATCACCTTTCTGACTCCTTGTTTAAATGCACATTAAGTGTATGCATGTTTTCATTAATTAATCTCAGACAACTAATAAAAATAACGAATGACATCTTAAATTTTTTTATTAATTACTTCGCTCATGCAAGTCAGAACTATTGCAGGTACAACACAATCTCTTACACTCGTTGGACTAGAGTTTGGTGAAAAGGGTGGCAAAAATTAAAAATAAATCAAATTTTTGTAAGTTATACATTGAAACAAATCTTGACCTTTGACCAAGGTATGAAACTTCTCAAAATATGCATGTCGTTGCATTCTCTAATTATAATCATGGATCAAATTTTAGTTATTATCGTTCATTTTTAGCTGAATTAGCCGTCATGACAGCTGGATCCGGAATTGGAAGGGGGGTCAACCAGAAGGGGGGGTCGAATACAACTTTCAAAGGGAAATTCTATACAAAACCAAAACAACATGCTGACAGTTTTTGGTCGTGTCCACACAAACACCATGACTATGAGTATGAAATTCCGGCTCATTCAAGTGGAAGCTCTTGTGAAATTGTTCCAAGTGCAAGTCCAATTCCTGAACTAAGTGATAGTATGTACCTCTCTGCTCTACTGTTTTTATGTCATTTTGGTGCACAATGACATCACTTACTTATTACTGGATTATAAGATGTATCAAATGAAATTCGTCTGCACTTTTTGTGTAGTTCCAAATGACCAAATACACAAGACATAGACAATCCTATGTAGTCCTAAGTAAAATGTCTTCTGTCAACAGGAAGAAACATGGAAGCCATTCATTGAAGATTATCTTCACCAAATCATTCACAGATTGTAAACGCCAGAGGTCTAGACTAGAAGGTGGGACGGAAGTTCCCTCAAATTGTAGGGGCATAGTCTGAAGGGCTAAAACCTCTAGAGCTACAACCTGTAGGGGCAAAACCTGCTGGGACAAGACCTGTAGGAGCACAACATATAAGACATCCTATAAGGCTACTTTTTGCAGGGCAACAACATGAGCACAACCTGAAGGGGCCCGACCCGTAGCAGCACACCTTACAGGGAAAAAATCTAAAGGGGAACAACCTATAGGGACAAAATATGAAGGGATCAAACTGTAGGGCCACAATCTGTAGGAGCACAACCTGTAGGAGCACAACCTGTAGGAGCACAACCTGTAGGAGCACAACCTATAGGAGCACAACCTGTAGGAGCACAACCTGTAGGAGCACAACCTGTAGGAGCCCAACCTATAGGAGCACAACCTGTAGGAGGACAACCTGTAGGATCATAACCTATAGGGGCACAACGTGGAGGGACTACTACCGTAATATAACTATCTCGGTATGTAGTGAATGTTATATTTTGATTCAACATCTAAAAGACATAACTAGAGCTGAAACAAGTCTGGCTTTCCAAGACTGCATATGGCTGGAGGTGAACTACTCAGTAGTATTCATGCAATGGTAAATTGTCTCCAATGTGTTTTTACCTTAAATTTTTTAAGAGTTTCGGCATCTGAAAGTGTGCTCAATACGATTACAGGAAGTTAAACAAGATTGCTACCTTTAAAAGTTTCAATTTCAAAGTTATTTTCTGAACACACTGAGATGGCTTCAATGTAAAAATAAACAAAAACAGTGAAGATGTTTACTCAAAAAAATACTTTCCATCAATAGCGCAACTAATAAAACTGAAAATATTTGAAATTTAAAAAGAGAAATTTAATAAATATGGCCAGGTACACCGACTCCAATAGAAGTTTTACCTTGTAATTGGTATGCAAATAAATGAGCTAATGAAATAATGACTAATACATTAGATAGGAAGAGTCGCACAACTGTAACCATGGTGACAGGAAACAGGGAACTCACTAGATAGTGTGAAAAGTTCAGTAAGAAACCGCATCACTAACAGTTAACAACTTTACCAGCTCCTTCTCTCCCTTTTAAGCTTTTAGTAAAATCTTCTAACTTAAGTTGGTACTCATCCATGAATGTATGATAGGTATATCCTGTAAATATACTTTCCTTGAACTGGCAGTCTCCCAGAAGGAGTCAAAATTGAATTTGCTACCAAGGAAATAACTATTTATTTACTCGAATCTAGGCAGCTTGCTTATCACAATTTTCAAATTTGCGCTACCTTAAAAAGTTAAAGATAACCAACCCCTGGCAATTTATAACAGATCCTTTACATGTTTTTCTAACATTCAGACCTCTTGAAAAGTGTGGGGTGAATTTAGTGTAATTGTGTTAGGCCTGTAGGACATCGCACAAATCTTAAAAAACACAAAACATATGTATGTTGTCATTGATACAATATGTTACTGTGGCAACCAAAACATGCATGTTCTTACAGTAATTAATACCCTGTCCAAAACATAGTCAGTAATACAATTAAAATGGACATGAGCAGAAACTTGGCCATGAAAGAAGCACCACATCAAAACTTGTGGACAAAATCTGAATCAGCATGTACAGACCAGAAATATTGAGAAATGAAGGCCAGGAACTGGGATGGACCCGTCAAGTTTAAAACCAGGGACCTCAAAGCAAATCACGTGGCTTTTAACAACAGTGAACTTCGCACTCTGGTCTCTGGTGCATGTGTTTCTCCCCCCAACGATGGCAAGAAGACACATTTGGTGGCAACATCAAGACAAACGAATGTCAGATAGAAAAACAGATTAGCCTGGCTACCAGCAAGTGGTTGGCTTATTTGCCAGTTACCAAAAGCAACAAAGCTTGTTTTCTCAAGTGTCTCTGCCTAACATTGTTGAGATATCCAAATCTAGTTTTATGCAAACAGTACAGGTTCATTTTTGCCGTCCAAATCGATTCAACGTGGTACTGATCTGCGTTCGATTACAACAAAAATGCGCCAAATGTGACTAGACCAAAGCATCAAAGGGAGATAATGCACAACCACTCCCTCTCACAAGGGTACCATCATTAAGATGTTTAATGCACCTATCAACAGAACCAGGGACTGAAATATAACAAGGGTGGTGGTCCCAACTCATGGAGGTGAGGTCTGGATGAATGGCAGAATGCTCAACTTCTATTTCACTGAATTCATTCACTTGCTATCATGTTGAAAGTCCTTAATCATTTCTAAGTCCGAATGATAACCAAAAAGTAACACAATATCATAGTATTCACCATAAAAATTCAACAATGTAGGACACAACATGAACAAGTGAAATTTCATCATTTTTTCAATGAAACATGTACAACACAAAATTAAATAGGTCTCATGTTCAAGTTTTGTTCCATAGCTACCATTAAAAAGTTTTGAAAAATTGTGGCCGTTCATAATACTGTTAGAGTCCCTTGAAAAGTGAAAAAGGGTATTTTTGGCAATTATTTTTTACCAAAATGGGAGAGACTTTACTCTAACGATGAACCACTTAGTTAGTCAGACACCAATTAGAAAACAGAAGTTGTGAAATTTGCAAAATCTGAGGTAACCAACAGACATGTTCTTTGGTAAACAGTCATGGAGCAGGTTGGTTGGAAATATAGGAAGGAGGTTTTTGAAACATAAACACACTTTCACAAGCGTGAAGTCTGATCTTTGTGAGGACTGGCTAGTGATGATGATACATGCCAGCACAGCAGGAACGGCAGACAGTGTTTTTAGAAGATTATCCGTCTTCGCTCACTGTTTGAGATCTAGCAGAGACATCGCGGGGACAGTTGGTAAAAAACTGGTCGCAATTAGTAGATGTGTTTAGTCTCACAACAGTGTCTTGCTTCTGGGATATTTTTTGGGTCGAAACTAGTAGATAACGTATGCAAGCTCTTTAAATAAACAGATGTGCTAATTAATAAAAGAAGTAGACTGGCAAACAGGTTGGTCAGTTTGGAAGATCCATGTAGTGCCATTTGACATGGCAACTCAATTTACAAGGGTGTGCCACTGAGCAAGTTCCAAGAATAAGCACAAAAGCACCTTGAAGCAATATTTCAACAGTATAGAGTTTAGGATCTATTGTAAACCTCACAAATTGTGCGAAAAAAAACTATTTTCTTTTTGTGGTTAGCTTATATGGCAATATTATATTCATTTGACATCAAATCAAAAGGTCCAATCAGAAATGGGTATTCTTTAGCAGTTTTTTGGCAAACCTACGGTTGACTTAAATGAATCAGACTGGTTCCTATTGGGACACTGGTCATGTAAAATGACCTCGGTGACCAGGACGATCATGAGTCCGCTTACCAGATGATGACAAATTTGTAACCTGTCTTTTGACAACAAAAATATTTTCTCAATAGAGCAGGAGACCTGTTTAAAATTCACAACAACAAAACACAGGCTGCTAAAATGCAATAACCAGACAAAAGATTTTCAGATTAAAAAATTTTCAGATTCATTTATGTATAGTTTGCTTACACCCATCAAAGGCCTGTGTAAATGATAGCTGGGTGATAGGAACCAAAAAAATGAAATTACTGAGTGGGAGTTATGAAGAAAAGATGTTACAGGAAATGTTTTTATGTAAGCTGATTCATCTGAACACAGTATCTGTTGCTAATTATTAGACACCACATGACAGTGATCAAATCACCAACCTGTTAGACAGCACAACTTAAAATGACAGCAGTAGAAGTAGTTTTACTCATCGTTACGAAATAAATACAAAAAGTATTTCCGTCAGGTATTCAAAATCTTAATTAGCGGTGAAAAATAGAAATTTGGAATAAGACAATTTTAACTACGGTAATCCTTCACATATTTCGCACAAAAATAATCAACAAAATGGTGAGTTTTATATTTTTTGAAGGTTAATTAACTAATGCAGCAAGTAATAGAAACTTGATCTAACATTGTTATATATACAAAATCTAAACAGAACAAACTAAGCTTATGGCATACTGAGATATTCTCAATCTTTATTTCTGCAGAGAGAATTGACCAAAAAATCACTTTTTCGCCATACTGAATGCTTTAAATAGGAGAAAAATTATTGTATTTAACTGATAGAAGTTCCATAAAAGTGATATATATGTATATGCAGGACACATGAAAACAGAGCAGGTGGCTAATTTAAACATTTTGATCCAATCCCAAGTATTTAAACAGTATTCAGTGTCTGCTCAATAATTGATAGCACTAATCAATATTAAGCAGTCCAAAGTGTTACGAATAAATATCAACTGTTTCGATTTTTGTGAAAAGTTGTTTAGTAAAGCAAACTAATATTTAATTTGAACAGCAGAACACTATCTTATAACATTTCCAAACAACACACACTGAATTATTTTCATAACTGTATATTTTGTTTTTCTCTACTTATTACATGTGCACAGCAATAATCAAAATTACTAACACAATTTCATAATTTAAAGAAATACCACAACAAATCATAACGTTATTCAAAATATGAGAATTCATTACGTTTGTTATTTAAAAATATATAAACTATTCAAACTGTCCTATTCTTACACTTTCACACACTCTTCATTAGTTAGGAAACATCTAATCAAACAATCTTACCTCCCAGGCACAAGAAGGGTCATCAACTGTTGCTTTCCGTACACCAGCGAAGGGGCCAAACCGTTCCCCAATCTCAACCGTCTCTTTAGTCCAGACACCCAGACCTTCTAAAACCTTAGACTCTCTCAACTCAAACTGGCTTGGGATGGGGATGTCCTCTGGAATGTACACAGGATGCTGCTTGAGTTCACTGTCCAGTTCTTCTGTTGTCTGTTGATCACTTGAGGGTGACTGGTGGTCAGTTGAACCAATCTGTCCACTGTCCTCTTGGTCAGCTGCAACAAGGTGAAAGAGAAATATTATCACAAGAAATGTCTTCCATGAATCATCTTCACAGCACATCGTAGCACCAAATAAAGTTGAACTGACTACCAAAAAGTAAACAAAAAAGTTATGTATCTGTTCTTTAATAAAAATTATCCTGAAACCAAAATTTTCACCTACCAGACTATGCTTAATTCAAAATATTTGCAAAAAACAAGTTGAGCGCTATTGGTTGCCTCTTTAACCACCAACAGTTGTCTGTGTGTGTGTATATACAATCCAACTGAGGTCGCCCAGAGTGAGCTAGGGTTGAAATAAAGCCCACAAAATGATCAGGGAGTCTTCAACATGTCATGTGAGGTCACAGTCAAAAGGACTGGGTACCATGACTACCAGATGTTACAGGAAGTTGGCCTACAAAAGGCAGGCCACTATAAGCCACAGAGAACCCTGAGCAACCATGGTGGCAGTGTCATGTGATTGGTTGGTTGTCTGCTGGTGCAGTTGGTGGCGTGAAACAGGTGTCTCTGTCTTCAGCAAGTGGTCATTTAGCAAGCATTTCCCTTGATCGTTGGCGTGCAATCACTTCCTAGTTCGGCAACACTAGACACGTGTGAAATCTATTGCTGCTGTCTTTTGACTGCCACCGTAACCATCCCTGATTGGTTGCTGGGCAAGATAATGCAGATAGCACCAAGAATTCTGCAAGTTTCACACGACACTTGCCTGTCAGCCTATTGAAATCTCATTATACTGTAGCGAATTTTGTATTTTTTCACCAAAGCTAAAGCAAATGGGTTCACCCAGGGGTGTCTGCAGCTCAGATGAGATCTGTGGCCCATGGCTCATTCTCCTTACTCTTTATTAACTCCAACTGGTGACTGCTGTAAAATTCCCTCAGTTACAGCACATTGCAAAACTAACCTTGCAAAAGGCTCAGAGGTCAGTGGGCAATGTTTATATGTTCAAGGCCTTAGCATCACATGTGCATCACTTCACCCCAGTCATCAGCATCTCCAAGGCCAGTTGTCAAACAAAAAAGAAATTGATCTGGTGTACAGGAGATCAGGGATATGGAATAAACCCCAAAATAAACACACAATTTTCAAAGCACAGCAAGCCGTAAACAACAAAAAGATAACAGGGAACTTGGTGAGAGAAACTCAGAGACATTTGGCTGAGCGATGGCCTGGTAATTTGCAGTCTCACTGCAGTTAATTCTAAACCACTTGTTGGTACTGAGGCATACATTCAAGCAATCTTAATGGCATTTTGACGAGAGCCTAACTCCCAACTTGTGTTTATATACTCAGCTGATGTCTTCAAAAATGATGGTATTTCCTGTACACTTGTTTGAAAGGCAAAAGGCAAGCAGCAAATCATGTCCAGACACTGACAACTTGTGAGCAGACGGACTATTTTTTACAGCAGCCATTGCATCACCATTAAAACTACTAGGTGTTATTCTGCATTTTTGGCCATCCAGGTACATGTGCATTCAAACAATCCATTTTACTACCCCACGCTCCTTAAAAGGCACTATGTATGCATTTCAACTGTTAAATCATCATGTCCATGGGACAAAATGCATACAGAAAGGCGCGACTAATTACGCGACAAAACGTCTGGTAACAAATGACTTGAAATGCTCGAGCATGACGGACTGCCAAGTTTCCATTCAATGCCCGCGGTTTTCTGGTTTTCTCAGATGGGAGTATTTATCACTTAATCACGCCGCTATCTTTTGAGGTAAAATCAGAGACGGTGTATCCTAGAGATGGTATTAAAGATGTGAGTTTGTACACAGCATCTCTCATGAAAGGGAGAGAAGATAACCTTATGATGGTTTGTATTGCGTCTCAATCAACTGAACTCCAATTTGATAAGGTGTGTTTAACCTGTCTGTGAGGAGCTGTCACAGTCTAAAGATACTGGACATCTGAATTCACACAAACCTAACTAGTTAGTTTATAAACTGTCTTAACATGAACTCCAGGACATATTAAATGTCTGAACATGACGCATTAAAATCTGATGGTCTGGTTGGGTAAGAAAGAAAATTCAAAGCAAAAACATATCGGTATTCCACGCACTAGTATAACCTTGGTCACATTGCAGTCTATGCTTGGCCAATCCCATTGAGCTCCAGTATGATATGGGGAATTTTTATCCAATCAGAGATAACTTTTGGGGATTTTTAAGCCATTGTCCAGTTGGCACTTCCAGTAATCTCCCAATCAGTGTTCCACTGACTTACTGGATCGACGTGGAAAGTATCATGCGACAGGCATAAAATTCAAGCAACTAAAAATTTCAAAGAATTACCAAACAACATAACTTTCAGTAAACAGACGGAACCCGAGCAAAAAATGAAATGTCCAAATCAAAATTCAAAATATACCTGCTACTGCAATACTAGCATTTTTCTTTCTTCCGCAAAAAACATAACTTTTTGTTTTGATCCCTCTTGAAATTTTCAACAATTAACTGAAAAAAATACATTTCCATAGGAAAAAACTGTTTAAGTGAAATCATATTTATTCTGAACACATGCTTTGAAGAATTAACATAGAATATACATGCAAAAGTACATTTACAAGGCATGAACAAGTAGCATAGATGAAAATCGTAAAAAGATCATGCAACTGGAAGGACCTATCGAGAAGTCAGTGTATTTTGTCAAATATCTATAAAACCACGGATTTGAAGACGAAGTCCTATTTTTACAGCCCCTCGTGCAAAAGTGGAACAATTTAAAAATAATTCCGACCATTTTTTGGAGAAGCACAGAAAGCACAGTATCTGAAAGTTTCCTGTGAATTTGATAAGTCACGAGATATGATGCTCCAAAGTTAGCTAAATTTGGACCGTTTCAAGGTTGCTGTATTGCATAACCATAGGTGCTAATTAACCTATCAGTGAGGCAAAATTGATGAGGAGAGAATAGGAATTAAAGGACACAAGTATTTTTTAAAGATATGTCACACAGAATTAATAAAGTGAACAAAATTGAGAGCTGCTGGAAACTTAAGTTATTCCATTCAAATTTGTGCACTGAAGTGAGAATTTCAAGTTGTAAGTTCTTCATAACTTCAGTTAACATAATTCATCATCTCTATAGCACACAACACGATGGAAAAGATGAAACTTCTCATCAAAAATAAACCGTAAGGAGAAATCTATTACATTTAAATCACATCACTGTTTGCGTGCACAACAATAATGATATGCTTAATACAATAAGAAGGATTTGTAGCAAGGCAGACGCCTTTGAAAACCAACGACAGGACAATTGCAGAAATAAATATGAAACAACTGAAGAAGTACTAATAACCCTTTCTATTTTTTGCTTTAGAAACCCTCCCCCCCCCCCCTGCAAGTGTTATGAAGGGTAATTTCATCTCAGCATGCAAGGGTCACTTGAAGCCATTCTTACTGGGCAGGTGATGCAACATGAGATAATCCTCTTCACTTGCTGTGATCTATTGGCTGGGTATACTGCCACATCCCTATGGCATCCCCCCAGTCATTGTCAGAAAACGGAATGGAGATGATATTGACAGAACTGGTATTTGGACAGCTGGGCTCAGGATGGATCTCCAAAGTGTCTCAATTGTTTACAGCAGAACAAAAGGATTACCTCCACTGGCATTAAGTGTGCACTAAAGTTGAAGAATTTGTAAATATTGGAGCCATCAGAGGTGACTATTGGGGGATAAGCTGCAATGGGCTAAGTCACCAATTGAATGCTGTCCTAGCACTCTGGTTTAGATAATACACAAATATGGAACATAATAACTACTTCACTTCACTTGGCTGAAAAATATCCAGCCCAACAGATAATTTAAACAAACTTTGTCTATTTATTGATCTATTCAAGGCCTACTTACCAATAAAGATTGGAATGGATGTCGCTTCCATAAAGAATGCTCTAATATCGAAGAGCACTTCACATGTAATACACTATAATAATAATATACTGCCAAATGAATTTCAGGTATTTGAATTGATAACAAGTCAACACACCTAAAGAGAGAACCACAATGGAAACAACTATGGAAAACAGTCTTTTTGGTTTCCTTTCTGGTTTTGCTTTTTATTTTTTCATAGGATTATCACGGCCTATTTTATGTTGTATGTCTCAGTACAGGTGCAAAATACAGCAATGAAACAAAAGAAATTACAAATGCACTTCTGTATATTTGATACATTAGTACGCTAACATAAGAATTCACATATTAGCGCATGAACACAAGAAAACAAAATTAATAAAATCATACTGCAAGTGCATTATACATGGGAGGCGTTACTAATACAGCTATTACCTTGGCACCTGAATTGCACATTTCAATGGCAAGTGTTGTTTTGTTTCACTTTTCGAAAAAGGCTTATTAAAGCTGAGTCTTGCCCTGTTTAGCTGGCTAAAATGCTTGATTTAGGCCTTTTACTCTCATAAAATTGGTCTCATAATATTCCTTACTATCCTAAGATTTTGTTTTCACAATCAACAAGAGCATGGAAATCATCAGTGAGATTATCGCGGTTGACAAACTCTAAAATTGCAGATTCGAAAAAGGCCTGCAAATGCAATGCCCTTCACTTATAGTGATCTTGCAATTTGTGAACCAATTTTCTCCACTAAATAACAGGAATCATCTGGTTATCAAAATCCAAGATCTTGTAAAAAAGACTACTGGCCCCACAGCTGTACAGTATTTAGTGTGGAGCTCATTAACGTGATTTTCACATGTTTTTTACTTGTTTCACCTCACACTCAATATAGGGTAACTTAAAATCAAATACCATTTCCTAACAGGACTATCCCAATCATGATCTTAACACCAATGACTAAGTGAAAACAATACAATCGATTGGACTATCCCATTGTTATCTGGAATTAATATCCAGGATTATTGCCACTGGATCAATAATTGACCAATGATTAATTTTGTCTCAAAACAAATGTCTTTGCCTCACTGATATCATCTTAACATCAGTCATTCAGTCTCCAGTAGCAGTCAATGACAAAAGCTCATCAACTTCAACCAAGGAGACAAGTCACTAGCGAAACACTCTGCAGTGTTATTGATATGCAACGATTATCAAATCGACACAAGAACATTAAAAATTGAAAAACGTACTTCCCTCCGCATGTCTGAGGTGTAAATGCAATTTCTTTGAAGAGGACATTTCTGTCATTAATTGTTCTCAAGGTATTTACTCAATTCCGAGAGTCGCCACTTTCTCTTGAGTCGGAATACAAGTCAAATAGGATAGTATAGGACAGTGCGGGGCATTAGTGTCATCTCTGAGATGGAGTATTTATATAACAGATCAGATGGAGGTTCTGGTAGATTATAATGGACCAGTGTCCACCCCACACTCAACGCAAATATGTAGACAGCAATGGACAAACAGAACTTACCCATCACAATATTCGCACACAAAGTATGTACCTGTTTGTCAAACATTTGAGGTGTCACACAGATACATGATCAAAACATTAAACAAAACTTAAATAATAGACTTAGGTTCGTCTTGTCATCAGGCACAAAGATGCTGCCTTGTTGATGAACCACTGGCAAATTTCATAGAAATTGAAGGAACATTCATTACTGCGCACATGACAAACGACGACTTTTATAACAAAAACTGAAATACAAAAAAATAAATACAAAAAAGCATGAATTAGGCATGCCAATTGAAATTAGAATATTAAAAATAAAAATTCCTTCATAATACTGCTATACACTTTTTGTTACATAAGTTCAGGTATGCCCATGCAAAAGTCTACAGCAATCTATCAGTGAGTAAACCAGGTTAAAATAATTATGAAGAAGATAACTCTTATTTGTGAAATGTTACATACAATTGCCATACAATAAGTCATTCACCATAAGGAAGCACCAATTTTGCATGTGCCTGAAGCTATGTCAAAATGTCAACTAGTGTAATCCATTGTCCAGCCTGGTCACTGAATGGTCTGTCCAGGTACATGGAAACTGACAAGAGACAGCAGTGGAACTTATCATAACATCTTATCACCTTCCTAACACCTGAGGGAACAATCCAGCCACAACAAGGCAGGTATCCCTTCAATGGCTGTTGTCTTGTACAAACTCATCATTATTCACACTCCATTATTTTTGTTATTTTACCCTGTTCTTCTTGCACCCAGGAGAATCTACTTGTTGGCTAGTGTTACAATAACAATCACCTGTACACAAGTGCAGCTTGCGGGCTGGTCCAGTCTGAAGAAGACCTATTGTGCGACGAAGGGTGGAATCCTAATAATGAGTCTTACAGGTGCACAGACGGCACAAAGCAGTCAGTGAGGACTAAAAATAACGCAGTAATTTGTAATCTCATTCTATGAAAGAGTACCGTTCAAGAAATCCGTTTTTGTTGTCAGCTTAGTGAAATTAATCACAAATAAACACAAACTGGTGAACTTAAAATTTGCTAAATTTGCAATTGGGTTGTATTTGCAAAAAGTTGTCATCAGACATTCCAAATTAAATGTTTTTGGTTGAAAAGTTTTATTTATTTTAATGGCTACAGTGTTATCCTAAGTGGTCAACAGGACATCTGTTGATAATTCCTGAACAACTGGGGTCATGACCCATAGTGCGAAAATTTTGTTGGGGTCGTGAACCCAAGAGCGCGTGACAATCTCCAAAAACTTGATACTTCTAGAACCCAACACGCTGCTGCCGTGCAAAAAAATATTGAAGTGAAACTCTCAATTAAGAAAGTTCATTAATAGAAACCTCAGTAATAGGATTTTAGCTCAACTTCAAAGTCCCTGAGATATACGGCTGATGTTTAGGTTACCTTCCCATCAGTGTTCACCTCAACAAATGTAATGAAACATTGGTTCTGGAACAGCCACTAGTTTGAGTAGGACATAATGGAGGGAACAGGACCTCGTAAAATAATGTGAGTGAAAGGTGAACGGTTCGCCAGTAAACAAAATGGCGACCAATGACTGGTCGGTGAGTTTTAGAATGTTCAATTGTGAGATTTAGTTCATTGTTCCCATTCCACAAGCGAAGATTTTTTGTCACAACTGGAAGCTAATGTCAAATTACGTGGCCCAGGTTTCATCCTCAAACATCAGGTGTGCACTGAGTAAGCCACACCATGATTTCTAAAGTAACAAATTTTGTTTAGATAGCAGAAGACAGCGATGATTTAATATCCTATAAAACAGGGATTTAGAAGATACTGATAGTGTTTGTATAGCCCGTCTGTCTTGTCTGACATCCTTGAGTACAGGATAAATCCCCAAAGATAACGATAATAATATAAATACGAAGCAAATATTAATAAAATTTAATGCATTTAAATGACAAAGCTTATGTATGTGGAGATGGTATCATGGGATATTATTTAGGGTTTATATCAACAGGGAGCACATCACAGATACATCATCAAGAGTTTGTCATCCAGGTTACAGGGCCTCAAGTTGACAATTTCAAGTTGCAAGAATGATTTTTTTCCTAAGGTGTGATTTCTAGCAACAACTTGACAGATTTAATGACAGTGGGGACTAGGTGGAGATATATGATGGCTCACCCAGATTTACAGCTTTTGTGTGGATAAAAACGTGTTGTGGTGACATCACATGCCCTGACTCTACTGACAGTATAAAGACAACACCTTCAAAATGTACATCACAATCAAATATGAAGGAGTAAATGAAATGGAATAAACTGTTTGGAAAAAGGGGTTCTTCAAGAAAATGGTTAGAAAAAAAGAAGATACAATAAATCAGATGACATAAAATTCCCGAATTTATGCTAAAACTATTTCACTATATTCAAACCTAGGCAAGTGTCCATGACCATTGAATTATATTTACACTTAATGAAGTTAAAACTTTGGAGTTTAGACATTTCTGGAAAATTACAAATTTATCATTCTGTAAACCTGAAATGTGACTAAAATATGAACCAATGAATCTGACAGAAAGAGAATACCCTGCATTTCTGTACGACATAACCATAGAGCATTGTTTTTATTTATTTCAATATCACATAGTATCATGTAATGGCTACCTTTAAATCAATTAGAAAGGTCGTAAACCTGCCTTCCACCACAAAAAATATTTAGACGACTTACTGTTATGAAATTGGTCTGAATTGCTTAGTCAAATTGGAGGTAAATCATTTCAGAGCTTCAAAAGAACTGACTCTTGGTCATTGGTTGAGGCCAGGCCTACAGAGTGTCATTGGTTGAGGCCAGGCCTACACAGTGTCATTGGATGAGGCCAGGCCTACACAGTGTCATTGGTTGGGGCCAGACCTACACAGTGTCATTGGTTGAGGCCAGGCCTACACAGTGTCATTGGTTGAGGCCAGGCCTACACAGTGTCATTGGTTGAGGCCAGGCCTACACAGTGTCATTGGATGAGGCCAGGCCTACACAGTGTTGGGCTTTTCACAGCCTCTCATTTTATGGCCGAGAATGGTATCTAAGAATAACTGATTCTCAGTTCTTTAGAACAACAGAAACCGTTTCCCATCAGATTAAGGGTGGAGTTGAGACCAATTTTTTACAGGTAACTGGCGGCATAATTGAAAATACAAAAACTGCTTTTTGGACAGAATCCTGGTCCATAGGTGCTTCAACTATCTATAAATTTGATGAAGTATGAAAATTACACTCCTTTAGTATTACAACTTTTCATGTGAAACAAAATGTTATCGATTGTAGCTATAATGTTTATTGGTGTTCAAAACCCAATGCTAGATCAAGGTTGAACAACTCATCTCTCATGGCACAATACAGTTAAGTGGCGTATTCAATATCCCCAGTCACTCGTGAGATATTCTCTCTTATGGCAACAGAAATTTTGTCCATGAGCATCACTTGCAGGTGGTAACATACCACTTATTAAGATAAGTCAACATTCCCATCTCAACACTGTCATTCCTTGCTTACTTGCAAATAAAGCAAGACAGTGATCACACAAGGCTACCCTCAGGCTTAACGGTATTCCTACAGTGTTTTTACACCTAGGGGACACGCAAACCAACAATTTAGCAGATAATCACACGGTGAAAAGGGTAATCTGATATCATGGTCTTCACTTATCCCCTGTGTTTTTTGAGCGTCACCTTTTGTGACGAGGTGTGTTCTCTCATGTAATGAAAAGAAGGCTGGGTGTTTTGTCTCATGACAAAGTCGCACAAAGCCAATGAGTGACTGGTCTTTGTGTCCGATCATGTCTGTGTTATTTGATGAAAACGGTCTAAGCTGATCATTCCTTTGATACCTGACCAGTGCGTAGCATCTTTGTTGACAGTGAGTTTTGTCAGCTAAACGATTCTTGAATAAATATGAGGATCGTCAAGGATGATCAATTGAAGAATAGACTACTCCAGTGAGGGCACTATTTATTAGACAAAACAAGATCTGGATCCCCGTGCAAACATATAATCGTATTTCACAAATTGACATAACTGTATATATTTCAATCTTATCTATTTGGTAAAGTTGCAGGACACAATACCATGCACAACTTTGTCCCAAATCACATCTCTCGCTCAGGTACACTCTTTGAAGAGAAAAGAGTTACCAAGCTTTTCAGTAGTTATCTTTTCTCTTCTCAAAACCGATCTGAATCTTGTAACAGTTAATTATGAAAAATTCTCATTTATCAAATGATGGCTTCAAGATTACTTGCGCCAGGTGGTTGCTAGGAGTCTGTTTGCCGTGCATCTCCTAGAGATGGGCCGTAATTATATCAAACCTTGCAAAAAGACATCCATCATATAATCTTCGCACATTGAGAGTTCACACATTACGCCATAAATTAAGCACGCTATCAGTCAACAAATCCAGGATAAAACAAATATTTAGATTGAAAAGCTAAACGACAGTAGAAAATTGTTGACCACTCAATAAAAAATGTCAAAAAACAACCAGAAAATTACTGCCTCCATATGCAAGTTAAATGTAATTAATTACAAGGCAATACAGGAGTGTTAAATAGCCAGTCGTACATACCGGGTACTTCTAATTTGATAGCTCAGAGCCATTTAACAAAACTGGTGTGATGATATTTCTTGTGAAAAAGACAGCTCCTGGTGACAGTAAAAGTACAGTCACGATGTCCCAAGTTATCCTGTCTGCTGCACGGGTGAGGCCCGAGGTATTGACCAAGTTGTGCCAATAGGTAAATAGACATTGATAATTAGACACACCAAGTAGACAGTAATGATGAGAATACGACAAGGTGTTACCAGTGTAGGTAGAAAGTAAAACTAGTGAAGGTAAACAGACTTTTAACGGTTGGTGGCACCGATGAGTTCGTAGTACACAAAGTCTTTAACAAACTGACAAGCGCCAGTTGTCTTACTGACAGTAGGGCTTCCAGGAATCAATAGCATTAGCTCAGCTCAATAGGTTTTCATGTTCACTTCACTTAGCACGTAAAATCAAGCTACAAAAATCCCAATTTAACACAACATTTTTTGCACTTGAACTTGTCAATCAATTGCATGAGTTTAAGCTTTGCAGATACATTATAGAAAGTCATTTACAAATCGGTTTAGAGAGTAAACCATAATTAAACCAGCACCTAATTAATCTTGCACAATATCATTACAAATTTTGTTGAAATTCAAATCACAAAATGCTGAAAATGTTATCATCACCTATTTAAAGGTTACAGAAACACCCAAAAGTATTTCAAAGAATTTCTTCCCACAACCCATTTATAATGATTATCAACACCAGTCACTGAGGCTCAGTACTTAGAATATGGACAGCAATCCTGCTTTCACTACACACTTGGGAAGAAGCTGATAGTCCCAAATTGACTTGTCGCCAACATCTGTCACATTATCTTTTTGGTGTTTACCGGGGACTGTGGGAACATTCTTGCAGCTCATTTTTTAAGTGAAATGAACACCGCAGATCGTAACCGGATCGAGCAGATCCCGGAGCCAAGGCAGTTGATTATCTCTGCGATAGGCATCTTCCCAGGACTGGGGTCTTTTTTAACTCGAGTGAAAATAAACAGGCGCTGTCATTTGGATGGTAATAAACTTTTAGAAGCACCTTTTTTTTCAACTTTAGTTTCTTTTTTCAGCAGACTTTCAGACTCTTCTGTGAAGCGTCTCGTAGAGTGCGCTATGGAAACCAACCATAGTATGATTAAAGGGAAAATTTGATATTGCTGCCAAATAGAGAAACTGACAAGCCCACCACAAGACAGTCTGATACCAAAACAATTCTCGTATTTGCATGTCTCTAAGTATGAAGAGTTGTGTGGTTAACCACATTGAAACAATTGGCTAATTCACAACCCAAATATTATTTTTTCAGTAGAAATGCCAGAAAAAGATAGTTCACAGCCACAAAAACTTAAAACCAACAGACACTTCTACACAACATTGAAGACAATAAAAAAGGATAATAGTAACTCATAAGTCAGTAAAAATAACAAATATCTGTTATGGCAATAATAATTTAACCATTACAATTCCAGGGTAGCAAATTCACCTTAGTTCTCTAAAATCAAGTCACTAATTGTAAAATAAAATTTAAAAGAGATAAAGACCTCTCTTTGTTTGTGAAAGAACAGTTTTAGTTAGCAGAGGACTCGCCCACTGCAGCTTTCCAACAGGACACCGAGGCAGCTGTGATGCTGGTGATGACTTGAAACTGTGGAAATCTCATCAGCTATAATGTGACCAGAGATCATGAGAAAGGTCCCCAAGAAGAATATAACGATCCTTGTATCTCCATAACCACACTTCAACCACTGTCACATCCAATGAGAATCAGTCTTGAATAATCCTGTGACATCGACGGATGCACGAAGGATGAAATTAGTAAACAATTATCCAAACAACAGGTGTCTCCACACCACCGCACTTGTCAGTCTTCTGTGACACGACCACGAACAAATTGAACTTTTATCACCTACACGGTTTACGTTGTTTGAATATAAATTATTCTTCCAACTAGCAATTCCACAAAATAAAAATTACAAAATTTCTGAATATTTTTATGTTTTTGGTGTTTTCTAATTGCAGTGGCTGCAAAAATCAGCATGGGATTTTTTAATCTCAATCAATTAGTTACAATCTTTATCCATATGCTTATCAATTAACTCTATCAATACATTCATTGATGCCAACACTCAAAAATGAAAAATTATGACATTTGACCATACCACAAGGGGCAAATGTCTACCACAACATCCAGAAACATCCCGAAACATCCCGACGAACATTCTTTTTTCAGTTGTGCCTTTGAAATAGAACGACCTCTTATAGTCAATGTATATAACAAACCAAATCACGCATCTTCACTAGTATGGCCTATTCGTCAAGTAAAAAATTTGGCATGCACGAATCCCGGGTCGACTTTAGTTTGACCGTTTTTTTAGATTACCACATTGGTGACAGCATGCCAGTAATTAACACTTAATGCTACGGAGGATACTATTGCATCTACACTGACTATTTAATAAAAAAATTAAAAATGGCTGAAAACCAATACAAAAACCTCTCCGGTATTGGTGCTGGGCAATGAGGGCTCTTGAATGCTGATGGTCTGGCTGGGGTGAAGACAGGAAAATGACCACAGCTGACCACAGCCGACCTTTGCGACAAGGTCATGGGAGAATCTTCATACAAACCTCGGTGTCACCGAGTATTCCCAAGATCAGATTACCGCTCTGACTTTTTCACTCGCTTTTTTGCAAAACTTAATTAAAAAACCAAACCCCTCGCCAGTGGTAGTCTGTTGGGCGTCTTTGTAATCTTGTTTTCCCAATGTTTTTTATCTGTAAAACAACTGTCATTGGGGTTCGGTGCTGTTTACATTCTTGCCTGAAACGAACATCTCACTAATGACTATTCCCTGTTTTGTTTTTTACAGACATCTAAAATAAACAATTTATATCTGTCGCACCAGCAGCAGCAGCTGGCCTAAACATGCAACAAGTGATAGTTAATAGTTTAAGACATGATGGATTCCACATTTTCCAACTATCATTCAAGGAAGATGGGCCCTGGATGAACATGGAATGCATCCTGGTAAAATGCCCCAACATTTCTTACTGTACTGTACTGTAGCTTCATGCAAGTTTACCTTAAGGCCCACAATATCATTTCTCACTACCTAATGTAACAGAATCAAAATACATGAAAAATGCAAAAATGATGTCAAGTAAAAGAGTGGTTTGCATGTAAGAGCAGTACTGCAATGTTGATAATAACATACTGGTGAAAGTCTCGTAATAATTTTGAATACAGAAAAAAATTCTTAAAAATTAGAGTAACTTGTCTGAAATGTTAGGTCACTAAGAAATTTAAATGAATGTGCATCAAGTTGTGGAAAGGAAAAGACATATCCACAAAAAAATGTGAAACTTTATCCTTTCAATACAATTTCCATGTCCTTCATCATACACAGGCCAATGTTTTCCAACACACAGTGGGCTGGTCAAATTTCATACAAACTCCACTCCTGATAATTAAAAATGATTATAAAAGGTCTCGTATGATAGGACATGCCACAGTAACAGATAAGTGTGTCTGTACTGCGCGTCAAATGAGTAAAACCAAGATGGCAGCTGGGAGGGTTTCTGTAGAGACACAGTTATTGAAGAATAAATATACATACTCCATCGCAATCTCTGGTGCCTATCCAAATCAGCAGTAATTAACTGATGTATTTCACAAGACAATTGACACTCGAGAATGATAAAGTGTTTCTACAGAGATAACTAAATTCCCACTCCATGCTCAGAAGGCGGTATCAGTCGCAATGGGATATCATTTACAAACAAATTCAACTGATAATTAATAAGTTTCAAGAGAGCACATGTTCTTTGATGTGCATCCATGAATATCGACTGAATGCACTGACTACAATACTTAACTGGGAATGTAAGAGCGAACTTTTTTGCTTTCTTGTTGGTACATTTTCAGAAATAGAAACTTTCTTGCTGTTTCATTCATAATGTAGCCTGATAATTTCGGTCAAGGTCTTTTGAAATGTTTTCGAAGATTTAATGAAGTTGTGGACTTGCAATGGTTTTGAAAGTCTTACAGTCAACAGTTTACAACCAGAACTGGGAAATTGTTAGACAAAGAAATTTCAGAACAACTGAAATGCACGATACATAAATCTTCTTGCAGGCTATATGGAATCATTAAATAACCTTCTACTGTCACTCCTCAAATACAATACGAGTATTGTGTTGTATCAAATGTTAACATTTGACGTCAGGTCCCTCCTGAACATATATGATCTTTCAACCTATCTCTAATTTGCTATCTTCTTGTCAGTTTCGAACTATTTAAGTCCTTAGGTATCACCATTGATACTCAGTGATGCATTTAACCAAATTACTGTCATTAGTTCATTATGGTCTTTGCTCTCTCTGGGAGTTTCAAGACTGTAACCAGATAACAATACCTCTTCGATAATTACAGGAAATCTTCTCGGCTTTAGCGTACAATCATTGCTGGCAAGCGAAACTTATTTTGTCATTTTTTTTCCGCAAACACACAGATTAAGAAAATATTTAGTCTTGGTTTGTAATGTGTAGATGTCATGAAATACCATTTGTTGGAAATCACTTTCGCAGCAAATTACTCTTTGAAAATGAAAAAAGATAATAGTGGCAATTGTTTTTCAACTCCATAAGTAGAGAACTGTTGTAAGAGGAAAGCTATTCCGCATTTAAGGAACAAATACAAATACATGTTTAGTCTTTATGCATCTACACTTTCAATGCTAAAATTGGAAGCAACAAAAACTTTCTTTTGCATAACCCAATAAAGTCTAATTAAGAAACCAGTTTAATTGAGAGTGACATACTGTGCCTTAATTAGGAGACTAGTCTTATGGAAAGAAAACAGTTTTGCTTGGATAGCTCAGTTGATGAATGGGCTTGCTGTACAAACCAATAAAAGAGGTTCAGAGACATACAAGCAAGTGTCTAAACATTTCAACTGGTTTTTCATCCACCCCACTCTACCCTTTTGTCAACTCATTTGTGATGGTAGGAAACGGACAGAATTCTCCGTCAAGAATTCTGCACAGCTCTCAAACGTCAAGTCCACTACATCACGTAAATATTATACAAAAAATGCAAATTGCTTGCCATTTGGATTAAATACCACATTCTGTAATAATCAAGAAATTTTACATACTTTTTCATGGTCCTGATTTACGCAAAAACAGAGAGAATTTCAAGCACGATAATTTATTTTCAGGCAAGTAAGGTATTTGCATCAAGTTGTGTCCAGTGGGTGGTACAAATTAACAGTGCCCAAGTCAACTACTATTTGTAAATACTCCTATTGTCTCTGGCTGTTTGCATTTACTGTAAATCATACTATGCTTACGGTATGATTGAAGTTGGCGTGGAGTAAAACCAAGGCCTATTGTGTGTAATAGCAAGTTCAAATCATTTCGCTGGTCAATTTATGAATGGAATATATGTTTTCATATGGCTGACTGAAATATGTGGCTAACTGATGTGATACTGCAGCAGGGGCTCGAGGAAAAGAAAGTGGGGCTTTAGGTAAATAAATGACCACTGAATGAGTGAATGCTAAAGGGCATGAATGAAACTGGTTGGATTAAGTGTGTGTTTATTTTATGTTTGATTAGAGAACCAAAGAAATGTGTTTATATGTGAATTTTAAGTAAATATTTTATTTCAATTTCGAGGTATGTCCACCAACAAAGATGACAAAATGTGAAACAACTGCATCTTGTAGGAAAACATTGGATTAAATGTGACCATCCAGGACTAGTGAGAGATAATGAAATAATAATTTATATATTACGAGGGCATGTTTACTTATTATCCTAAGTGAGACAACAAAAGTAAATGGTTATTAGATGAAATCTTAAGCTAAAAAGACAGAATTGCTGGCCTGCTGCCAGAAATAAAGAGTTGGAAACAGATTGGACCTGCTGTGACTCGACCCCACCACTACGCACAATATGGTGAGAAAAAGAATGTCGTGAAATTACTCAACAAAAATTGAAAGTATTACTTAATCTGAGCTGTACAGGTGTCAACAAGTACTGCATGTTAAAATAAAAATCATCTGCAGCAATGCAGTTAATTCTCAAAAATGGGCATTTTGGTAAATTTTTTATCATTTGCAGAAGTACTCTCAGCATCTGAAAAATTTGAGTTTGGATAGTAAATTTTGTGCGAAATAAGTGAAGAAATATTGTATGAGCTTAAATTGCTGCATAACAGTTTACCGGGTTCCTTTAACTAAGCACAGCTAATTAATTTTAAACATGATCAGAACAGTCAAAAGTGAAAGCCTCTTACTGCAGCATTTTATAAAAACTGACTTACAGACAACAATGCTCACAATTTATTTCAAATATTTAACCAACAGATGTAAAAAGTTTCACACCAAAACTAAAACATTCAGTGTCATTGTGATAGAGTTTTGAGACAAAAATATGCAAATTCATAAGTATTGTGGCATTTTTGTGGTTATTTCACCTAAAAAAGAATTGCATTAGTATATTTGTTTGACCTTCAGGGCATCTATTCTTCATGTAAGGTGGATACTACATATCTTCAGCAACTTTGTCCAATATACCAATTGACCACTAAGATTCAATGCACGGAATTGAATGCCTTTAGAAAATCAACAAAACGAAGTTGTGAAGCAATCTTAGCGCTCATTAGCCCCACAGGGGCAAGATTCTGATTATTATTATCAGGATAAACATGACCACAATGGCTTATACTGATAGAAAAACATTAAAGAGGATAGAATTCTAGCCAGATGTAAGAGTAGACACCTTTATAGAGAATCTGGCATGAGTGACTGGGTAGAGAAACTTAAAGCAAATAATCCCTGACAAAGCAATAAGCGCCCATTGTCAGAATAAATATTGAAATTAAATAACGCATTTAATGAGCGCACTGATAGAATAACATAAATCGAGATAGTTGTAAGCATCTGAGGCTCTATTCAAAATGAAACGGTAAATATTCTTGACTTGTGCTGACCGACAAGGGATTAACAAGCAAAATCAGGCAATGGTTTCCACACAGATGATCTTGTAAAGATTCTCCCCTACCAAGACAGATTAAGTGTTAAACCTCATGTTCCTAATCACCTTGTGAATTACCTGATTGATATCAATATGGATCGCAATAATTCACTAATGTCTATTTCAGGTAGTCATTTTCAATCAAATTTATGCTCCCAGACACAATGGCTTCAGAAAGAGAATGATATGAGTAACATTACTGGAGGTTTATTGAACTGCGGAATATACTTTAGACAATATAATAAATGGTAAGATGTGAAAAGAAATACAAACTATCAGTGTAAATCTAACAGTTATATTACTTAGTAAGCTATTAGAATATTTTCAGCTTTTGCTCTGAGATATTTCAAAAATCAAACCCAATTTTGAATCAATTTTCTATAACGTCTTTTATGCACAAGTTCAGGTTTTCAGGGCAAGAAGCACATATCAATTGCTGCTTAAATTTAAGGAAACTTGGTACTGCAGGCACAATTAAAAATAACCATGTCAGATAGAATTTTCCTAAAGATTATCACTATATAAGAGCATCCCATTCACAATGTCACTGTCAACCAGACAATGCATTGCAGCTAATTTAACACGTTGGCAGATTGCAATTGACAGGAATATAAAAATTCAAAACAACATTTAAATAGCCTTCAGTGCATATCTATATCCCCCATCCATAGTATGTTGTAATGACTTCCTCTGTGCCCAGACATCATCATTACAACAGACACCTGTCATTACATAAAAGTGACAGAGAAGACATTGATGTTCTTTTCAAGCATTGATTAGCTCAATTAGGGTGACACCTTGTCTGTTACTGCACAATAAAGACAGGGGCAATCTTACAGAGGGATATGGCCCCATTATCTAATTATCCAGTGTAATGCGAGGTGATAAACACAACTATTATCGGATGATAATGGTAGATGATGGGTTTGTGATACCCCAGCAAAGGTCCAATGGGAGGAGAGGAACGCACGATACTCTCTCCTACCACAAATACTGCCAGATTATTCCATCACCACTGACATTTACAACTATGTTTTAAGCATTCGAAAAAAGATTTATGTTAAAATCTTGCCATTTTCAATAAAAAAAATTAATTCCCAAAATTGGTGAAATTTGACCATATATATCCTCTTGCCAATATAGATCAGAGCATTTGCTTAGACCTTAAATTGCCATTTTAAAAAGCGGAGCCTCGTCAACTAATGTCCAGCACCAATAAACATAAAAATTGAAGTAAATGGTGCTTTTAACACCAATTTTTAAGACACCAGTCATGGTATATGAAGCCATAAAGACTAAATCCTGACCAATGGCTTGAAAGCACCAAGATGATTAATAGAATCATTGACCATTTATCAGTAAGTCATATTCAAATGGAATAGCCATGGGCATTCAAGAAAAAGGACATTCTTCTAAACAGAAGCTGAATTATATATCCAAACATTGACAGGAACTGGTATAGAACCATTGCATAAGAACTCAGTGCACAGACTCTCAGAGAAACCAGAATTCAATGCCACCATTGAAGGAGCTTGGCATTAATAAATAATAAATTTTAAATGTTATCTAATAAATCATATGAATAAGAAATAAGAATGATAGACATATAACACTTGGCTGTGATAGGAACTGGGGATTAATTCTGTAAACACTTCTGATTTTAACATTACGCATTTTTTGCAAATAAAACAGTAGAAGAGAAAGGACTAAAATCAAGTGCATATTGTTGAGAATTAAATGCAAGCAAAACGTATATATAAGTTTTGCAAAAATGCACTAATCCATATCAAGGAAATCGGAATATTTGAAGTAGTATTAACTATTAAACCACCAATAAAAGGAATTCAAAAGGAAAATTTAAACAAAGGAAGCTTTAAACACTATAAACAGAACTGGCTAAAAGAAAAAATGATAGATATGACCCAAAATATACAAATAAAAAGGTAAACTTTTGTTGACTAACCTGTGTGGTTTATTAATAAATCTATTCCAGCGTTTCATTCATAGTTTTTCAGGAGCCAAGAATGCGTTCCAGTTTGTTTGCTCAACATTGTGAGAGAAAGCTGACTGTATACCTACATTTGGAGCTGATATTGTTAGCTGCTGTTTACAAAATCATCCAAGTGAATTTTTTTGCTGGTCGCAGTGCCTCGACGTGTGCGACTCATTGTAAGATATGGTTACAATAACACACCAAATTTAAAGCCACGTTGCACAATCACATAGGCAAGGGGTTGACTTGAATGGGGCCAATTAGGGTTTTGTTTGGAGTTCGCTTAAGATGTGTGGACGGCCAAATTTGCAGTCAACAATGGTAAACTGTTATCCCTATCTGATCAATTGTTCACTTTTCTGCACTAGTTTGTTAAAATCCTTTGGGCAGCCATCTTGAAGCAGAAAGAGGAGACAAAGCCAGCGACAATGTGAAACCGTTCCTTTTCACGAAAACGTACCCAGCTATCCTGACGGTAACCTAATAAAAACAAGCGGTGAAAAGATCCGCGAAATATTGTAACTGTTTAGGATCATGAATGCCTTTTCTTCACTTCAATACACTGACATGAAAACTGATACACTTGGATGTCTCATGCCCGACTAGCCGGAGTGCGGACACTGAATTAAATCAATTATCAATCGCTGAAAAAAAACACACCTGAACGAGCCAATTATCAGTCGTCAAAGGAATCAATTGGCCTCCGTTGGACACTAGATTCTAATAATATTTTGAAACAGAGGCACAAATGTTTATATAAATGTTGAGTTATGTTTGGATAACAGTACCAAAGATGGGGAAACCCGAATTTCTATTTACTGACACTGAAGACAGTAAAATAACTTTTTATTCTACCAATAAAAATCTTTCTCTTTGACCAATCAACTAATAGCATTGTCACACATGACAAATTTATTAACCGTTAACCAGGAATTTTTTAGTTGGACAATGACTTATGGGTTTTAAACTAGAATTGGTTTCAGAACTACATTAGAAAGATACTTGTAAATTGAACAATTATCAGAAAAAAGGTAACATGCATATTCCCAGTTATTATCTTACTTCTATACTTTCTGAAGCTGTCAGTGACAGTGCCATTAGTTCTTGTACATATTGTAACCCAATTTCTCATTTCGAGATTCAATTCAAAACACTGACTTTTACAACACTAAAAAAGATACATATTTTCATCTCTAGTTTCTGAGGAACAGGCTAAACTAACAAATGCCAAAAGATGTTCTCATGAACATGACCCACTCAAAGACTTCAGCTTATTTCGTAGTATCTTTCACATGTTCAGTGCAACAATCAAGAAGTCTACACCAAGCAGACAAGTGCCATCTGTTGAGTATCCCATCAACAGGTTTGCCATCAGATGTCAACACTTGCCTATTGTTAATAACCAGAACAACTGTTCATTAACAAAGTTCTGGCCAGAGATAACAGTCCTATCACCAGGTGAAGGCAGGTCAGGCAAGGAGAGAAGGGTAGGATTTTCAGTCATGTCACATTTTCCATGTAAAAATGAACAGTTATCTGTTCCAGAGCCCCCAAGAAATGAGAAAGAGATATGACAAATGACTGCTCAGTTGACGTGTAACCTCCTATGTAAACTTTAAGCATTTTAAATATACCATTCTGACAAGTAAAATGAAAGCATTCAATGAATAGAATGAAAGCACTCTGAAGAATGACACTCTGTGAAAGAAATTAGAAATTTAAAGGTGAGATCGACAACAAAACCACGATCATAAACAATCATGATTCCTAGTCTTATTACACTAATGTATTAGTCCGCTGGGAGATCTATTTACATACCAAATTTGAAAATGTTCGGTCAAAGGATCACGGAGCTTTTAGCTCCATAAACATTTTAAAAAAGCCATTCACAGCGCCACCGTTTGTCCGATTTTGCCCAAGAACAACAGTCCTTGGCCTACTGAGTAGGTACTTAATCACTGCACGTAAATTTCAAGTTGATCAGACGAGCATCTGAGCTGTAAATCTCGAATATCGTGCGAATGGTGAGTTGTAGCAAGTAACGACTTTCATATAATGATAGCGCTTGGAATGATCTATCCACAAAACCAAATTTTAGACTGACTCGTCAAGGGACGCCGAAGATACGGAACAAGAACTCAGTTATTTGGAGACCAGTCCTTGAAAAATCTTCAGCAACTCAAGAAGGGTAAAAACTAAAGAAAAACAAACCAGACATCTCCAATAGCCCTTGGAATGATATATCCACAGAAAGAAAAATCCGACCAGAAACAGGGGACCTATGGCTCTGCAAATGAAAAAAGGAAAAATGGCTGCCATTGCGCCATTGGATTTCAACAAAAAAACAACAGGCTTCGAGCCATTCAGGAGGCACGTGTTGATCCGATAAGAACTGCAATCCGTAGCATGCGAACAAGAAACAAACAAAAAAACAAATAAATTTTATAACAAAGCAACATACTTGGAAAATTTTCATTTTACCAATTGACAAGAAAATTTGTACATCCTAGACGCATACATGAAAATAAACTTGCATCCTGTTAATTTAAAGATCGTAAGTATTGGAAACTGTTATTGATGGCAGTTACTACCATAGCCTCCCACACAAGTTTTGAAGCACTTGAAATATTAATTTTTCAGTTGAAGAAAATGTTAAATGAACAAAACAGCAAGAAAATTCACACAACCCATTTTAGCCTCAAGCATTTTTGCAACTTCTATTTCAGAAACTCAAAACAGAACAAAAAACAGTTAACACATGAAACTTCATGACAGAATTTCTACAAAGTGCTTGAAGAACAGCTATTTTTTCTTTCACAGGTAAAAAGCTAACTCTGTGAGAGACAAACAGCTGTAACAGGTCTGAGTTTGCAAATGCAGATTTCTGTAAAATTCTCTGAAGTGCCCAAAAGGGTTAACTGTTTATACAATAGTAATTGGACCTAGGGTTTGTTATACCATCTGTGGCGATCTTCCTCAATGGGGACACAAAAAGATACTTTACACCTGAATATTCTGCATCAGTCCTATAGATGTCCCGTCCTCATCACAATCCAACTAATAAACACCCATCACAATAGGCTCTTAACACTTAACAAAAATTACTCATGTACGCTCAATTTTTAATGGAACTACGGGGTAAGTCAATATGTTTTTCATAACTTTATATGGACTTGACTGTTGAACTAAAAATGGACAACTTCAATTAGTATTAAAATATTTGGGTTATGACAACTACCGGGTGTCATAAGTGCTATGTAAACATTTAGACCAATAGATGACTTCGAAAATATCCCAGTAGTCCCTGCCAAGTCATGTGAATTAATAGACAAATGATAAATAAGATGGTTGTCTGCTATAAATGTCCTCTTTCAGATCAAAAATGCATGAAAAAGCATCCTCAACAAAGGCTATTTGAGTAAGCTATCACTTTAAAAGATTGAGATAACATAAAACACGTGCAAACATGCTTTTGTAGTAACCACATGGACTGTGTACACACAAGTGAGCGAAACCATTCAAATGTGTTGTACATAGGTGACATCCCACGACAAGAAAGAAGTCCATTATCCCTTTTGAAAACATACATGGCTCATGGTGATGAACAAATGAGTCAAATTCAATTTTAAGGACAATCCCAGAATCAGTCTCATCCCCACACGAAGATGGCCTTAACAGTCCAAGCATGATGGCTACGCACATCAATTTAAGATACCCCACTAAAAATAAGACCTGCATATTCAGTCTCTAGCACACCTATTACAAAAAGGCACGTGTCATTCTTCAAAAGGTGTTTATTATTAGAAACATAACGGAGTTAAATGCTTGTATTTAGTGCCATTTTCAATGCTAGAAAAATACTTAACATCCCATTGAAATGAAACAAAACAAAGAGGCAAATTGATTTAAATAAATTATTTTTAATGTTTAGGTTATCATTTCTAGAACGATTGATATCAGTTTATTTCTTGTTGTGCACCCAAGTAAGAACACTTGCTACTACATTTCTAGGTGAAGAACAAGAAATCCTATTGTGCCTCAGTGTATTGGAATTTCTTTTGAAGACTTTTGTGTGATGTAACGTCAATAGTGTCAAAGCATCTGACTAATCTATAAACAAATAGAAGAGGCTGTCACAGCACAAATATTCCTCAACATCAATGCAATAAGGATTCCAAACAAGGTTTTCAATAGAACCCAATAATATTACCTATTGTTGATTACTTGGTAATTCTTAGCCCTGTACAACTGGTGCAAAATGTGGCTGGCTTTGTCCATGTTTGTGCTTAGTCCTCTCACTTCAGTTACACACATAAGATCTTTAGAAGTTTCAAATTTCTAACAGAACAAATCCCTCTAACAGCATCAGGTAATCCCCTTGATGTTGAGGCCCTTACTTGGCCATATCTCAGGTGAAACAACTTTGTCACGAATCATTAACTCAATTCAATACTAGCCAGATCACAAACACAGATAGTTGAGATGTTCAAAGGAGATGGGACAATCCTATCACTCAGTTGGTTGAAGAGTCATTGTGTATAGTTGTAAGACTAATTTGACAATTAGGAAAGGTTGATTAACTTGTTGAAAACAGCAAACCATTTCTTTCTGTAACAATCTTAAGGTAAGTTCATGAGTATCTAGAGATTAGTGAACATATTGATTTATACACCTAAACTAAAATCTTAGACCAGGAGTTACAATAATATTGTTGGTGTAAAAGTTTTAAATTTAATTTAGTGTATTGAAATTTAAATCCAAAGTGAATATCATGAAACATGGATTAAGTCATTCGTTAACTAATCTTCATTGGTTTCAGTTTTGTAGGGATAACAAATCTATTAACAACAAAGTACTTGTAATAAAGATCCTATTTTGGCTAGTCCTATCTGTCTGAACATAACTAAAAATAATATTGGACGGTTTCTGAGGTAGATTTTTGAACGACAAATCTGTACAAATTGCCAAATACGGATCAAAAAATTGTGCTAAACAGCAAGAATGTGATGAAGTTGGTTGGATACGCCGCGTAGTACGCCCGGTGCAGAAGCAGTGCAGGCGTGTGGGATAATATGTACCGGTCTTGGTCATATTACAGGTAGGCTTATATCAACAAAAAATATGCTAAGCTCTCTCTCTGTTCTACACTTCAAATTGCAGAATTCTCGGGTGTAGTTATGTGGCATTTAGGGATTTACACACGCAGAAGCTTGAGTATAAGCGTTCACGACAGAAGACAATAACGGGCAGGCAACAGAGCACCCCTGTCGCGATGTTTACATCGGGAAACCCTCTGAAGACAACACACAATAATCTTCAAAGAATGAATCTTCGCCGTTTCGTTGGTTCAGCTACAAACGGGGACGAATTTTGTTGCACAGTATTAGCAGATACGCTTAATGTATACTTACACTGAGTTAGTTTTCGAGCTTTGCCTTTTGACCGCATTTTCAATAATTTGTGTTGGGACAGATCGCACTACCAATGAACAACTGAGACCCATTTGAGAATCACCTGGATGACGCATGCGCAATCGATCCAGCGTATCTTCTGAGCGGGTTTCTGTTGAACAATTCAGAATGTTTTCTTTATTTCTTATCTTTGTAACTCAAGATAAAGGATTAAGTAGATATAAATTTCCATTCGTTAACTCCGTTCCTACTTTAATAGTTCCTTTTCATTAACGGTGCCCGCGAATAACCAGTTAGCGTCGCGTGTGTCACATGTGGCCTAACTCGAAATAAAAGATAAAAAATCGAATATTGTCCTTATAGTCTCGTCTAAAATTAATCTGCATTTAATCGTGTTCAATGTATCGTTATCTCGGAGAACTTTCTGTACCCATGGTTTTTGGATGTCAGGCACATTCACGGATATTGTGGTTTAGCACTGAAGAGGATCGAGCCTGTCATAAGCGGGTTAGGGGCAAACAACAATTTTTGAAAACGGCACGCCCAATACCCTGGGTCCCCTCCAATTCTGCCTGCGAGATATTTTACGTTTTGTCACTTTTTGGTGGATTTGTAGGACAAATGGCAAAAATATCACGACGCGAAAATGTCGTGTAAATGTTTTCCATACGGGTGGCAAAAGAGTCAATATATACAAGAAGAAACTGAAAGTTGTTAACTATTGGAATAAAACCCATGGTCACCATTGGGCCATCGTAAGTATAAGAACTAAAATAGAGTTGCCCAAGACGTGCGGCAAAGTCGTGGGCCAATGTCCCAGGTCAAAGAATAAAGCTACATTTTGCTGCTGTTTAGCTGTCAGGTTTTAATTCTTAACTGAAGCGATTTGGGGATTAAAACCAATAGCACGCCCATTCGAACTTGAGTTGTTGCCGAATGACCCAACAGCACGACTCACAGGCAATGCGTGCATGCGCTATTTTTGAATCAACAATTTTAGGTTTGGCCAGCCACAATAAACTTTGAAAATTGTTTTTGAGTCCCTGATGGTTTCGACGTTCTTGTTCGTAATGGGGATAGATTCATATACAGCAATGGCAAGGAATATTATGAGACCTCGTCTGTAAGTGTTGCAACACATCACATTGAGTCTTAACTTTATTTTCTTTCATAGGAGGAAAGTTTAACAACATATGGCAATTGGGGACTAGACACGAACGTCACCAGGGTAGATACGTTTTATTCGTGATCTGGGTGACGAAATATAACGCAAAATAACTCGAGCAGAAAAATGTCGACAAAACCAAAAGCAAAATGGATTCCCTATAACTCACCATCTCCAGAGTTAGAGTTCCAAATTCTGCCCTTGCTATTTATTACATTGGGGTACTGTTTAANCCCCCCCCCCCCCCCCCCCCTGCAATTCTCATTCCAGCCTCGCCTGCAATTTTGGAGAATTCCTACGATAAAATGCAAATTAACGGAAGTTCGTAATTTAAGAGTTATCAAGAAGCGGATTCAAAATCTGACTGGATGTTGAAGAGGATGGACGTTCCATCACGTTTCTCTTTGTAATAAAACTATAATCGGCAGTATTTTCCTCATTACTGCAACTATAAACCAACATAAGATTACTTTCAAAAATCGTTAAGGGATCTTAAAAATGAAGTTCAATGACTGACGAAAGTAATCTTCTTTAAGGCAGTTTTCGCCGTGCTGTTTCCGTATTTTGTAATTAAAGCAAAGTTGGCAAACTTTCTTCGTTACAGTGCAATAATTTGTAGAAGCAAACACCCTGAGCTAACAACATGATTTGTCAATGAATTTCCTTAAAAAGATATTGTAGAAAATGCTTAAAAGTGACCATGGTGTGCTCAATGGAAAAGTTTGTGGCCGATTTAATCAAGTATTCAATTCGATGAGAAAAATTGCCATATTTATTCTTTAAAAAATTTTTGAGGTCCGTGCCCCGCGATACAAGATGCAAAAGTTAATTTTTATAAAAAATTACGTTAAAATCGAAGAAATTTATAAAACGAAATTTGAAGGAGTTTATCGCTATTCGTTTTTCTCCACAAAATTCACAGTTAGAAATCTTTTCGACTTTCCTTTTTGTTTTTTTCTTTACGCACCATCTCCTTTTGTTAACTCTGGCAACAGAGGGAGAAACGACGTGTGCGACGCACTCTGGTCACCTCAGGAAATATACAGTAGTCTAATATTGTACTTTCCTACTGACGCGCAAGCATTGGAAATTGTCGAAAGTTTTAAAATATGCGATCTGTAACAATTTAACTGTATTGATATGATCTTGAATGGTAGACAAAGTATAATTCCCACATAATGTTCTCTCAACATGATATCCCCACCAGGTTTGCTTGAGTCGCCTTCATCGGTCGCCACCAACTTTGCCTAGCCCGATCGCCTCCAGTTTGGTGCCTTCGCCACTCATTTCAATCACAGAGTGCAAAGCCGCCCCCCCTAACTTCATCAGTAGGGGAGGCACCCCAGTGGCGGATTTAGAGGGGGCCAAGGGGGCCATGGTCTCCCCCCCTAACATTCTCATTCTCCCAGATTCCATTAGGCAGTTCGGGGGGTGCGAATGTCTGACGGTCAAAATCCTGGCTAAGACTCTGCCCTGCCCCCCCTCCCCCTAACTCAAAAATCCTGGATCCGCCCCTGTACCCCACATCAAGCTTAGATTGATTAGTTGCAGTCTTGTGAACACTGTGACCGAAAGACTATTCCGAGATGTATCCCATGGTAAGGTCCAGAAAGCAACATTGGCTCTACTTTGTGTTTTTGTGAAATAATGCGGTCATGCGGTGTCTTTTAGTAGTTCATCTTTCCAAAAATAGTTCCCCTTCAAGCGTTTGCGGTCGCGGTTGATTGTACTCCGGGTTGGGGTTTCAGATACGCTTGTGTACCATTTCAAAGAAAAATGAAATTCGCTTGCAGTGATGCAGACAGGTGCTCTATTTTTCTTTAAACAATTTGATACAGGTTTCAACATGAGCCGGACACAAGGCCAGAATCACATTATGGTGCGCTATTTTTCCCAGACTAAAACTACATTTGGGACCAAATAGTCTCTTCTAAAAAGTAACTGTCAAGGTACTTTTATTGTAAGTGGTTGGGCATTTTGATTTTGAAATTATTTTGGGTTGGATTCACAGTCACCACCTAGTCGGTTTTCAATATATAAATGAAATATCTAAAAAAATAGTTTGTTCATAATTTACATTAATGTTGCTTTACACGCCCTTCGTCAAAAACAAACTTTCGACTTAGGAGACTTGAGTAAGTAAGTTGGCGATTATTTAACTTTTGATACTCATACCAATTTTTATTGTTGATATTATCTCTGTTATTAGTTGTTTTGTTTTATACTCAACTACGGCATGTATTATCTACTGTCATGCCTCTTTTTGAAGAGTGTATCTTATAAACACGTTCACCTTTTTTCTTTTTAATTTCTAGCTCATAGTAACTCGAATTTAGGCGAATGTTCAACGTGTATTACCCAGCATGCATTGCATTGTATTATATTTCATCTACATGTGTTTTTTAACAAGACTCTGATACCCCAGACGGAGATCATAAAGGAATAAAAACATTACTTCTACAGATTAATTCCTTACTTATACCAGAGGTGATATGGCTTTATAATAACTAAACTGCAACTTCGTCACTGTCTTAGATCAAGCTCAATCAATTATACGTCGGATTCTTACGGTGAATTACTTTAGGTGGCGAGCAGTTGGATTTGGATGTTTTATTTGCCTTGATGTACTGTCGTCGAGAATCCTGCAAGCTACAGTTGGTCACATCGCCAATAGCGACATCTGACGTCCGGGTGGCATGAATGAAAAGTGACATTCCACGACTCTCCGGTCAAGATGGCCACATTTTGGAAGTTAGTGTGCTTTCTTTTAACCCCAGATAGACTAATATCTGAGTTTTAACCAAACAGAAGACAGAAGTATCAACAGCCGTGTAATAAAATTGGACTTGTGCGTGTTGATCGCAGAAAAGTGGCTCAGATCGTGCTTCAGTGTCAATGGAAATTATAATATATTGTTACTAGCAAATCTTAATTTTTGCACATGGAAAAACCAAGCCTCTCACCGACTTGCAATTCAAAAGCTGAGACTGTGGACACTTGAGAAATATAATTGTAGGTCCTACTTTAAAAAAATGTAATGTCGACAACAAATTATCATTCTTTCTTCAACCTACGGTATCCAAAGTACTAAAATGTTCAACATAACGTTCGATAGGGCCGCTAATTTGAGAGGGTGATGTAGTTACATCATTTCTTAAATAAATGGGTCTATTTACGTCAACCTCTAGCCTATTTTCAATGTTTCGGTGAGTTATTTCTCCGACCATTTTCAGGTGTTACAACGTTGTTAGAAGAAAGAGCACGGGTATTAGGTATCGTGACAAATGAAGGGCAGGACACCATGATATATTGCACGAAGTTCGTGCAACTCATGCCGAAGGCGTATTTTTTGGTATCCCGGGTTTCCTGCCTCCCCCTCCCATTTAAATCCTGAATGACTACAGGAAGCAAAGTCAGGGGAGGGCACGTGGAATATAATAATTTGAAGCCGATCTAGTATCTCGCGGCAGGAGTGGGTCAAACCACTGTGTCCGAGAGACAAATATTAGTCGCATCACACGGGACGCCGGCGCCGTTTTCCTTTTTTTTGGTTGTGTCCAAAGCCTTCTCCACTGTCATGCTCATAGCTAAGGATACTACATACCCGTCCGGACACTCTGTCCATCTTGTAGATGTTTTTGTACAAACGTTATTTGTACAAATGCTTTTGTGCAAGGTATTATGAATTGAAGTGTTCCTTTCAACAACTATAAAATACGGTACGCCCTGTACAGCAAACCCACTTCCCGTCACAAAACCAACTTTTGACGGATTTAAACCACTCAGTGCCGCTGGCCTAATTCTTCTTTCGTCAAATTGGAGCATAGGATTCTAAGAATGCATTCCTCAACTGTTTGGAGGTATTGTGATTTAAAGGCTTAGAAGGAACTGTCATTTGGTTACTGGTTGAGACCCTGTTCTTGTACCGGCCAAGTTCGCTTGGCACGGCGTTTCATTTAGGCCAAGTACGTCGAGCATGGTTTAAAGTGTCACGTCGTCTGCGGTCAGTTCTCAACAAACCCAGAAATCTTCTCATCTCAACAAGTAACAAGTTGACACTTGAGATACGTTTTACAGCGGTAAGTAGTCCAAATCAAAAGTTCGCTTCTTGGGCCAAACGGGTTTGTGACTACTTAAATAACGTTGACCTTCCTTCAGGCCTGAATAATACGTCTCGTCAATCTGCGTGTTTTAAAAAAATTGAATGGATTATCTTAACGAGTTCCCAAAGTTTATTTTTGAATAGTGTTACCTTGAAACTGCTTTGAAATATTTTAGAGCGACAGCAATAATCGAATCAAGTACGTATAAGCAACTTCGGATGTAAAATAAAACCAATCAAGTTTGTAAAAGGGCAACTGGGTAGTCTGTGGAGTAATTAATGTATGCAATTAAAACCGTTCACTTGTCGCAAAAGCAATGCCACCAGTTTCAAAAGTTTCTCATCAAAGGGTGGTGTACTTGTCTTTGAATATTTGTTAAGAATGTCTGGACTTTTAATGGTCACCTAAAGAGGTCAGCACATCTTGTGAAACATTGTTTCAGGGAAGCCTACCAAACAACATCGCAACTACAGAAGCTAGAAATGCGCGAGGTAGCGTGGAATATAAAAGGAAGAATGACAGGAAATAATAGAAAATTAGACTACAAAAGAATTTTTAATTCAAAGCAGTGAACAGATCTCGTACATCTGAACCACGACAAAGTCTTTTCCAGTGAGCTACATTTATCTCATTGATTTCTTCAGCCAAGTCTTTTCAGCAAGTCTGTTTCCGCTAGGGGACAGCACATTCTTGATCTAGCACTTGGTGGTCGTGTCTAGCGAAGATGGTCTGCTGTACGTCACATGCCATGGTTAGTGGAAGGTATCTGCCCCGAATAGATAGACTCAACGAGATAAATTATTACACATGACAAACTTTAAGTATCAAGATGAAAGATGGCAGGTGTGTCCTATTGAGGAGAACATTCGATTTGGTTTGCACCTCCGGCCCTAGCCTAGATAGGGTGAGCAAACCTAATTATTTATTGCCAAAATTCAGCAAGAGCGAAATTTTACCATTTTTCATAGTTTTCAATAGCTTGTTTCAAAATCTGTTAGAACGAAAGAAACAAGGCAATAAACCAAAGTAATTCTTGAAGTGTTCTGTCATTTTCAAAGTAATAAGTTGCTCTCTTTTCAAAACATCCTTTGTTCAACTTGGCTTCAGGGGCAAAAATGCCCCATCACAAGTCGAGTCGATGGTGAATTTTATTGTTCTTGTTCATATAAAATATAATAGTTTGTGGTTTGGTGTCCATGCCATGTTGTTAACTTACTTGTAAAAAACTCACCATCTTGTTTTTTAAAAATAGGAACACAGTAAACTATGGATTCTCAAATATAGGTGTCTAAACTTAGGCCTAGCTACCATTTTCTATGGCCTGAAATTTCTAGGTGTTGTTTGATGAAAAAAGGGCCTTTTTTGAGGCTCTAAAATTTAAATAACCCGAGAACCGTCAAACCGATTTACAAAATTCAAAAAAGCTGTACAGATGGCATATCTAAAGTTACCATTTAAGATACTTTTCAAGTGTTTCTGATGAAATTTGTATATTTTGCTAAACGCTGGCCCTAGCCTAGAGCTCAGCAGGCTACTACAGTACCCTGTCAACTGGGAATGTTTAAAATAATGATCATTGAATCTGTGCTGTACGAGATACACATGGGTGGGCACTATTAATCTATATATTAATTTATCTCGTTGGGCGGCGCAGATGAATGCTCTGAGTTGCTATTTTTTGGGTTGTGCTACTAAATTTAGTAACTTTAGTATAGTGCCAAAGTCCCTGAAAAAGTTTTACATTATGTCTGTTATTGTTATGATACTAAATTAGTGGTTTGCTTGATTTATTTCAGACAAGACATTTACAATGAGTGAAGGCATTGTAACACCAAAATGTCTGCTGCCAAATGTAAGCCCAGAGCTTCCCACCAGGGTGCGCCACTGGGACAAAAGCATCAGAGGCATCAGCTGACAACCTTATTGTGTCTGAATGGAATTGATTGTGATGACCCAGTGAACAGGGGTATTACTCATGGTCTGACTAGAACAACTTAGTGGAAGCCCTAGTCAGTCAGTTGCAGCTGTAGACAGTGGAGAAAACCAAGCTTTTGAGCAGTATTTCAGATTTATTTTTGACATGAGGTTTGTATTTACTCCACTCAGCAAAATCGGAAATTCGTCATCTATGCAGTTTTGCTTTTGAAATTTGTTTGTTTATTTGCATGATACTGGTCACATTTCTTGTCCTTGAGAAATTTCAGTATTTCTGTTGCAGGAGCACTTTTATTGCACTTAACTGCGTATGAACTTCGGGTCCGTGTCAGCTACTTTCCTTCATGTCTGCTTTAAATGGCAGCATTCTGTAAACTATGGGATGTTAGCATTTCTCAATGTGTCGATAATCTTGTAACTTGATTGGTTGATTATTGTGGACATGAAATTGGTGCTATGTTCCAGCATTGTGGTGAGGAGTTTTAGGCGAGCTTTTCGATATCAAAATCCATCTGTTGTCAGTTGTAGGTTTACTACGCAAGCTGGCAAGAGATTAACATTTCGGAAATATCCAAATTTCCCAAAATTTCTTCATTTTTTTACTCCATACAGCGGCAAATTCTCATGCTTACTCTTTGGATGAATCTGTCCTGTAACTTGCTGGTTGGTTGTGCTCAACTATAATTTTATTCAAATTCATTCTTATGTTCTTGGATTCGCAGGTGGGAATCACAACCCTGCAGAATTACACAACTACCTGGCCGTTTCAATTTCAATTATGTTGGATAATCGATGTGCAAGTCCTAATGCGGAAAAAAATACTGTGCAAATGGTTAACAATGAAAGCCATTGTCATCTAGAGTCAAACTTAATCAAGAGATACCTGTCAGTAATGTTCGTTTTGATCAGCTGCTCTGTATTGTTGTTGTGTTAGAATTTGAAAGGATTGTGTGAAGGTATGACATGGAGACAATGCGCTAGATGGCACTCATCAAGCCTAGTGCGGCACAGAAAATTTTCATACAACATTGGTGCGAAGTGCTCTGCTAAAAAAATCCTTGCATTTATTTTACAAACACCCCCCATATGTACAGGTGAACAGTTTACCGTCCTCGTTCTGTTCAGATAATAAAACAGATCACTGCCATCGTGACGCTTGGGGACGAGGCTGATACAAAGCCAAGATTGCATCAGTAGCACTACCTACTGACTATTTTAATAATATAAAAAGCTATGTAGAGCTCCATGAAATTCCAAATTTGGCTGACTTTGGAACATCATATATCAAAGATAGCTGATTCGGATTCATGTGATACTTCCATATACTAGCCTTTACGCTCTATTCTCAAAAACACTGTTAGGAACTGCTTTTAATGTGTTCAACTTCAACATGGCTACCAGAAAATAGAACTTTCATAATTTCCATGAAAAATCTTCACAGTTGCCTAAAACAAAACGAAACAATATTTTAGAAATCTGTAACAGCGTTTCTGATATGTTACATTGAAATTTATATCAAATAAAATTTGATCACGTTATTGATACTGTTGTTTTGCTATCCGTGTACCTTTCTTTTTTTTGCTAAATTTCACTAAAAAGACATGGTCATGTGACCCGTTTAATAAGTTAACAGATTGGTAAAAAGTCAGAAATCAAATTTTACTTTCGGAAAATATTAACTTTTATTGAGTTAAAATCTATAGTTTAATTAATATTTTGCGAAATGCTGATGGTTATAAGATCCCATGTACATTTAGGACCTTATCGAAAAGTCTGCATTTAGCTAAATATTAATAAAACTAGATTTTAACTCAGTAAAAGTATTTCTTATTTTTATAATTTTCTGAAAGTAGAAAGCATGTAGAATTTAATTTTTAACCTTATACAAATCTGTTATCAAATGAGTCATGTGACTGTATCTTTGAAATTTCGCATATTGATAGCAATAACACGACCAAATTTTGTTTTGATGCAAATGTTCAAGGTGTGATCTCAAAAATGTTGTTACAATTTTCAAAATTTAATTTGTTCCCTTTCATGCAACTTTAAATTTTTTTTTCAGAAAATCTTAAGTCTTAATTTTGATAAACCCTCATGTAGTGTATTTTGCAGAATAGTACATGAATCAGTATTTGAAAGTTTCATATGAGTCTGATCAGTCGTTTCGAGATATGATAGGATGCCAAAGATGGTCCTACATAACTTAAAGTCACCTGTTATTTCTGGTAGCCACCAATGAACTGGTTAGAAGGAAAATTTTTGAAGGTAGTTCAGACTTATTACAAACTACAGTAGAATAAGAGTTGATTTTCAAACGCAACGAATCTGGTCTATTGTGAAGAATTCCCAGCAGTCCTTTGCCTAGCATCAAAGGTGCTGATACAGCTGTGGTTCAAAGAAGCAATATTGAAGGCATTGCTAATGTGACAATTGCTCTGCTCCTCCCATGGAGCAACCCATAACAGCCTTGATGAAGTACAGTGCTTCTATGGAATGGGGTGGGGGTGTTAACAATTGTGTTCAATTTGATCTAGTGTGGACATATGAGCGAGTGCCAACTGGTGCTGTTGCGTGCAAATGAAAGATCACCTGCTTGCTGGTTGGTACTTTACTAACGTATTCTTGTACATAGATAGAAATGCACACCACTTCAGCACATTCACTGACCAACGTGCAGGAAGTACTAGAAGACATTTTGATTTTTCAAGAATGTTACGTTTTTAAGGATTTTTGGTCAATTTGATATTAAAGGTATCACGAACCTGAGATTTCTTTGAAAATGAAATTAATAGAAATAGCATTTCCTCACACAACTGAGTATTGACCCACTGGGCAAGTTAGGAAATCGTCAAACAATCCGAGTAAAGCTGCGATTCCTCGCTTTTTAATCCCCGGGCTATTCAGTTCAGGCGACTAGGTGCCGTGGCCGAGTTCCGTTGCCTGCAGCTGAGTCCCAGCATTGTGGAACTGGCTTATAGCCCGCTGCACACGGACTTGTGGAACCCATGAGCTCGGCTAGTCACCGTTCGATGCCTTGCCAGTAAAGCAAAAAGCCAAAGAAACAAGTTAGTAGCATAGCATTCAACTGATAAAGTCACTAACTTCAATTTCACGTTCTATTAAATGGCAGAAAGTCATAGTCAGGAATCAGTGTTATTAATTTACAGAAACACAACAGATTTTTCTATTTTGGTCATTGCAAATGACGTCAGAAAGTCTAATCCTACCCAGCAATAATACCAGAAAATGTAATTTTCGGCCCTTGAATTGGTTATGACCTTTTAAAGCCCAGTGCAGCACCATTTTTGAATATCATTGCATAGTAGTTTTTTCTGTTGCTCTTTTATTTTTTTCATGACCACATGTATGAATAGTGTAGCAAATATAAAATTGAATTTCAATGCCTTATTCACTAATGAATTTGCTCTAACTTGAGTTACACTAAATAATAAAAACAGTAATATGGCTCAATATATGTAGTCTATTACATGTACCTCTACGAGATTAACTGAGCTCGCCACTCAAAAATTGTTATCCTGTCTTTCATTGATTTGAAACTTGCTGTTGATTAAAATTGCATCACATCCTATGTTCTCACAGACAATCAACCTCTGTGAACATTCAGTACCTAACTGTTGAAATAAGTTGAGGTCTGAATGCGATTAATGAGAGGGGCTTGCCAATGTGGCACAGTTATAATTGCTGTTACCTGAGAACTGTTTGCTACCAACTCGTTCTACTTTGAAAGTAATCACTTCACTTCACACGAACAGGCAGAGATCAAGATGTTTTTTTTTAATAAAATATCATTTTGCATAGCCTTGCATGATTTGCTTTTTCGTGATGGATCGCAACCCTGGTGGTATCCTTTTGTATGCAATGACCTGTAACAGCTTGTCATGATAAGTGCACGCAGGCTTCTGTACACGAGTGGTCAGTTACTTTCAAACTTAGTCTTTAAGTCAGGTTGACCATTGTGTCAGGGTCCTTACAGGATATTACTAATTGATGGACAAATTCTTTTTATGGATGATTGATTATATCCATCAACCTGGTGTTACATAGTGTTACCTGGGGCACTGTGTAATTAGCTAACTAATTATGGTCTGGAAATGGTGGATATTCTGGCTGTGTGCTATCCATTGAGCTGAATTTGATATACTTGTATGAGATAACATTGTAAATCTATTTAATGAATTCTACAGCCCTTCATGCATCTTTGATATTTTGATAACAATTTGTCGAGGTGCTCCTGAATGTCCTTGTCACTCTGAAACTCAGTAACTGAGGACTTTGAATTGCTTTCAGTTATTTAGAAAAAAATTGAATTTTATGTTAAAAGGGGCATTACCTGTGACAATGTTTTGTTCAATTTGTTTATTGTGTTACAATGGGTTTTGTGAGAATTTTAATGAATGTGAATTAGAAAGAGTTTCTACAGTTCACGTACTCAAACTTGTACTTGTTCTGTCTTCCAAAATCTCGTCACTTTACAAATCTACAAATAGTGAGCTCCTGCAGCCAGTCAGCAAACTTGGAACCTCCTCTTCGACACCATTGAAGAGTGGGTTGTATTTTTCATTTTTCATCGGGCTGAGTTCATAGTTTAGGTGGAAGTCATATATAGTTAAGATATTGTCGAGATGCTGTTGCAATACAAACATTTTGGCAACATCGAAATTCTTAAATGTGTGGTAAAGTCTCGCGGTAAAGTCTTGCGGTAAAGTGATATATTTGACAAGTCTGTTGCCGAAGTAACAATTTGTGTCATGGCTCAACTGGCTGTAAAGTATGGTTATGAAGTAAGATTTAGCTGTTATCTTTGCCTGCATCTGCTAAATACTGATAAGCTGATTGGCTGGTCCAAGTGTCCATTTTTCAGTGGCTCATCTTTCACCAACCTGATTCTTTTAACCATTATACATGTTATAATACTATATAGTACCCACTTAACAGTTAATGAGTAGTTTCTGTTGCAGAGTGTCATCGTCTTCCCTAAATGACCCAGTCCTTTGTACTTTGTTACTGTGACTGAGTGCATTTCACACCAGTGTTACCTGTTCTCCAGGTATTCATTATCTTATAAACCCCTATCAACCCTTATACCTATTAGTTGCCACTGTTTCAGCTGTTATGTTGACAGGTAAAATTTTAGATATTTCTGTAATGTAAGTCTGTGAGGCCTTTGATACCTATGTCGGTGCTTTAGGGAGTCTTGGTTGGTATGAACGGTTAACTTTGGCCCTGGATTGGAGTTAGCGGGGCGAGTTAATCTCCCAGTAAACAGGTGGATTTGACAAAGACCAGCATGGATGCTTCAACGTGGTGTGAACGGTTAAGGTTGGTAGGACCTCATGGACAAGTTTGCACCATACATTTAGCAAAATATCAAGAAAACTGTAGATTTTAACTGAATAAAAGTATACATTTTCTGGAAAAAGAAAGCCTGTAGAATTTGATTTTTGAGTTTATACCAATCTGTTAATAATTGGTTCACGTGACCATGTCAGTGCACCATCAGGCAAGTTTGTTCTTTGGTGTTTTTGTCTATGTTTCTGGCGGCATTGCTGTTGTTGGTGAGTGTGGCAGCAAATTTGTGGTCATTTAATGATACAGCAGAAGATGCCGGTGATGTCGGTCATGCTCTTCCCCTGCATCATGGGTGTCCTCTTTTTGGCTTCGTTTTAGTCATGGGCATTAGGTGTCGTGATTGATGTCAGTGGAGGTTGCCATTATACATCCTATTCATGCAGTCGCCATTTTAAATATGAGCTAGTCTTTTTATGCGCCGTCATCTCCGTCCGTCCGTCCGTCCGTATGGGCGGCGTCCATCCGTATGGGCGGCGTCCGTCCGGCGTCCGCTGCTCTATCTCCAAAACCCTTTGACATATGTTCATGAAATTAGGCACATTTGTTCCATTCATGAATGGGACGGCATGTACGAACTTTCGGACGGATCCGACTACTGGTGTGCCCCCTAGTGGCAATTTTAGTTTTTTACGCTTACCTTTGTATCTTCAAAAGTCCTGAACGGATTTTCATGAAATTTGATATGTAGGCACCTATTAGTGAGATGACGCTATCCTCCTGTTTTCAGATGGATTCGACATAATTTGCGCCACCTATTGGCCATTTTTAGTGTTTTCGAGTCTGTTTTTGTGCATCCACCCCTCTATCAACCAAACCGCTCAAAGGATGATTGTGAAAATTGGCATGTATATGCTTACTATGTAGAG
>NMRA01000216.1:505119-522315 GCA_002633005.1 Phoronis australis | reverse complement strand
GATGTGCTTGTATTATGAAGATCACTCACATTTTGCCCCTAGCCTATTGAGGAGACAATGACCATGCCTTTCCATTTTGCAAAGTACAACATACTACATATGTGCCCTCTACTGGCCACTTTATGGTACCAATAAACAACCCTAGAAGGATACCGTATGCGGTGCAATTGTGGGCGCATTTCAACGCTCTGCGTTGCTCTTGTTAGATTTTAAAAGCAATGCATTTTGCGCTTAAATACAGCGCAAAGCGTGATTTTTTCGCGTGCCTCGTTATATTCATGTCTCAAATGCATTGTTTTTTAAACCTAAAAAGAGGCTCAATACTAAAATGGCGACTGCGTGAATAAGGTCTATTGACATTGTTTATCATGGCATTGGTTTCTTGTCAGTGACGTTAATGTTATTGGCTTTGTGATTGTTGTGGGTGCTATAGTATTGTCATCAATGAGTGTTGTACTGATGGCATTTTTTGTTTTTGTCAGCACTGTTGGTGTTGTTGACAGTATCGATGGTGATGTTGCGGTCTTTGAGATTAAGTCCTCTACATTGTCAATGTTGATGTGAGTGTAGTCATCTGTCATGTTGCTGTTTCCTCATCATACTTCCTTATTGTATTTTACTTTAATTGGTAATAAACTGTACCTTATTCTGTTTGGGGGGAGGGCCACTTACCCGGGTGAGAATTTTACATGTTTAACATGCTTTGAGCGTGTCAAGTGTGACAGACAAAAATATTATGTAATACATGTAAAAAGCATGTAATCCGTATAGAAAAAGTACCACGCTAGGCTGTAAATCATATAAAAATACGACACGTTATGTGTCCAGCGTGTAAAAAAGTGCCATGCTCACGTGTAAAACGTGTCAAAATATGGCACATAGACGTGGCAAACATGTAAAAACTGCCACACTCGTGTAAAACGACAAACATGTAAAATTTGCCATGCCCACTTCAGTGTCAAGCGTGGCATCCAGTTCTACCAAATCATGTAAAATGTGTCAAAATATGACGTGACAAACATGTAAAAACTACCACGCTCACGTGTAAAACGTGGCAGACGTGTAAAATTTGCCACGCTCACGTGTAAAGCGTGTCATTATTTGACACACAAACGTGGCGAATGTGTAAAAATATTGACACGCTATCAGGAAATCAACCAGATATTCTTGCTAGAATGAAGAACAAACCAAACTGATTCAGTAGGTATAACACTCCTCAAGTTATCAAATGTGAACTTTGCAGAAATTGTATTACCTTCTGCATTTCATAGACTCACCACTGAGCATGATACTATTTTTTGAACTGGTTATTTCATTTTAAGAATTATACAAGAAGTGATACAATTACTGCTGGCAAATTGAAAACATTATATGCAGGCAGATTAACAAATACAATAACAATAAATATAAAGAGGATTATTAGTGACATATATCAAAATTACAAATGACAATTTCTATGGTATAACAACATAATAGTAGGTTAAAAGTGTTCATAATTTGTCATTGTCTGCTGTGATGATGGTAAAAAATGAGAAAAGTTACTTACTATAGGAGACTATAAGTTAGGTACGCATAATTTTTCGAGCCTGACGCTCAGGCCCTTGTTCATGTCTGATCTTCCTGCCCTTGTTGAACCGGAAGTAACGCCTTGTCGTAAAGGGGGAGAAGTTGTAGTCCTTGGTCACAGTTGAGAGGGGGGTTGTATTGCTTAATGTAAATGGCATCTCTGATCTTGTAGGGTATTGAACAATCTCATTATAAATACACAGACAGACAGACAAACACACATAAACACAAAAACAAGACACAAAACACCAAAGACTATATAACTGAGACTGTTGATTAAAATTTAGTTTGCCATTATAAGTGAAAATGGTTGTAATACTGTATCTATTAGAAAAATACCATTATTGATGTACTACTGAAGCAGCTAAAATTATTACAGAATATATAAATTAATGTGTTTATATTGTCTGGTTGGGCACAAAAGCCACCAGAAATATTAAATTACCGAATTTGTTGATTTGAAGCTTTAACATATTTTTGTATTACTCTTCAAACATGTTAAATTGGCTTGAAGCTAGCGCAGCTGTTGGGGAAGCTTTTAATGTATTTGTGCGACTTTCGCAGAATAATAGAAACTTTCACAGAATAATAGGGGCATTTAAACATTGTTTTCAAAATGTCAAAACTTCTTGCATGTACCTGACAGCAATACATTTTCTACAACATCATACAATTCAAGAATGTAATGATATTTTAAAAAACTTCTCAAAAACAAGTCTTGGATGCATCCTTAAGTCTGAACACAAAACAAGCTTATTCTGGTTTCTCTTATTATTGCTTATTCTCACAAATTATGCCTCTGAGCATGGCCATGACCCATAAAATAAACATGAAAATCTTGCATTGTGTAAACGAACTCCTTAGAGTACATTCTCAAAAATTGCTTTTCTTTATAGCATGTGTATTTTGGCCTATCCACCTGTATCGGAAATAATGGTATTTTCAAAGATAAGCAGCAGTGCGAAATCCAAACTCATGAATAAATACTATACATCACCATCTGGTGGTCATGCAGTAGGTAAAATCTCACCAATTTCGAACAAAGACATTTGCCAAAATTGGTCCTATTTTCAATTTTCATAAGCTTTTACCAGTATTATCTTTGTGAATTTGGGACTATTTCTCAAAACATAATCTGATATTAACTTTAAGTAGAAGTTGAAAGCAATAAAAGTATTTGGTGTAACTAATCTTATCATTATGAAAAAATGAAAATTTACAATTCTGCTTGTTTGCCATATCGTGTCCTAAATTTTTACCCACAATACTGTGCATATGTGGGGCACGTAGCCCACTCACCATTTTTCGTTCTGACAAGCAAGAAGTTTGTACAGTGAGTTGAAAAACTGAGTGAGGCGTTTTAAGACGAAAGTACCTTATAACAGTGGTATCTTTTGAAAACTAGGTCAATCAAACTATGCCCTTTTGTTTCTACTGACACAAAAGAAGAGGGATGATTTCAAGATGGCTATCTTGAAAGTCAGCTATCAGGGGCAGATCCAGAATTTTGAATGGGGGACATGACAGAGTATTAGCCAGGATTTTGTCCGTCAGACATTCACATCCCCGAAGTGTTAAATGGAATTTGGGAGAATTTTAGGGGGAGCCATGGCCCCCTTGGACCCCCTAAATCCACCACTCGCTATTACCCAGTAAAGCAAGTTCCCGAAAGGTATCTTTCGCCCCCTGATTAATGCAGCATTCACACATAAAACCTGCCATCTGGTGTTTCATCAGATTGGATTAACGGAATGTCACTCCGTATAGTCAGTACATGTATGATGGGGGTACATATGCCGACAACCCTGCATAAACTACAGTAAGCTGTGACGTCAAGCCCCCCATTTTGTTCAGTGCTACGCCACACGTGGTCTATAGGCGGTGCATCACAGGGGGGCTGAGAGGGCTTTTAAGCCCCCCCACTTTTTTCAGTGCTACGCTGCCCATGAGCTCGTAGTTTACAATTCCTCTTTGACATGGTCCCCATTAGTGCAGTGGCACACCAGGATGGTTGGACAGGTACAACTTGCACTACCTTTGTCTGAGAGGTGGCACGGTTTGATTTTTTAATAAAAGATAGCACCAAATAAATGCTATACCATTTTAAAAGGATGCTAAACCCTGTTTTGACGATTTCCACCAATCCTAGTTCTGCCACCTGCTAATACATCTTTGCATGGCGTCAACCTTTTAAAGGCAAGAATTGACTAAAAACCATACTCCTATGTCACAGATTGGACATTAAAGTTCTTGGCGGTTGGCCTTTTCCCACAGTTCCATGTAATTCCCTAAACGCCAATTTAGCTGACTTTCAAAGGAGTTTTCAAATTTTCCTCCAAACTTTTGAGGTTGCCTAGGGTTGCAGAGCATTATTTTGTTTCAGAGAACTGTATGGGAAAGTCGTTTTTAGTATCTGTTAACAGACTAAAACCGTATTTGGTATCCTTTTAAAGGGGTATTTCATACCTACCGTCAGACAATATTTCTGAGAAATTGTGGACATTTAAAACAATGATATAAGCTTTTGAAAACTAAAAAAGACCAATTTTGGCAATTGTTTTGTTTTCACACCTGGTATATAGTTACGTTAGTTTATTTTTTGACCACATGGTCATTTGCCCCAGCAGTTCTTTTGTTCACATGGCAATTTCCTGTTTAGATATATTGAGAACTGTTTAGGTACCTGATTATTACTTTAACCTTGGAACATCCTGCTTTGCACAATGGTGTCTCATGTTTCGATTATGTCCGTTGAGCACTAAAAAATTACGGTATGTGAATTATTAAACACAGTAGAATTCTGTCATTAAAGTCTCACATTGGGCGTATATCCTTTGCTTCTGTCACCACCATCCCTGAGCTCAGACATCTTGTTCTTTTGACGATCTATACATTTCCTCAGTCTCAGTGCAGTCAAGGTTATCTCGGGCAGTGTCATTGGCTTGTGCCTAACTTGCCAAGTAGATTCACCTCGTAGAAGTTTGCTGGGTTTTCCGCTGTGAATTCCGTTTCTCGACCTGTACACTGCTCCATTTTTATCATAACTGCCATAATCTCCAATCTGTTTCTCTGAGTATAGCTCTGGCTTTGTGTCATCTTGCAGAAATGTAGGTACGGAGGTCAAAGTTCCAGAGATAGCATCCATTTGATGTTGAAAGTACTTGTCCATTTTCTTCTGTTCCCACTTAAGTTCGACATGCGCTCGACTCACTTTTGGTAGGTTGTTGAGTTTCATTTTCTTGAATTCCTCAAACATTGGGTCGTCATCCCTTAAATTCTCAATTTCCAAGTCCATTTCTGTGTTGATATCAAGATAACCGGCCATCTGTTCTCGAAATGGTTATGTCTTGAAAAAATCTTGTAGAAAAATACGCAGGCAATATGACTTTCTATTAACATTTATTGATTTTAAGTGTTCCCTTTAACAATAGAATGATTAAGTCACTTCGTGTGGCTGCCTCTAATTTCCGCAAGTTTGAGTCTCAAAAGCACTCACCGGTGGAATTCATGACCACAGCAGTATCCATGCAGTTTCCTACATACGGTGTTAGATACTATATAATTAAGTGTGTCTCATTAATATGCTAACTAAGTCTTCTGCTTCTCTTCCTTTGTCAGTCCTTGGTAATTAAGTTCAAATTTCATTTATGACTCAGTCTGGATGACCACATGCCAAGCAATTTGCTTGCCGCTCTATTTAACTCTATTGCTCAGTGAAGATACTTCTCGGGTGCAGCTTCTCGTTGTGTTCTCGATGGGAAGGTAGGCATTGGTATTCTCTAAAACTAGGAAATTAATAATGGTAAAATCTCACCAATTTCGAAGAGAAATAATCGTCAGTTCTTTTTAAAGCTTCTAACGGTGCTTTGAATGTCCACAAATTTTCAGAATTATTGTCTAAAAGTAAGTATGTCATCTGTAAAAAGGTATAGCATTTATTTGGTGCGACTTATCTTTTGTTAAGAAATAAAAACTTAAAAATTTCACTTGTCGACCATACTGGGTGAGATTTTAGCATAAGGTTTTCTAGGACCCTCGAAATCATATCTTAGAAATAGATGATCAGATCTTTCTGACAGTATGATTTTTTACAATTCAAAAAATGGTAGGAATTGTTAAAATGTTCGACTTTTGCATGAGGGGTTATCAAAAATAAGACTTATATGATTTTTTCAATAGTATTCAAAAAGTTGCATAAAAGGAAAACAAAATAATTTAGAAAACTGGAATAGCATTTTTGTTAAATGAATGTACCTTTCCTTCTTTTTTGCTTAATTTACTGATTAAGACAAGACCGACCTCTTTGGCTTGCACAGGGTATTAAAGATAAAACTGAACTTCTAACTCATCTGCAATTACTTAATTCTGGTGTCCTCTTAGCAATCATATTTGCAAGTGTTGCAAAATCTGCTGTAAGAGTCTTTGGAACTATAAAACAGGCTTAGGAAGATTGCAATATGGCGTGTTAACACTGGCTGTAAAATGTGTGCTCACCTGGTCTCTCTAAAGGGAAGTGTGGTAATACCATGACAGGTGACAAGTACAAAGTGAGTTAAGTTAATGAGCTATTCCCGACAATTAACGGTAAGTTTGTCTAATGAGCTAATCGGACAATTTGTTGCTTTAAAGGTCTTTAATGTACTAAGCAGTTGTGACATTTAATTTTACACCAGTTATCCAGGTGAACAGGGGTCAGGTATGTTAATTACTATGCTCATGTTATGCTGTACTCACTGTCAGTTCCAGTGCCTGGAAATAGGCCCAGTTTGTTTATTTTCTTGGTCCCAGAATCAGTCATGTGAGTAGTCTCAGTTGGTGTCAAGACATCAGCCGCCAAGTGCTTGTGTTTATGTGGCAGTGTAAACAGCACTATACTAAAATTACTTTATTTCATTAGAGAACAGGATGTCGCCTTCTCTGGGTTGAGGTAAGATCTGCCACTTCATTTCCAAAATTTTGTCTCGTTTAGGATTGTTCTTGTATGGTAGAATTGCGATGGTTTAAACATCCATTCTGAAATCACTTTATTTCATCAGAGAACTGGGATGTCTCCTTTTCTGAGTACTTGTGGTAAGATTTGCAACTCCATTTCCCAATTTTGTCTTGTTGAGGACTGTTGTTGCATGGTAGAATGACAATGTTCCACTGCTTCTTAAAAAGCTGTTGAGGTACTCCTCAGTGGTGCCGAACTGAGTAATGGTCTGTTTGGCTGTATTGGAAGCTTCTTGATTTTTCTCCTAGCGTACATAGCGTTGCTGTTAAATGGAGACTTTTTTGACTAAAGATATTTTTGTATGTTGCAGCACAACCCATGAATATATCTAGCGTGTGATATAAAATTTTGACTAACTTAAATTTGTATTCAAAATTTCTGTATACAATGGATTAAATTTTGTGATTTGTTTTTGTGAACTAAACTTTATTTTATGCTTTCTAATGTTGATTTGTGGTGCAGCTGTTACAAACTGCTTTCGGGTATTTAATGAAGTTTAGTGGTGATTTCTGAGTTAAATATTTTTGTTTCAGGTGTTTTTGTGGCAATGGTCGGATATAGCATGCCCAACTTTTGAGAATCAATTTATCCACTGAATAACAGTCATCAAACCGGTTCTCAAAATCTGGCACGTTATTTCTGACTATTGTTGTTTTTGACTGCAAATTATTTTTCAAGTTCTAATTGTTTACATATCACAATTCACAATTGTTGATTTTCGTTGATATTTGTGACACAAATGGAAACCGTTTCACTTGTAAGAATTGTCCTTATACCTCGCTTCCATTATTTCCTATTTCAATCTCCCATTTTTCAGCCAAAATGTCTCATTTCTATTCACTGAAAATCTTTCTTTAGTATGCCACAGAATTCAGTCATGTGCGCTTAATTGCCACAGGTGAGAGTGCCTGGTTAATTGGAGATTAAAATTCTCTAATAAAAGAATGTAATTGGTGCATCAGGGTTATTTACATCCTTTCAGACTGAGCCAGAAGGTTGAGCTATGCCTTTGACATTGATGTCCTTTGGGTTTAGTGGTAAGAAGCCAGCTGGCTCTCACAAGCTAGCCAACCAACAGGATAGCAAAATGTTACCAACTGACAAGACATCCAATTCAGGAGATGATGGTAGCAAGTTTGAGCGAGTGATTCGCAAAAACTCATGGTCCAGCGATTGCGGCTATTTGCCATCGAAGAAACCACTGTTGGATAAGACGGAGAACTTCAAGCGACTTGGTGGACTTCGTGCCTCTTTGCCAGTCAAGTTACGAAAGCCGATACAAGCATTTCCCATTCGGGGAGAGAATAGACAGATTGTGGATTGGAAAACAACGCTGTGCAGGACACCTGGTGGTCAAAAGTGTATGGAGCTTACAAAGGCACAAAGTATGTAGTCATTTGTTTATTGAGTGGGTGAAAATCACTGAGTTCAGTTTGATGACTTCCCATACCAAATGATGTATGGAAGTCACAAGGTATTGTTTAAGTTGCGAGATCCGCCCGTCGCATAGTTATCGCCTATGGGACTCTACCATCGTTTTCCTTTGTTGGATATAACAATACAGGTAGCATGGATATCGTTCCTTGGGTGCACATCAGCCAGTTACCGATAAATGCTTGGCATTACCTTTAGTAAAAGAAAGTAAAACAAAATGAAGAATACATACGCCTATCTACCGATCTCTACGTGAGGAGCTTGCGCCATAATTTCCCGTGGGTATTGTACAACAATTCTTGATATTCCTGAAAGTTAAATTTACTGACTGCATTCATGGGGTGGTCATCAGTAGTGAAAAAATGCATACACAGAGTAGGCAGTGTGAAATATTACAAATGTTTTGAAAAATTAACATAGGATGTAGAATGCCATTACACTGACCTTGAAATTTTCCTTCCCGTTTAGATGAGATATTTGTTTTGAACATATTAACCCTCTTTCTCTTCATTATCTTTTATATAATTTATATAGTTTTGATATTAATAACAAAGTATATAGTGACATCTTTTGTCGTGGTTTAGTACTTATAGTAATACAGTATGTAATGCAGACTTGGTGAAACACGTTATCATAGTTTTTTCGAACAAAACTCCCCGGCGTTTACTGCTGGTAGAATTGAAGATTAAGCGCCAACTCTTTCATATATTTTCTCAGATTTTCCTTGTCTGATGAAAATCTATTTGTATTTCAAGGCTTTTGTGAATTGTATAGATTTTTTTGTTTAAAAGATTTCTGAAATACCTTTGCAGGTTGCTGCTCAATCGGGTAACCTTTATTGGAAAATTGCTAATTAAAAGATGGTCATAATTTCGATTTTAATTTCCTCCCAGTTCATTAAGGTGGCATGTGTAGGCAGTCGATAAGTCTGAATATGAGGAAATTATCAACTTAACTTTATTTGCAACGTTTTGCCTTGATAAATAAAACCAACCAGCATTACATTCACATGATGTGTTGGCTATGACTGTGTGTACAACAGGGCCCAGAAGTGTATGTTCTCCTGTCTGAGCTATCTCTCAGCTTCAGACTGTTTTCACTTCTTTGTCAGTCTACACTAATCTCATCCCATGGTGATCTGATTAGCCATCTGTTCATGCCAACACAGTGGTAGTCATTGGAGCACTTTATAATTGATGTAGGTGTGCTAAAGAGTTGGATTACTAAGACATTAGTGGTTGTTAGAGGTGTGGTCATGAGATGATATGTATTAGCTCAATAATTACGAAGGGGCAAAAGGTGTTACAATTGTGTTTGGTATTGTGTTCAATGTTACATTAGTACATCAGGTGAGCAGTGATNGGGGGGGGGGGGGCTTGCTGTCCTCACAAGGGGGCGTGGCCAGCAGTTAGTTCCTCAAGAAGTGCTTCATGACTTATTTAATTTCAGAATCATTGATATCATAAATATGGGTCCATTGACAAATATATTGGGAATTTTTCAGAGTATAGGCCCATGGGCGTAGTTTGGGTACTATTGTTTCAAGCTCTACAGTTTGTACAGTTTTCTAAAATGTCAGAGTGTCAAACAAAGACACAGCTTCCTGAGAATTAGAACATCAAATAACTTTTCATGTATTTTGCATAAGAACATTTTCCAAAATTGCAGTTTTTTATTTTTCAAATTAGCTGATTACCTCGGTGTGTTTAGTAATGCTATCTGAACTAAACCTAATGTTGTTGCCAGACAATATACACAATGTGCAAACAAACCTAATAATAGATTGCTTGAGAATTTGACAAAATGAAATTTCCCACCTTCGTCACTTCACAAAAATCTCCTGTTATGGTATCAACTCCCAACGACAGTGGTTTCTAAACTAAGGGCAGTCCAGATATCAATCTAGTCCATTGTACCTAAAGCATTCCACTCGAAGGCCAATTAGTTATTAAAACCATACGTCAAGGGTAACCTGAGAGATACGTAACCTGATGCTTTTACTTTGGCTAATTTTGATCACAAATGGATAAAAACGACCCTTATTTAACTTTTTACTGAAGACATTCAGTTTCAGGAAATCGCCAAATTTAGTCCTCAAGATGTCAATTTATTTTAAGGGCCTTTCCCGTGGATTTAACTTTGGTACTACTGAAACTTCGATGTGGTTAACAGCAAAGTTAAGCGTCAGTGTTCCCATCAGCTTTGGAGTTATAATTCAGCGAAGTTATCGCAAGGGGCGCTAGTATGACCTTTGGTCATATTTGCCTTGCTGTTTTTGACAGTGCTTGCCATCAAAAATGGCAAGGACCTCTCCCTCTCCCCAGATGGAAACTAACTCTTGAGCAGGCTAACTGCGATCCAAACAAAGGTGGTATGGCATGGCGGCCAACTCGTTTTGCATACACTACACGTTCAGTGATTTTTTCAATGTGAAGAATTCAGCAATACATGGATAAATTGAAACAGATTGCTTATGGTGCCAAAATAATTATTAGAACAAAATATTAACAAATAGTAACCCGTCACTGCTCACTGTTGGCAAACGCAAGCAGCGACCTCTGCCAATAACTCCGTGTCATCGAAATTAAGTGTTCCCATTGTAACGAAGCGTGGACGCTTCTATGTTAAATCCACCTCTTTACTTTATAGTTAAGTTGCGGTGTAAACTTTGATTCAAGACCGAGGTTAAGTGTTCCAATTAATGGCAACAACGAAGCTTTGGTAGCAGTGTGAGAGGTCTTTTTGTCAGTGTTATATTGCTATGAAGCCACCGGTAATGCAGTAATTGCTTTACCTTAGTTCTCATTCCCTTATAAACAGGCCACTTGAGAACAGTGGTAATTGTACAAATCTGATGAAATACAAGAGCTGCGTTCCTAGAGGTATAAGGCAGAAAGATCGCGTTTAAGCATCAATAAACCCAGTTTCATGGACGAAGGCTGAATTTTAATTTAGACCACTTACTGCTACAAAATTAGTCTTAAGTTTTGTTCTTTATTAAGACCAGAAGCGATTTTTAGTCTTGCAAAGAACTAACAGTTTGTTATTCCTGAAGGAATAAAGTGATGCATGGATGCTTACAAGAGCCAAATCTGAAATGCGGGGTTAACTTTTCTCTCTGCGGTGGCAGATCCAGGATGTCATAAAGGGGGGCCCAACACTATGTCTCGGGCATCCGACCTAAAATATAGGGTTCTCGAATTTCAGATAATGTGGACCTTTTACTGAAAAACAAATGGAGGACTAAAAAAAACACGGGAAAACACTGGTGGTCTGAATCGTACACTTGCAATCGGGTCTGAGCCCCCCCACACACCCCACGCACACACAAACTATAATAACTGCACACATCTTGTTTCAGCCACATGTTAAATACTGGCGTTGGTTTATAAACTCAATATTTCTTCATGCTCTTGCTGTTTTATTTTTTTGCAGCAGCCAAGGGGGGGAGCGGGCCCCCCCTGGGGGCCTCCCCCTTAATCTGCCTATGCTCTGTGTATAATTAAGAAAAGTGATCCACAATGACCATAGTCACACAAGGCCAGATATTTTGTGACATAGGTTTCAAATATGTACTGTTCTTTTATCCAAGTGACAAATCTGACAATAACTTTTAATATTAGGTGGTTGTTGTGTTGTTGATCTTATCAATATTGTGGTTTGTAAGCCATGGTGCATTTGGCAGGATTGTTCATGGAAGTCTTAACCACTTCACTGTTGACACCAAGAGTTAGGTAGGCCTCTCACAAGGATTCTTTGGCAGTGTATGCAGTTAACACTCTTCACTGAATTTAGCACAAACATGGCAGACAAATACAATTTGAGTTTGTCAAATTTNTCGAATTTCAGATAATGTGGACCTTTTACTGAAAAACAAATGGAGGACTAAAAAAAAACACGGGAAAACACTGGTGGTCTGAATCGTACACTTGCAATCGGGTCTGAGCCCCCCCACACACCCCACGCACACACAAACTATAATAACTGCACACATCTTGTTTCAGCCACATGTTAAATACTGGCGTTGGTTTATAAACTCAATATTTCTTCATGCTCTTGCTGTTTTATTTTTTTGCAGCAGCCAAGGGGGGGAGCGGGCCCCCCCTGGGGGCCTCCCCCTTAATCTGCCTATGCTCTGTGTATAATTAAGAAAAGTGATCCACAATGACCATAGTCACACAAGGCCAGATATTTTGTGACATAGGTTTCAAATATGTACTGTTCTTTTATCCAAGTGACAAATCTGACAATAACTTTTAATATTAGGTGGTTGTTGTGTTGTTGATCTTATCAATATCGTGGTTTGTAAGCCATGGTGCATTTGGCAGGATTGTTCATGGAAGTCTTAACCACTTCACTGTTGACACCAAGAGTTAGGTAGGCCTCTCACAAGGATTCTTTGGCAGTGTATGCAGTCAACACTCTTCACTGAATTTAGCACAAACATGGCAGACAAATGCAATTTGAGTTTGTCAAATTTCATACCAAACTGAACATTTATAAAACTGCCTTCACCATCTGTTCTGTAAACCTGTATTTAAATAAAAGGAAATAAATTTTTGAGGATTTTAACGATGAAGTGTTGTCGGATTCGACATATTGCGTGTCACCTAGTGGCCATTTTTATGATTTTCAACTCCCATGTTTTGGCGTCTGCCACCGCTCTGTCCGCCAAACTGCTTGAAGGATCATTATGCAGATCTTTTCCTATAAGTCCAAGTAGTGTGGCACATTCCAGTGGCAATGCTTATGTGTCCAGAGCTCCAAAACTCCTTTTTGGACATTCGTGAAATTTTGGAGACATGTTCCAGTTATCCTTGGGTGGGATGGCACGAGTGAATTTTCAAACGGATACGAGTACGGGTGTGACCCCTAGTGGCAGTTTTAATTATTTATGTTTGCCTTTGCATCTTCGGAGTACTGGGCTTTGATAGATTTTTGTGAAATTTGGAAAACAGGTATCTGTTAAGGAGATGAGGACATCTTCACGTTTTCAGATGGATTTAACGTATTCTCATGGGCGGAGCAGCACTGAAAAAGTATAGGGCTATAGCCCCCAGTCCCCCTGTGGTGCACCACCGATAGACCGTGGGCGACGCAGCACTGAGAAAAGTGGGGGTCTATACCCCCCACCCCCTATAGTGCGCCGCCCATGATTCTACACATATTAACACCACTTGGTGGTTGTTTTCATTGTTTTCGGGTCTTTTTAGGCATCCACCTCTATATTGGCCAAAACACTTGAAGAATGATTATAAAAATTGATATATGTGATTGTATTGAGAAGAGAATAGCTGACGATTTTTTTCAGACAGCACTGAGTACTTACGTCAACTGCTTAAGTGGCAGTTTTTTTTGTGTCCATGCATGTCTGTGTCTCATGAAGATCTTTCAGGAACTTTGTTAAAGTTAGCATGTGTATTTCTATGAAAGTGACAGCAGACGACGACAACTTTTTTACGTTCTTTCTGTATTGTTGGAGTTCTTTGATGGATTTTCATGAAATACGACAAATTAGACAGTAGGCAAATCTTACACTATCAGTATTTGCACGCAAGTGGACAAGAAAGCATGCATTGTTTATCCCAGAGTATCCAGAGAATTCCTTGGGACATCAAAGGCTTGATGGCGCTATCACAGGTTTAAGTGAGCTTGTGGCTACTGGTATTCATGGGGTTGGCTGAATGTGTTTTGATTGAGATAATTGCGGTTGTAAACAATACGCCTGTTTAGCGTACTGTTTCAAAGTCAAAAACAAACATTGAAGTAAGACAAACGACCAACATAACTGTTTTTAAAATTGAAAAATAAATATTAGCCGTCTTCCAAATTATAAAGTCGATGCATTGTAAGAAGATTTAAGCGATTTCTTCAGCAGCGAGGCTAAGCCACGTGCGTTAATTTGTGAATCGATTAGGACGGGGTAGTCACAGTCTGGCCTAAGCTCGCTAAGGTGTTGGGGTAACAAGCCCCAAATGTTAGCGTAGGAGTTGCTTCATGAAATAAGTTAACTTTATTAAGGAGAGAATTGCACTTTCCCATTTTCGGGTAGATTCTATGTATTGTATGCCACTCAATCAGTGGCCACTAATATTACATTGCCGTCTATCTCACTATCTGACCAATCAATCTAAGGATTATTATGAAAATTGGCATTTCTAATGGGAAGAGAACAACTGCTGCAATGCTCCATAGTTGGGGAGACTGGGTCATGTTTGCTACCAGGACACCCTAGCTCCTAAGACTCATAGGACCTTATTATGACTCACATCCAGCCAGTTCATCATGTCTTAGTATAGATTGTCTATGCAAGCTAATCCCTTGTGGCTGGTTATTAGATCAGTTCATCTACAATATTGTGACTGTCACATTCCATCAGAGGCTAGGTGAATAAAGTTAAGACAATGGTCACATGACAATTGCTATCTCCTGTGTATTGATCAGACAGCTTCAAAGAGTGAGAGGCCAACCCAGTCACTTGGAAAATAACCTTATTAGACTTGTAAATGAGCCCATAATGGCTCAAAACAGCATTTGATGGCAGCTCCTGCATGTGAGAGTGTATTTGTTTTAAACTGATGGATTGCATGCTAATTGTGTGTGTTGAGCTTGCATGCATCAGGCTGTCTGCTGTGTCTGCCTGTTATTGTTGATTTGTTGGGACTCTCAGTGGTCCATTGCATCTGAAGTTTGTTGTGAATGTGGGGATGTTGTGTATGTGGGAAGACTTCATGGTGTATAGGTCAGCCATCCAGGAAATGTTTGACATGACATTTATTCATGGGTATCAAATGGTGTATTCGAAAAAGTTGCATGGAGCAGCCGACTTACGGTGATGTGATATAGCCTCAGGTCTTGAAAAAATGTCTGGCGCATCTGTGTTCAGAAGCAGTATAATAATGACATCAGGCTCTTCGTGTTGTCTTCAACGGAAATTCTTCTCAGGTCTCTTGACACCAGAGCAATACAGTGGATGAAATTAAGCCTTCATGTAACATCCAGCCTGGATTAAGCATGGAACACTGGCTGGTGTGATTTTGCTATCTGTTCGTGGAAGGAAAGCTTGAGGTGATTTTGTTGGTTTTGGATTGTTCGGTTATTGCCAAGATGGACATCCACAGTATCTGTGAGAATCTTACCCAGCCCTTGTGGTGTGAATGGGTCCGAACTGTCTTGGGATGTCCTCTCAAGCCGTATACAGGTCAGTAGAATCAGTGAGCTCATATCTCATGGCAAGAATTGTATGATGACACTTGGCTCACCTCAAAATCCAGCTATTGGTTGGTGGTTTGGTAAGTGGCTCAATTATGTTGAAGGCCCAGCAGAATTAATGAGGAACATATTATTGCATCATTGAAGCACCGTTTTAGGTTGTAAAAAGTCACATTTCTTGTCCAATTTTCAAAATTCAAAAACCTAATCACATATGCTTGTCATGAACATTTCAAGTATGGTATTTACAATATGAAAATTTAAAAATACTATTGTCACCCCTAATGTGTTTATGATGGCCTCATTATCTAGAGAACGATAACGTCAGCAGTCTGAGGTGATTTAATTAACCACGACAGCATGGCGTCTGATCTGAACCGGCAAATTCTAAGATACGCAAACCAGTCTGAGGTACGCAAACCGGTCGAGTCGCCCAGTCTCATCCGGTTAGGATGTCAACGTAGGATTCTTTTCATGTGTACCCACTGGGCACTATAGGATACTCCTTTGTGATGTCAGACTNCCTTATTAGACTTGTAAATGAGCCCATAATGGCTCAAAACAGCATTTGATGGCAGCTCCTGCATGTGAGAGTGTATTTGTTTTAAACTGATGGATTGCATGCTAATTGTGTGTGTTGAGCTTGCATGCATCAGGGTGTCTGCTGTGTCTGCCTGTTATTGTTGATTTGTTGGGACTCTCAGTGGTCCGTTGCATCTGAAGTTTGTTGTGAATGTGGGGATGTTGTGTATGTGGGAAGACTTCATGGTGTATAGGTCAGCCATCCAGGAAATGTTTGACATGACATTTATTCATGGGTATCAAATGGTGTATTCGAAAAAGTTGCATGGAGCAGCCGACTTACAGTGATGTGATATAGCCTCAGGTCTTGAAAAAATGTCTGCCGCATCTGTGTTCAGAAGCAGTATAATAATGACATCAGGCTCTTCGTGTTGTCTTCAGCGGAAATTCTTCTCAGGTCTCTTGACACCAGAGCAATACAGTGGATGAAATTAAGCCTTCATGTAACATCCAGCCTGGATTAAGCATGGAACACTGTGATTTTGCTATCTGTTCGTGGAAGGAAAGCTTGAGGTGATTTTGTTGGTTTCCGATTCTTCGGTTATTGCCAAGATGGACATCCACAGTATTTGTGATAATCTTACCCAGCCCTTGTGGTGTGAATGGGTCCGAACTGTCTTGGGATGTCCTCTCAAGCCGTATACAGGTCAGTAGAATCAGTGAGCTCATATCTCATGGCAAGAATTGTATGATGACACTTGGCTTACCTCAGAATTCAGCTATTGGTTGGTGGTTTGGTAAGTGGCTCAATTATGTTGAACGCCCAGCAGAATTAATGAGGAACATATTATTGCGTCATTGAAGAACCGTTTTAGATAGTAAAAAGTCACATTTCTTGTCCAATTTTCAAAATTCAAAAACCTAATCACATATGCTTGTCACGAACATTTCAAGTATGCTATTTACAATATGAAAATTTAAAAATACTATTGTCACCCCTAATGTGTTTATGATGGTCTCATTATCTAGAGAACGATAACGTCAGCAGTCTGAGGTGATTTAATTAACCACAACGGTATGGTGTCTGATCTGAACCGGCAAATTCTAAGATACGCAAACCAGTCTGAGGTACGCAAACCAGTCTGAGGTACGCAAACCAGTCGAGTCGCCCAGTCTCATCCGCTTAGGGTGTCAACATAGGATTCTTTACATGTGTACCCACTGGGCACTATAGGATACTCCTTTGTGATGTCAGACTCTGTAAGTTTTGTAAGCAGTTAGAAGTAACTTGGGATCTGCATCATGAAAAGTGACTAAGGAATTAAGTCAGAAATTTGGTCTTGTGTTCTACCCAACTATTTTTTAAAAATAATTAAATATCACCTGAGCAAAAACTGGAAAGTTCCCCTCTGAGAATTACACATAAACTACTAGTGAAGGCGGACTGTTACTACGGGGGGGGGGGGGGG
>NMRA01000216.1:485003-505109 GCA_002633005.1 Phoronis australis | reverse complement strand
GGGGGGGGGGGGGTGCTTTTATAACTCTAAGGGCCATTGTTTCGAAATAATATGAGTACAAACTTCATTTTCCTTGTTCAATACTCCGAACTATGGGTCTATACTTCGAAGGGCCGTTATTCCGAAAGGCTGTTTCTCTGAAAGTGACACTAAACTGTTCAAAAGACAAACATAACCGATTGTTAATAATTCTTTGACTTCAGTGGCTAAACCTTTATTCTGCAACTGTGAAATGGTAGCTTAAGACCAAATTTTCTGTCTTACCTCTTAGGTCACTTTTCATGAAACAGACCTTGATACCTCAGTTGTATAACATATAACATATTATGCATCTGAAAAGAGGGGCAACTTGTGAATGTTTGACTTCGTGCATATTATAACAGTTCAAGAGAATTGTTTTGATTTTAGTGAAAAGTTTATGTTGAGTTAAATTATAATTATTCTCATGTTTTCTGTCTGGCCATAGCTCTTGACATTGTATAGTATGACATAAAAGTCATAGTTGTAATTTGCTAATTTGCAATGGATGGATGATTTGGCCGGTTATCAATGTTAAACAATGAATTAATCTTGTACATTTTTACAGACAATCTGCTCTTCCTGACTTTTTGGGCACAGTAGGTTATTTTTCCACTGTTTTACATAACAGTATCTAATAATAAAGCAAAGAGCATGAATCACCTAACAAAATGGCTCTTCATTATTCTCTTTTTTTGTCTGGTCTAATATTAATTTCCTGAAAAACTATTCAGATACTTCAGTTGGTGAGTGAAGTTGAAGTGCTTCTATAATTCTCACCAGATAGCGCTAGGAGTCACCAGTCTAGCTGCCATTATGTTATAGAACTCCTGCATTGATTGCTCTTTGTATTACTATCATTATTATGATTATTATTGTCAGTAATTGTTATCATTCTGATCTATGTGGTGCATTTATGACATCCTCTTGAAAACAAGTAACTCTGTTATAAGTAGGAATTGAACACATCTCAAGCATTAACTGATCCGGACCTTTTATTGGTGTGAGAATCTGCTAATTGCCAACTTGAATAAGTTAAGCTTATTGTGACAAAGGGAATGTTTTTACACAGGTAGAAGGTCACTTAATGAGCTCATCACTCATGGTCAGTTGAAAGAAACTGTTCTGCACTACAATAGTTGTTCTGCTTCTGGTTGTAATTAATAGAAAATCCGCGCACAGTTGTCTTCTTAAGTTTGAAATAAGCTTTTAAAAAACCACTCTGTCAATACTTTCAAAGTAATCATCATTGTTTTGAGACATGTTGACCATGCAAAGAATGAGGTGTGAATGGAGGGTCACATCACGTCACAATTCGCGCATATAAAATTATCGATCTTGTAATTCCGAGTCATCATTGCTTTCATTTTTCAACTGATAGATTTTATTTCCATTCTTCTGCTTGCCTTCTTGATTCTCCAACCCAGGTGCCACCAAATCTCTGGCCGAACGCCATCTGAACTGACCCCTCAGTTGCCGCCACCGTTTCTCCTTCCTCCCCGGCTGACCGGTCACCAATCCTCCTCAGTGGTCACCATTTGCCCAAGGATTTTCTGATTCCAGTTTTTATTCTTCATGTTGGACTAATTTCGCAGGACTCAACAGCCTAAAAATACAGTTACGTTGACTGATGACCCTTCGAATCACAGTTAGCAGATATGAGCGACATTGTTTTCACATTCACACCTGGCAAAAATATTATTTCATGTGTCACAGAAAAACCTTAGCCTCCTCAAGAATCTCCAATAAAGCACTTGTTTTGACTGACATCAATTTGTTATAAGTCCCGTTCAGTAGACATCAACTTTTGGCCCGGCGCAACTGGCATGGAACAAACTGACCCGTGTCAAGCGGCCGTTTACACACACAACACACTAACTGTAGCTAGACGGAAATTGCAGGCTGGAGAGACTGGATAGCACATGCGCAAGTTTACAAGTGACGAGAATTGCAGAGACAAAGAACCCATACGTAGGTCATTAGGCAAGCGTAGTAGAGATGATCGTTAATCTGCCTTGCCCCAGTTTCGCATTTAGACATATAACTGACACGGAGCAAGATGTTCGAGCGCAAATTACTCTACCTCACAAACGGGTTGCAAAATTTGTCACCGCAATGTCAATTTGCTCGGTGTCACTTCTAGTCCTGTTTACACACTTGGAACAACTCGTTCCGTTCCGTTTCAGCTGATTCGTGTAAACGGCACTATAGACTCAATCTTGAGCTGTTGATGTATTTTCCTTACAGGGACATTTTATGAATGATGTGTGTGGCCTGTGAATGTCGTGAAGTATACAACACAGATACCTCTGCTAAAGTATTTTCCTTGTTACTTTGTTTATATTCTGTTGCATTCCTGGGTGGTTACTCTCATTCACTGTGAATCTCAAGGAGTAATGTTCCAGTTCAAACATATACCTGAATGAATTTCGCTTCCCACTTCACAGCAAATTTAAAATGGCAGAGTGTCATGGGAAGTGAGGAATTTTATGGATTATTCGCTTGTGGATTTTGTTAGAATGACCCCATGGGTACTGGTGGTTTAAAACATGTTTAAATGCCCTCATAACTTAATATCACATGCAACTGGGTCTTTAAACCAGCAAAAGCTATAAAACGCTTCAAATTTCTCACAAATTGTATGATACAATGAAAGTTCTACTGTCTGCACCAATACTCCTTGAAGGAGAGCCGTGTTATATTTGCTGAAAAATAAATCTGCAGTAAGTTAAATTTTTGCTAGAAAGAATTACAGCTGGGCAAAAAATTCTGGAATTACGACATTACAGTGTGGTTGTATTCGATGATGAAAGCAGGAGGATTCACGTGGGCAGCGCAGCTCTGAAAAAAGTGAGGGCTATAGCCCCCCCCTGTTGTGCCTCGCCCATAGACCATGGGGGCCAGAGCACTGAAAAAAGTGCCGCCTGTGGTGCGCCGCCCATGAATAAGTATTGTGGGAAACCTTAGAGTTGTTTTAGGAGAAAAATTCTAAAATTATGTGTTCTGCATTTGATAATAACACAAGTTTTACTGAAGAAGATTTATTCGTATAGTGAGACATGGCAATAGTCAGATAAAACGTACCCCTCATTTGAGGACCAGTTTGGAGCCCGTTATTCAGTGGAGAAAACTGGTTCTCAAAATGAGGGCACGTTATATCCGACCATTACCGAGAGATATAAAGAAAAATTTAAGATTTATTGCTGTGAATCATTAGTGCTAATTAGACTTTCTGTCTGATGTTTTTAGCTCATGATTATTTGCTCAGTAATTACAGGGAAAATTAATTTGAACAGATTGTTGATAGCTATCAGTTGTCTGAAGTTGACTTTCATTAGACACTTCATGGCAACCCAACCAGCAACTACGAATGCTTCTAGCCTGTTGGGTTTACAATAGACACTTACTTCAGTGCCTGGACTTTTTTATGATTGTTGTCTTTTGTTTGGGGAATGGGAACTGGGATGGGTGTCTTGTGATAACTGCTGCATGTTCATGACAACTCTTTTCGAACAATTGTGCGCACTGCAGACTATAGAAACCAAAACTATTGTTAAAAATTGAACTTTTTCATAGTTAGAAAAGCAAAAATCAGTTCATTACAACAGAAGAAAAAAGAAATAACACGAATTGCAACTCTGCTGTTCCTTTATTAATAGGTCTCAACATTCATTGCGTAATCTACCTGAGCCACACAATGGGGCGACATGACTCTACACCACTGCTTATCAGAATGATCACAATACCCCTCCACCTCACCCCAAAATTTGAATGGGGTTGCTGTCGTGTGTAATAAAATAAACTCTTTAAAACTTAAAAATAACTTCTAAAAGAAATGCATGACTAATTCCAGAAATAAGTCTTTGTCTTTTCACATGGCAACAGATTTCCTAAATAAAATAACTTACTAAAATAACTACAGCACTTTGCAACTACTGAAGCCAACAAGGTTATTAAATTAATTCATTGTGTCTCCATGGCAACAATTTTACACTGATGATCAAGTGACCATATTGTACATTTGAAAGCATCAATTAAACCAAAATCACCAGATATAAGATAACAACTGGATTGGGCAGTGCATTTTTTTCTACTTCAGACAAAACAACAAATAATTTATTATACCCCTGTCAGTAGGTAAAAGGCATATGTTTTGGGTTGATGGAGATTACATCCTTCAGTGATAGGTGCTCTGAACATTCCCATGTTGCCTCAGGGGGTTGTGTTTGTTGGATAATCTATGAAAACAGAGGTGGACTTCATTAGCCTATAAACTGACTGACCCTTGTATCTGTGGTCAGTGCATATTTGCTCTGTCTGGTCATCAATGAATTGCCCGCATGATGGTCACAACATGGCCCTTTGGATGTGCTATCTCTGGCCAATTTTGCACTCAAAATTATTTCTAAAACTGCTTGCTCTTATTCTTCAGGTATTCCTAATCCACTATTTTTCAAATTCTTGCATAATGGTAGCCATAGTAATAGAGAACTTAAAAACAGTAGCAGACATTTTAGTAAATAAGTTGTAACTGAAACTTCTTCAATTCAACAATCAATATGGCAGATAAGTTGAACTATATTTCGTCAAAATTCTTATCTTAAACAAGCATCGAGATGTTTTTTAATTCATCATTGGCATGGCCTGTAATGTACAAGCATCATTTAAAGTTTTGTGAAATTTTCATCATTTTTACAATATATTTTATCTTTGAACAAGAACAAGTGAATTTTTTAAGTATTTTTGTGTGAAATTATCGTACATTAAAATGTTTTATAAAAATGGGATAATGAAATTTTAGGTCCTTCTAAAAGAAAGGTTGCGTAAGATGGAATACTTGAGCTGTACCTGAACTACAGTGCAAGCTGAAAGTATTCAAACAAAATGACCCAGAATTCCCCGTCATGACGACTGGCTGGAAGCCGAATTCATCAACGGAGTAAGTCTTCTCTCATGACCGAAAATGAAAGTGAATTAACGGGAAAGTTAGTGAAGTGGTTCAGCCATTCTATAATGCATTGGTATTTTGTGCCCTTATAGTTACGTTACCAGTCAGTTTTGCTGTTAATGGAATTAGTCGTCATGACGGAAAAATGGTATTTTGTCTGATTACTTTCGTGTTGTACTGTATAACCTTAGGTGAACACTGAATACTCTTGTTCACATATTCATGACATCAGGGGAGAAGTAAGACGAGCTGAAGTGGATATACGGTACATTTCTTAAGAAATGAGTCGGGTGTTTTATTTTTGTGCAGTTGTGTTGTGTTCAGAATCTGTTTCTGTTTATACTCTGAATTTAGGGTGTTGACCCTGAAATAATTGTGTGTTCCCTTCTGAATGTTTATTGTAACCCTGGAGTAGTTGGGAATGGCATTTGACTTTCAGAAAATTGAATTAACAGTCAGTTTAGAGTTGCAAGAACTCTTAATTCCTAACTGGTTTTCATTAATATTAGACAACAAGAGTTTACTGCCTGTTAGCAGACAAATCCTGCAAAATTAGCTTTTGCCAGCTACAAATGTTAAGTTGTCGTTCAAGTGTAGAGGAATCCATGCTAAACCTGTGTCTTAGCTGCAGTTCCTACCAAGTAACCACAGCGCTAATGATTGCATGCATTAAGCTAGATGCTTTTAATGCGAGATTTATTTTCATTTGATATTGGATGAGCTGAGGAAAATCCATAAAGGCTGTCTATTGCCTTCCTCATTGGAGTCTGCTAGTCAGATTCTTGATGGATGTGCCATATGGAGTGATCAATAGATTTAAACCCCAGCAGTTAAAGAGGAAGTTTTGTGTCTGTTAAGCAGTTGTTAAAAAGTGTTGCACCAATTTCATTAATTAATTGATGCACCACACAAAGCGGACAGTTCTTCTGGCAAATGAATTTGGTGTCCCGCTCAGTCTTTTTTGTGTTCACTGCACATGTTTCTCAAGTCTCAGGGCATCATCAGACTGCTTGTTAACTTCAGAACTTTCCAGAAGTGTTGGTGCCTCTCTGCTGCGTACTATCAATACAGTAGAGGTTTGTGATGGTGATCTGCATTTTTTCATCTCTCAAACCAAAGTCTCTTGTTTGAGTAATTGTTGAATCCAGGGGTGACAGGAAGTGTTTATGCCTCTCACAGTCTCAGTTCTCTAGGACAAATATACCAGAGTGGAGTTGTGGTTGTTGGTGGTGGTCATTTGCAGGAGCTGGTGTTGACATCATTGTGGTTGTTGGTGAACTCACCACCCTCCTACCCTAAGTGTTGTTTACACTAGAAACAGAAAACGCTGAGGTGGCTCTATCTGTGTGTGTTTTTGTTGAAGTTTGCCAACGACTGAACACCTAGGAGCCAACTGCTTACAGCTGAGAAAATGTTTTAAAGTTGTGTTGCTGTCTTCTATGACATCATTGTTGCTGGATAGTCCCAGGGGACTATGTCACTGAAGAAAAATGCTACGTAAATACAAATGGAAATGTGGTAGGTGTTTTGTTCATTTTAATTCTTCTATGGTCGCCTATTGTTAACTATATGGCTGATAACGAAGGGATGCTTTTCGTTAAAAAGGTGATGGGTATGTGTTTACGAGTTTCAGTTTAATTCAATTCTCTGTTGGTTTGTTTGATTTGAGTATTGATGTGTCAAGGTGTTGTTGAATGTCTAGTGCGTGGGTGATTACGGCACATAACAACTGTGAATTTCCTGCGATTGCCCCCACCCCCGATGGTTGTGGTGTCTTGCCGACTGATCGTTATTTAAAGCACAACTCATATGCGTTATCTCATATTTACTTTTTTGTTTTAAAGATTATTTGTGGCTCATTAGTATATCAAATGTATGGGATGCTCTTTGCCGTGTTATGCATTTAAGAATGGTGACCTTGTTCATCACTTGGACAGCTGCGTATCAATTTGGACAAATTCTGCGGCATTGTTTGTTTTCGTTTCAACTTCTTCTAAAGTTGAATTCAATGTAAAATTCGAAAAGGCTGTGACTTTTGTCTCCACACGTCTGAATTTACAACTCAGGTAAGATCACTTTCAATTGATTATGTAACTGCGGCTATTATCGAGTCAGGTGCTGAACTTAAAAACAGTGAATTATGGGTAAGTTCTGTATTACTGGTTACCCCACGTGTCGAGATTAGAGCGCATTGTCAGGTGTGAGGTCTCATGGACTTCTGTGGCCAGGTCTCATGGATTGTTGTCGCCATGAGTCCAATCAATAGAATTACAAGAGGTGGCATGCAATATGGGTAATTAATATAGGGCTGTAATGGCCATATGGAAATACCATACCACCAGGAAGACATCAAATGTCTTCCCAAGGGTTCTTAATAACTTTGTTTGATATACAAATGAGGAAATGATAGAGAAGTGGTCAGGGAGGGAGATGGGGTGTCAGCAGTGTGGAGCAGGGAGAGGGGAGAGGTGTTGGCAATGTGGAGCAGGGAGGGAAAAATGATGTCAGCAATGTGGAGCAACAAAACTAGAAGGAAGCACCTCACTGGAAAACTACTGGGGAATGTTTGTACTTAAGGTGGCTGATGCGATACTGCTCTTTTTTAGAATAATGAAAACCTTGCAGGTGCCTCCACAAGTTGACATTTTTTCATCATTCAGACTTAACGATGATTCCTTTCAAGAGCCACATTGATGAATTTTGTTCTTATTAAAATCGATGTCATGACTATATCAAATTGAAACTGGTTTTACAACCTTTGATAAAATAGACCCCAGGTCTTTTTTCTCGTGGGGCAATTTCTCTCTACGCTTATGTGTGATTAAACTTAGTAGAGCGTTGTAGAGTATCATAAACATCTATAATGAAATCTTTATCAGTGGCCAGCATAGAGAGCACATATGAATCATGGCGTCTGCGTCAAAAGCAAAGTGTTCGTTTAGTCTTGATTTTTGTGTGGGATACGATAAGTGTCCAGGAAATGTGAACACAGAGAAATTTTGGTATGCAATTAAAAATTCATTGCTTGCATCCTGGTTTGGTGCGTGTGTCATAGTCTAGTGACAATTTGATTATGATTAAAGTTCCTGGATAGCAAATCCAACATTTGTGTTTTGGTCTCTGTTTTTTGGGGGTAATTTTAGTTTTGTGTCTTACACCGAATTCACATACTGGCGAAAATACAAGCATTTTAACCAGTGAAACTGCTAGTGGTTTCGCCACTCATGTGAACCTAGTATTATTCTCCCAACCGGACACAGAGAGCAGCACTTAGTTTTTAAATTTGGTCATTTCATAACTAATGTATGAAAGTTTATGTTGAACTGGCAGCATGCTGTTTTTCTAAGATTACCAGATGGTGTATAAGTTAATACCTTTTGGTAAACCCTGCTTTTATTTTTCCTGAAATAAAGTTCACTAAAATCTCACCTATTCTGATAAAAAAATAATTGCCAAAATTGTTCTTTTACTCACTTTTCAAACTCTGGCTTTTACCGTTGTGAATACCCTTGCTTTTTCAAAATTGTCTAATTGTAAGTAGGATGTAGAACTTGAATATGACAATGTAATACTAATAAGTGCTATTTACGAAAATGTATTAATAAAATACAACTTGTGTACCGTGGTGTGTCCTGAATTTGTGAGAATTTACAGGAAACTTGCCCGAGAGACATTGATATGGTATAGTCTCAGACATGCCATGTATGTGACCACAACTATGGGTTTATAATGAGTAGCATCAATAGACAAGACAGTGGTCAAAAAGGAAAAGCTGGCCAGAGTCTTATTCCTGTTGACACTACCCCATCCTTGGGTTATCAGATAATGCCCCATTCACACCAACTGTGTCAACAAAGGATTTGATTATGACCACATTCTTAACTGAAGTGGTGTAACTGTTTGTGATAACCAGTTGTAAATTCCTAAATATATCAATTATGTCACCATATGTAGGGTAAGCACCTAGCACTTAGAAGTTAATACACAAATGCTTGTTTTTTATTACATTTTGAAGAGTTTTAGTATTATTTAGTGCTGAACAGGCTTGGAGAGGCACTCTCAAAGAACCCAGCATTGTTTATTGGTAGTTCAGCACTAGTCTTGATGACCTTTTTATTCTGTCGTAACCTTTTATGCTAGGCATCTTCATGTTTTCCCTTTTTATGCGCCCACATATTTATATGTGGACGCATTATGCCGTCATCTCTTTCCGTCCGTCCGTCCGTCCGGGCGGCGTCCGTCCGGCGTCCGGCGTCCGCTGCTCTATCTCCAAAACCCTTTGACATACGTTCATGAAATTTAGCACATNTCAAAACTCGTTTTTCTGTAGATGGGGAGACCCGCCCTTCCTGCCAATGTCCTCCTCACATTGAGGTACCTGAAAACCTCACGCTTCCAAGTTGCTGTCAATCATGTTGCAGTGTTATGACACCAATTTTCTTCACAGTCCTCATTGCCCTTCCAATGTAATGCAATATCATGGCGTTTTGAAGTCATCCTACTACCTTGTTGACTGAAATTAAAGCTGAGTTCAGACCAGCTCTGAAACTGGGTTGCAACTCTTTAAATAGTTGCAACTATTACGGTATATAATTACACAGTTGTGTTGTTGCTTTGTGATCCCACTTACTACCTCAGTGCGTCATTATTTCCGAGACTTGACTGCAGCACCCTACAGAGTTATAACTTTTGGAAGTGCTGTGTTCACAGCCGATGTAACCATTACCTAAAGCATCCTCGCAGAGAGTAACAACCAAGGCGCTGCAGTTACAACTTATGAAAACAATGATCAGAGTTTTAACATTTGAATCGGTTTTAAAAGTTGTATTTGGCTTTGGTATGAACGGGGTATAACTTTCACTAACAACCAACATAGTCTGATTAGATTTCTTTGTTTGACCGGTGGTCCTGATGGCTCAGTGGCTGGAGCGTCTACACGGATAGCAGACTGAGGTCCTGGGTTCGAGTTCTGGTCGGGGGCAATAATCTTTTCGGACTTTCATTAGGTCACATGATGTGGCCAATAGGTGGCGCGACTCACTCGCAGTGTCAACCGGATTTGTAATGTGTAATTTACTTAATTATTACTAAAATGTTTTAATTTCATATGTGGGGTTTATGTATCTCGACTTATCTAGGTCAAAAGGCAGTAAGTAGGTCAACAGTTCATTGCATACACACCATGCACCAGGAAGAATATCAAGAAACCAAGTACGAAATGGACAATAGAAGTCGAGTCGATGGTTAAAGCTATGTAAACCTCATTGACGCAATATCGTGGCGACTTGGTGAATGAAAGGATTGAGGGTACATACGGAATGTTCTATACCTCTGGCGCGGGGAGATTCGATTTGAGTGACAGCCATGTAACCTTTGACTTCGGATAAGTTACAAATTTCCATGCTGTTGAAGGTGGTTGCACTAAATCTTTTTCTCGCTACATGGTAAATATTTCGTATTTGAAGTTCCCCGAAAATGAAGATAAGGTATTGTGAAATATTGTAAAAACGGACAATTTTTGTGAATAAGGTTTGAGATATTGTTAACAAGTAACACCGTATCCAATTCAGGTACTAGCTAAATACTGAGCAGACGCTCTCCTGCCTGACACTTCCTGGATTCTGGATTGGATAACAAACCCCCCCCCCCCAAATCTATGCTCTCAGATGGGCACGCACCAATTTTCGTTATCCAGGCATAGAAAGGTCAAAGTGCATAAAGTGCAGTGAAATTGGGTGGAGTTTGTAATATTTGTTCCTCAGAGTTTTTGCACCTGCTGTGCGCTGTGGTGTTTTCTACACCCAGCAAAACAAACCAGGATGCCTAGAAGAAAAGCTATTAGTTACTGGTAAAACCATTTCTCGGTGCTCATATTTCCCAGTATTTTGAATTCATTTTTTGCATATCTTACAAAGTAACAAAGTTACAGGTAGGCACCGCCTGGTGAATTTACCAAATGACTGAATCCCGTAACTTGAGATTATACAGGTATATAGATATATATAGCTACAGGTAAATTTTTCGTACCTCTGTCAGTAAGGTAATTAACAGTGAAACACCCTGGGTGTTGATTTAAATTCAGCTTTGCCTGGGTCTCACCTGGGAAACAAGGCATTAAAGGATTCACAGTAATTAAGTCATGACTTACAAGTGTTTAATTTGCATTTGACAGTCTTTGAAGTTGACATGAGCTTGAAATTGCCTCAGTGTTTAGTTGGCTCTGGTTGTGTTGAGGATTCTTATCAGAGAGTGTGTAGGAAGTTGGGAAATTGCTGGAGCAAGATAGAGGTTCAGTTGAATTGTTTGGTTTAAAAAGAGCAATTTCAGATGTCTGGATGAAGCTCAGAGCTGTTTGAAGGTATTTGTGTGTGGGCATGTGCGGAATAAATATTTAGAATTGGATTAGGTTTAAAAAGGAGTACCATATTTGTCGAAGGCTGGATGAAAATGGTGTCTGAGGGCATTTGTGGGTAGCAAGAAAAGATAAGTGCTTTCAAACTTTTTTGCTTGAGAAAACGAATCACAGCAGATTGGTTGAAAATGCATTCAATTATAGTAGAGGAAGAATGATATTTTTGAATTGTTTTTTTTCTACTGTTAAGAGCAAAAAAGCATAGTGGTAAAAATGCAATTATCTAATAGCTGCATTTGGAAATAGCAAGCGAAGTTGGTATTTTTACTTGCTTTCATTTGAAAAAGGAACTACATGAGACTGGTTGTGAGATTGGTTTAAGTCGCTGAAAACTTTTGAATGGTAAGTGCGCGTGTTTGTTGATTGTTGTCGAAGTGATGTCGGTCTTATGGGGTTGTTGGATGAGATAAACTTCTTGAAGTTCTCAGCTTTGACCAGAGCTGCAAAACAACAAAATATGTTGGGTTTATGCCAGTTGATTACAAGTCGCCAATTCTCGTCTGCCAGACATTCCCGATACAAGTCGGGTGTCTTTTAATAGTTAGATATGCTTAAACAAGGTACCTAAACTACGCAGTTAACGGACTGCACTGCTAAACACGATGTCGGACGCAAAAACCAGCATTCCTGCAAACACCATTCACTGACTCACATACCTGGGATTGGAGTCGCAAACATGATTCTTTCACCCAAAATACACGGTCACCGACTCACATTCACGTAGAAACTGCACACGGACTGTCAAACACGATTTACGGATAAAATGTAGAAATTGGCTTCGACAGCTGTGTAATGGGTGCGAGATTAAATATAATTTTGATCGTATGTTTGTCTGTAATGTGATGTAATTGTTGTGAATTAGAAACAATAAACATTAATTTTTATGTAAACTGCTTATTTGTTCTACAATTTTTGGTGTCCAAAATCTTTTTGCAACATCAATTCTCAGTTTTGACTGTGAGTGAGTTGCGACTTTCATTATTTTTCTGCCTTCTCAAAATGACAGTATTTGGACTGTTCAAACTAGTAAATAGACCCTCTGTTTCAATTCCCTTTCTGCATACCGGGATTCTCTGTAGATAAGCCCATGGGCATGTATTCGGAAAATGAAAAATTTTAGGCGTTTTAGTAGCACCAAGTAAACGCCCGGACGTTATTCGGAAAAGGAGGGCGTGTAAACGTAAAGTCGTAGTTTTTATTAAGAGGTTTCCTGACTTTGACATTTCTTACTTAAAACTGTTTTCAAATTTCATGTTACAAAATGCACAGTTCGCTAAAACTTTTTTCGTTTTTAGAATTAATACATGTTCCACAAAACTGAATTTGCACCTAAAACTTGACGCTGAGTGGCCTTTTATGAGGAAATTCTCTGAATAAACGCCCCCACTATCTGGTCACTTGAGACCGAAAGTTGTAACACCAAATGAACGCCCATGGGCGATCACTATTTCACGTTACTTACCTGGGAGTGAACTGTGTTTGGCGGTCCATGTGTCGTATTTGTGAGTCCGTGACTGTATTTTAGGTGAATGAATCGTGTTTTGAGAGCCCGGACCCGTGTATTTGAGTCGGTGAATGGGGTTTGCAGGTATGTGAGTCATGTTTTTGCGTCCAACACTGTGTTTAGCAGTCCCTTAACCGTGAAGTTTGGGTACCTTGTTAAGATACCCTATCATTTATTGAGTGGGATTTAGCTCTACCAGCAGAGTGTTAGGCTGTGACACCAGAAGCATGTTCAACAAAGTGAGCGCCCGCTAACGTGTACTAGCAAATACAAGAAACAGCTCCTGAACAGCTGTGAGCGCTCACTGTGCGATCCAGTATGGCGACTCTGAAGCAGATTGTGTTGAACGTCTTAGGCGATTAGCTTAACACTATCAGTCCTTCTTATGGCGTACTGAGCGATGACTATGATGAATCTTTGCCAATATTAATATCGGCAGCCCGAGACAACAACCAGGAAGGCCTTGAAATGACAAGAATCGAAAATTACGTTGAGGAAAATGTTCCTCGCTACAGCGACCCGCAATTTAAGTCGCACTTTCGGATGAGTTGGTCAACTTTTGAAGTTAGTTTTCGTGTTTCAGAACCATAATGGGTTCATATGTTGCAGACGTGAAGTCTTCACAGGCACCATCTTGGAAATCTAAGCAACATGCTCTCGAGGTTGTTCGCGAACGCTCGCGAGCGCTAACGTAAACACAGCTGTTCAGGACGAGGGTGCTCAAATCGCTCGCGGACGCTCACTGTATTGAACACGCTTCTGGTTGCAGGTTCGATTTCATGGATTCCACACTGAGGCCGAGTCAGAAAATCACTTTTCTCCTGATAATGTTGAATTCACAGAACCTTTGTATCAAGTTTTTAAAATTAAAATCCAGTCTCTCTGAATTATCTCAAGTCTGTGGTTGATACGCTTCCCCTTAAATTCATGACAACCCTGAGTTGAACAAAAGTTTTGAGCTCTTTAAAAAGTCATTTAAGTGATAGTACAAACACTGTATATTACATGTTAAGGCTTAGAAAATTTGAGAAAAGGCTTTTATTTGAATGTTGATGTCAGCCTAGACAAATAAGGTAACCTCAGCAATGCTTTTTCAATATTAGGACAAGTTCACTCTTGAGGACAAATTGGTAATATTTCTTCTTCATTGATGCCTGAGATTTGTGTCCAATAAGTTGGATGGATGAGGTCTGAACGTGGCAGTCTGTCTTCTCCCTTCATTTGATTTGGTTGGTAATCAATTGTATGAATTTGGAAAGTGATAGATATTAATTTCCAGTGGTTACCATGGTAATAATCAAATGAACGTTCTTGATGACGTTTTGATGACTGTTATTGCATTTCACTTCATCTTTCTTTAACTGATCACTGTCATTATGGCTTCTAAATGGTACATCTCAAGAGTCTTCATAACTATTTCTTCTGGAAGCAAGTTGCCTGAGGTTCCTGTTCTAGACATCATTATTCATTCTGACTTGTACATAAGCAGGTTATACTCTTCACTTAAAATTGATGGCAAACATGTTTTTACTTTATAAGTACCCTGTTCTCTTTTATATAACACAAGGTCTGTTGGAGAAGCATTTGATAAAAATCAGACCAAAGTTTGTGTTGTATGGAAAAATTTTTCCCATTTGGGACGCTCTTTAAAATTTGGAACTCTGAAACTATCTGAAAAATTGAAGTTTCTTGTTTCTGAATTTTGGTATTCACCATATTTCTCAAATTTCGGACTATTTGTTTTCAATATACAGAGTTGGTGATTTTGCCGCCTTTTGGTGATTCTTGAATTTAGGACAGCCAACATTGCCTATTTCTAGAATTTGGGACAAGCTCTGACCTAGAACAAAATAATTATTTTTCACTGCCCCAAATTGGTGAATTTTTAGCCTAAGTGAAATTTGAGTAATGTACTCTGACAGTAGAAGTGGAAATGTTGTGAGTACTAAAATGGGCTAAAGATGTGCAACAATGCACAATTCTATTTAATCATCCCTATTTACAGCCTTAAAAAGCTAAGTAAGTTTACATCTCTGGTGTAAAATGTTTTCATACTATCAACACCAGCCACAAATGAATTAAAGCGACACAAATGGGGAAAAGCAGGCCACCTTTTTATAAAGTCACGGGCTTTGACACTATTCAACTTGCTGTCGATATGTTCAGTATGAAATTTATTTTCTCGTGATCGTCAAAGTGTGATTTGTCAAATAGGTTGTGTGAGTGTCATCAAGTAACCTTGTTTATAATTTGCAATTTAGGTTGAGAGTTTGCAGGAAATGTTTCTTTAGACATCAACCTGTTCACATAAATGGACACCTCATGTGCCTTAATCAAGCATGTGCCTATGTGCAAAATATTTGTTCGAAAGTTTTTTGTTGTGAAAAAATAATTTGCACGCTAGTGAGTGAGGCTCAATATGGCATAGATAACAGCAGAAACATTCACAGAACACACCAAAGGTATTCAAACAAAACGACCCAGAACTCCCTGGCAGGGCTGAAGCCGAATTCATCACCAGAGTAGGATTCCCTCACGACAGGAATGAAGAAGAACAAGAAAGTTAGTCGGGTGGCTTAGCCATTATGCAATTAAAATTTTGTCCCCATTATAGTTATTATTTGTCATATTTGCTGTTAAAAAAATTAGGCAACAGTTTTTGCCAGTCATTTTTTCTGTTAAGAGAATTGGCCTCTATGACTGGGGAAATAGTGTTTTGTATTTATAGGTTTGTCTTGTGCTTAAGTCTTCTGCTGCCAGCACTTTCAAGTGGAAATTGCAACGTTTGAAGGATAACTTGTGGAAATAATAAAACAAAACAAAGGATTGCACCCCAAAACATGAACCAAGAACAATGGTTTTCAAAGATATTTCTGCGTGGAACTCTCAAACCTCTAGAACTTTGATAAACAACAAAAACCTTCTTGGTTTAAATTTCAGGAATTATGTTTGTCTGGAATTGGTGCTTATTAAACTGTATGCTTACTTTCATTGCGATAAAACCATTACAATGGTATAATATTAGCTGTTCCGAACAAAAACAATCACTGAAATTGACTTTGTCTCAATTTTCAAGGGCTTCTAATTCCCACTATTTTTCAAAATATGTCAGTTGTGGCAAAAGATTCGAACATGGGAGAGCATCAATTTGGTGCAATGTGCCTTACATGAAAAAAAATGAGGAAATAAAATTTCTGTGCCACATTGTGTCCTAAATTAGTGAGATTATACCTAGAACATTGTTTTCTAGTCATCAGGCATTTTGGTTTACAGTAGTATTATAAGCCATCTTGATTATTCACAGGCCCCACTTTGAGCTTTTAGTTGATTAAGTATAGTGCCATCAGTCATTGCCATTCCTTGAGAAGATACTTTCATTTCCACTTTTCATAAATCACCGTCTCACTTAACACAAAGACTGCCGTCTCCTGTAAATACATCATGGTACTTCCTCTCTAAAGTGTAAATGTTGTGTTTGTAATTTGTTTGTGCATGTGAACCACACATCAATGAAGTCCCAAGATGATGTCAGAAGAAGAAAAATAGAAACCAATCATATGTTTGATTGGAGCTCTATGTTGTTTATTTCAAAGAATGAATCACTAAACGTCTTGTTTTCTGACTGCGATTGAAGAGTAGACCCTAATGTAAATTATTACAAATTATCAGCTTATAACAAAAATTTGTTTTTGTCCCGGAATGCACTCCTTGTGCTCCCTTGGTTTGAAGGGTAGTAATGTAAATTCTTATAAATGATCGGCTTATTACATTAAATTGTTTTTGTCGAGGGTTGCTCATTTGTCGAGTTTGAGAAGTCAGTGAGCTCAGTTGACTAACTTTCAGCCTGACATAGTCAGGAGTCTGAGTGATAGTGTTCCAGTTTGATTTGAACATGGACATAATCTTCGCAAACATACTCACAATTGGAATCACTGACACAACATTTTATTTTACATTTGTTAGAGGATAGATTGTGTGCCATAACTGTTTTTATATGCCCACAAGCATATTGCTTGCATCTCTGTCTTGCATCCGGTGTTTTATCTCGTAAACCCTTGCAATATCTTCATTTTGAAGATTTGGCAAATTTATTCCCGAGATGGTGACCACAGATGCCAACAAATTTTGGACCAATTTGATTACCGCTGTGCCCCTAGTGGTGATTTTAGTTTTTTATGTTTGCCTCTGTATCTACTCCTTTATGCATTTTCATGGAATCAATTGAGCTAACACGTTTCTTTTAAGGAGTCCATGAAGCCATTCCACTTTTGTTATTTTCGCAAATAGGTTCCTATCATGAAACAACGATGTCTTTCCATTTTCAAACAGATTATCACACATTCTATGCCACTTATGGCAAAGGGTTGATGGTGCCATCACGGATTGAAGTGAACTATTGTAGTCACTATTGGGCTTGGCTAAACGTGCTGGATGAGATAATTGCGGGTCGTAAACGAACAAGCCTGTTTAGTGTACGGTTTTAAAAGTCAAAAGCTAACAATAAGCATGGCAAACGACCAACATGACTGTTTTTAAAATTGAAAAGTAACAAAAGTCGTCTTTGAATTTTTAAAATCGATGCATCGTAAGAGATATTAGCTAATAGGTTTTCTTCAGCATGGCAGCCTAGCATGAGCATAAATCTGCAAATTAATTAAGACTGTTAGCCACAGTCTGGCTTAGGCTTGCTTGAACTTTGGGGTATCAAAACCTCAAGTGTTAGTGTAGGGGTTGTCTCATGAGACATAGCGAACTACTGTCACAGTGGTGTTCCCTTATGGCAATTATATTTTTCTTTGCATCCCCCACTGTCTTGGTCTTTGTTCAAGTTTGGGGTATGGGAGAGGAGTTAAGGAAAGCGCAGGTGGTGTTGATTTTTTGGATGACTACTGTAGAGTGTCCCCTAGCGGCCCTTTGTCATGGGCTGAATGCTCTTTGACAGTCTTGATGCAATTTGTCCTATATGTTCTTGACAAGCACAGTGCAACTAGGGCTGGGATCTAATCTTTCTAACTGAAATCAAACTCAAAATTATTTTTGCCATTTTCTGGTCTAGTTTTGTAGAACTCAAGATAATTGTTTATTATTCTGTGCTCGAGTCAATTATAGTTTATGCAAATGAGTTTCTAGTCCAAGTTCGCTTTTGATGACCACTAGATTAGAGCTAAGAACTTGAGTAAACACTTGAAATTTGAAGTTCAGACTTGAACTTTTAGCCTAATGATGGGGTCATTAAGTGCAAACTAGGATCAGATAATTATCTAAGTAAGTCATTATGTATTTCAGCGTAGAATTATAGACACTCGTCCTGAGTTTCATGCAAAAGCAGAATAGAAAATGCTAAAAATAATTTTGAGTTCAATCTCAGATTAAACCTCAAGCCCTAATGTTCATTTTCGAATGAATGTGATGTATAAACTGTTGAAAAACTTGAAATGCGAGCACCCCTTGGATCTTTTCCGTTTCCAATTTTAACCAAAACAACAGGCTTCGAGCCATTCATTAAACACATTATATGTAAATTTTACGTTGATCGGGTAGCAATTGCGATCTGAATGAAACAAAAAGATTCATGACTATGCAACATTCCTGGAGAAATTTCATTTCACCAAGTAATGACTTGAAATATGCACATGTTCCAATGTAATCCTTTAAAACCATCACTTTCTGATTAAGTTTCTGGGATGGTGGTCTGTTTTTAACAAAAAACAACATGTCTTCTTTCAGAGGATGCATTCGATTCGGAGCTGGAGCAGATCTGTGTCCTCAGGAATCTGACTCAGGCCGGCTGTGACCGGCGGCCCCTGGTGGGAGAGGACAACAGCAGGACTGACAGCGAGACAGCCATGAAGTCTCTGCGGCGCAACGGCCATAGTTTTCCCGACGGGATGTTGCTGGATAAGTGTGGATATTGCGGCTTCATGGTGCGTGACGACCGCGTGTGTATCCGTCGTGACGTCTACCATACGGCGTGTTTCAAATGTGTACGGTGAGTAGTCATATGTAGTTCTGGTGCATGCCTCTTTAAATGTTTCTGGTGATTGCATCAGTATTAGGTGTGTGGTGCATGTTAGTATTGTAAGTCTAACTATATGCTTCTTTAATTTTTCTGGCGAATGTTTCTTTTTTATGTAGCATATATCTTCAATGAGTATTTTAAGTCTGGGAGGGGGGGGGGGGCGGCTGTACTCTGGTCAACCCAGGGACCAGGGACACTTGACTCGGCACTGAGGCCCAGGGTTTGCTGTACTCTGGTTGACCCAAGGAGGAGGGGATTTGATACCCAACACTTGCCTTTGAAACCTGTTCTCAATTTAAAGCTGTCTTAAACCACATGTTCCGGTTTTAAAAATGTCAACTTTCTTCACAGGTGTATTTAGTCTTTCAAAGCAATGTCAGGTTTAATCCTTGGTTTGAATTGAAGGTTGTTATAACAAATCACCAGACACTGAAGTCTGAAAACCCCTTTAGTACCATGACAAGCAGCTAATGGGCCTGGTTTGTAGCGCTAATGACTTGTCAGTTCTTCTCAAGCCTACAAAGCATTTCTAATCTGATTAGGGTTATGCAGGACCTTAGGAAAATGTTCAAATTTGGCTAACTTCACAACATCATCTCAGACTGTATCTAATCGTACTCATTTGAAACTTTCAGATGCCACGGGTTTATGTGCAGCTCTGTAAAATGCCAGAAATTGTTTTTAAAGTAGTCTACTTTTGCATAAGGGGTTTTCAAAACTAAAACTTTCGTTGTTATTATCAAAAAAATGAAAAGTTTAAAAAAATAAAATGAAATGATGATTTAGGAAACTGTAATGTCATGTTATTGATAGCATTGTTTTGCTTTCTAAATTTTAGTACTAACAAGGTTTATGTACAGCTCTGTAAAATGTCAGGAATTGTTGTTAAATTGATCTACTTTTGCATGAGGGCTTATCAAAAATAATACTTTCATTATTTTCAAAAAAACGAAAATGAAATGATAGTTTAGAAAACTGTAACAGCATTATTAAATGTCATGTTATTGATAGCGTTTTGCTTTCTAAATTTTAGTACTAAAAAGACATGCTCATAACTACGCGCCTGAAGATAGGAGATTGTACTGAGATTACGGATGAGCATAACTTAAGCTGTCTAACAAAAAGTACAGTCTTGCCTTCAACCACATCAGTTGCTGCGTACTTATGTGCGTTATTACCGTAAACGTTCGGGTTAACGCCCTGGG
>NMRA01000216.1:344440-484843 GCA_002633005.1 Phoronis australis | reverse complement strand
ACGATCACCTTACCAAACTTCGTGGTGGAAAAACATTTATTTTTCATGCAAGATGTCCAGATTATCCTATTTATATCACTTGCAATATCGCACTGCGGCACTGTTCGGTCCCGTTGTTAGCTCGCAATGTCTCAGTCGGCTGACAATCGTGACTTGGAAATGCCGTCAAGTAATATAACGGCCTCTTTCAATATGCATCTCGTTTTTTTATGGGCAAAGATAGCGGCGGGATTCAGCACGCGCGTAGGGCCTATGTGCGAGTTCCCTGTCAATCACATGTTGGTGTCAAGGTAACATGCACTCCAAAGTGTGGGAACTTGCGCGCGTGCACCACTACAAAGTTACACATCAAAAGAGAATAGCGACAGTCCTAAGTAACAGAAACGGGCGTGACTATATACTTTTAACCATTGTCTCATTTCTCTGGCCTGATTTTTTCGAATATATGTTTTATCAAATGCACTGCAGATGAAAACTCAGCGCAGCAGACAAAGTCGCTGAAAGCGGAGGTTTTGACGCCGGTGGCGTTCTTAAACTTTGCAAACATGGGAAGAAAATAAAGTGAGAAATACGTTCAAGTATTATATTTTGAAGGGTGTCCATGACCCAAGACAATAACTCGTTACTTGTATAATTGCAATTCACATTGCTAAACCATCGTCTCAGAGGCCCGGCGTGGTTGCGCTCATTGTGATCATCGATCTTTTTCTGAAAGTCGGGGAATCGCGCGTTTCCATAGCACTGGGCGCTAAATCTTCATTCTTTAAAAGTCGGGGATGGGCGCTTAACCGAGAGGTGGGCGCTTAACCGAGAGGTGGGCGCTTAACTGGAAATCTTCAAAAATCGCAGGGGGGCGCTTAACCGAGCAGTGGGCGGTTAAATCGAATATCCACTTAAAGTAGGGGTGGGCGGTTAACTGAGCATGGGCGTTAACCCGAACGTTTACGGTAAATGTCTAACTTTCATGACAAATTTGTTTTCAGGACAAATTACCCTTCATTTATTTCCTGTTGACATTAAAAAATTTTGCACACTTTCAGATTGTCTAAGTCAGGTTTGACAATACGTGAAATATGATATAACTGCTAGCTACTGTATACCCTGAAATTGGTATATACTGTAACTTTATTTATATGCTCCTTCCAATATCCAGGGTTTATTTTGGTATGCCCCTACATTGGAACATTAAAATTCCTGAGGGTACATTTGTATGGTTAAGTGTAGTAGAATAGCAGAAGTCTCTAAACTGACCCTTGTGTACTCTATGATATATGGGCAAATTCACCCATAAACTAAAATGACCCCTAGATTCATGGTGGTGATGAAGATTCAAGGTTTCTGTCTATAGATGGCGGTGTTATCTGAGGTTGCTCAACTGTTGGTCTGCTTCAGATAAGGTTCCTTAACTACTTGCTTTGAAAATGGATTTTTTGTGCGGATGTAGTTCATTTTACCCAAATCATTACTCCATCTGTTTCTTCACATGCAGATATGTTCGTCTGTATTTTTAGAGCAGGGTTAAGTATCGTACCTGTTTGGGTTAACGCCATCTATTGGCCTTCATTGTTTGATTCCCATGTCCACTTTTAAAAGTTTGACTGCACTCCAGCTGGGTATTGTTGGTGAATTTGCAGGGGAACATCAGAAATTGAACAATGATTAAAATGTTCTGTTTTGAATGATTAGTATTATTTTCTAAACAATTCAAAGTCTTTATTGAATTGTGGTTATTTTGAAAATCTACGATGTTGCATTGACTATAGTCTTATATTTAGGGAACTCTGAACCATCAAACATGATTTATATTTTGAATCTTTGTATGAGGTTTTGAGTAAAATGCAGTGCAAGGACTGTGTCACCATCAAGTTTGATTAGTCAAGTGTTATGTGTTTTTGCCCCCCCACCGTGCGTTAGTGTGCAGCTAAGGTGTACTAGTGGACATCTCCATGCACCAAGGCAGTCGATTTTGGAGACCTTGACATCATTTTCAAGATAGCAGCAAGGAAAAATCAACTTATTCCCTGGAAAATGTTGGTGCGTTGTATCCTGAAAGAGGCTGCATATTTTGTTCATATTTTGTTCATATTTTGTTCATATTTTGTACCAATGTGTAAGTGGGACATCCTCAGATGCCAGCCGGTTTTATTAACCTTGATTTGATTTCAAGGTCATTGCGAGAAAATCAAGTTTTTACGTGGAAAACGTTGGCGCAATATCTCAAGAAGAAAGTCGTACAGTTTTTTCATAGTAGGTTTTTCGAGGTGTAAATTCGGCACCTCAGCTACACAAGGTCGTCACCAGGTGTCAGTATCTACATCACCAAGGACATCCACATTCATATTCATTACTTCTTAAAGTTACAGCTCGATCAAATGCATCCTGCGGGGAGAGGACAACTTAAGTCACTTTAACAAATGCTTGTTATGTCTTTTTTATTGGATTGACGCCATCACATTTATTGGATGACACACTATATCGATTCCACCTTACTAGCCTTTGATCAGAGTTAATGGTTAATGACACCAGAGGGAGTAGAGGGTTGAGATTATCAAACACTTGAAAACCACTGCATGGTAATTCTTCGACTTATTTAGCACATAATATGGCCGACACGTCAAATACTGGTTTTGTCAATTTTCTTCACAAAAATGAATTTCTAGCATTACTAGCATAGTTTGCACTAAGTAGATGTCACAAAACAACATTTGGTAAAGTTTTCATTGTTTGTAGCCTTGTAATCATCCTTATAAATGGAAAATTATGATTTTGCAATTATTTTTGTGCGGTTTAAGTGGAGAATTACTGTAGTGTTCTGTTGACACAATACATTAGCTTGAAGTTGTGCGAAAAATCTTCACTTGTGAAACAGAAACAGTAAGTTATCCTATAATTTATTAATTCAATCCCACAATTCAACAGTCCAAGTTCACTGGCCAATCACCTTCCTCGGTGGCTGTCATTAGGCTAAATAAGCTCCTGAGCATGTTTGCGAAATACTCACCCTTTAACACTTTAACACGTGATTTTCCAAGGGCTAATGCAAGATCATGCTTTCATCGTAAGAAACTTGGTCTGTGGAAGGCTACCCTGCTCAGTTCTGTGGTGTCTGAAAATAATGTTTTGATGATTCAACGAGGTTCTGACATGTGACTCATTTGCATAGCGCCAAGTGAGCTCTGACTCGAACAGAAACACGGTCAATCTATGTTGACATGCTTCAGTGTACTTACTTGACTCTATGGTCAAAACTCAACTGACTTATAATAGCTGTCTTTTAAGCGTTACATTGGAACACAACTGTTTTTGATGTAGGGTCTATCCAGAATACATTTCTTGCAGAGTGGCATTTTTCGTGTTAATTGTTATTTTTGTACAGCAGTAAAAATTCGCCAGCTTGGGACTGAAAAATTAATTATTTTGCTGTACTCAAAACTGAAGGTTGTACCAAATTTTATAAATAGGCAATATTGGTTGTACCAAACTCAAGAATTATGAAAAAGATGAATTTTGCATTAGCAGCTATTTTTGAAGATTTTATATCAGACTTTGTTTGTTCAAAATGTTACGTCCAACATTTGGGAAATATGTTGAACGCCAAGATTACACGTCCCAGTCTTCAGCAGAGACCCATGCCTGGTTCTGCATTCACTGTTGCACAAGCCCATGCGATGTCCAACTCGCTTTCAAACACAATCTATGTCGGTCATTCATGTTTGCTCAATAGAAGTGAATGCAGAACCAAGACACGTGCCTTGGCTGTCCGTTTAAGGACAGCGCAGAGGGATACCTTGGAGGTGAGCTGTGTGCCTCAAGTGAACCATAGCTGAGCTGACAGCTCACGCCAAGGTGTGAAAATACATCAATGGAATGAACAAGTCAATAATTCATTAAATTGTTCTCACCTGGGTGTGAGCTGTCAGCTCCCATTTCATTCATAATTTATGACGCTTGTTTCGCTGCCTTTTGTTTCATGGACAGTAAATACACGCCATGGGAACATTAATTAACACAGAAAAATGGCAAAAGGAAACATAAAAACGGATGGTTTCCGCTTTAAAATGTGTAACACAACGTATTCATTTGGTAACAAGAAATGGTTAACTCTTGATAAAATAATAATAACTGGAACTCGCTCTTCAGTCTTTGTCACATGCTTTAAGTCATACAGTGACTGGGAAAACAGTGATTGATTGAAAACCTTCTCCCATGAGATACTACTGCCCAATCCTTGTGTGCTAGCTTTGCTTACCATACAATTATAATTTTCCATATCTCCCAAACATTTTTAAATCTGGTCAGCACGCCACCTGATGAATACGAGTCTGAAATGATTTCTGCCCCTACCGGGACTCGAACCCAGGACCCTCTGCTAACCGTGCAGACGCTCTAGTCCACTGAGCCATCAGAGCCACCAGTAGATTACTGAAATCCAATCAGACTTAGTAGTAGGCATCTCCCTGCCCCTGAATTCCTGTGTATAATTATGTAATTTTTTAGCATATAAGATTGCATGCCTAAGAGAACATTCAAATGACATGCAAAAACGATATCTTCAACAGTGATCTGAGTGCGCTGTGTTTGGAATGAAGCAGTTACAGCAACAGTGTTTAATTCATGGCAAACTGACTGAAAAAACGTGGATTGCCAGTTCCGCGAGTCCTGGCATTTGTTCCGTAAAGATTGTCAGAACCACATGAAAACACAAGATTACACAAGACTTCGCAAGATCGCATAAAACAAGCAAAGCCCGTAATCACACTAACTTCCTTTGCTCGAATCTTGAATCTACAGAACTCACTAGCCGGCGGGTGCCGCACAGAAAAGTTCTAAACTAAATTGTTATCTGCATTTGGAACCCCATACTGCCGTCTGAAGTTGATACTAATCAAAGGGTATTTGTAATACTTTTTATCTACCGTTATATTGTTTGACTGAAAAAGTTGATGCCTTTGCGTGAATTCAACGGAACTTGTGTGAATTGTGTGGTAACTCTGGCTCAGAAGATCTTCACATGCTTGTCCCGCTTACGTAATGCTGTTGTTGACATTACATAGCATTGCACAACTTTACCTGGTATTAGAGCAGATTATTAGTCTAGTTTGTCAGTTTGGTATTTGCACTCCATGGTATGTATCCTGACCAGGTGAGTGTATCGATGACAGACAGGTGTCTTGGTATCTTGGCACACCTTTATTCTTGTATGTGCTTTCAGTGCACCATTGGCTGCAGTTCATGTCCAAATAATGTCACAACCCAGTGGGTATTGAACTCGGTGAAGCGTGGGCCCTTTGCCCTGGGGGAAGGGTCATAACTCCACTATATCTGTGTTGGGGGAGGGGCAGATGACTCTGGGAAATTAGGTTACTAACCCTTTTAGAATGTTGGCGAGGTGGAGGTGAAACCGGACCCTTAATACTACTTTATTTCCAATCATGAATAATATTTAAACTGATGTGTGTGTTTAGCACAGCTTGTTTGCCTGCATGGGATGTAGGTAATGGTTAGGCTTCATTCCTTTTTCACTGAATAGTGAGGGTCCCAAAGTTGAGTCATTCTTTATGTGGAGACACCATTATTTCTGTATAAGAGCTTGTCCACTCATTTAAATGTTTTGGTTGGTGATAATAGTTCCAATGCCTGAGCTTCAGAGAATGAGATCCTGCATTATTGAAACCTTGATGTGATTCAAGTTACATTATTTATGGTCACCACAACTTTGCAGAAACTAGATGGCACAATTGTCTAGGTAAGAAAGGCTACAAAAGAATGATGTTTTTTTGTTAAATCATGCACTGTCATCATTTTTGATGCTCAGACCATACCTGTTCAATGACAAGTATTGATTTAGATGAAGATTACCTGGAGCCGATGGCTAATACTTTAGTGTTTGACTATAAGAGAGCAGTTAATAATTGTCAATTTGTCTAGATAATTGCCAGCTATAAGTAGTCTGGGAAATCCAGACACTGCTGGCTGGATATGGTGACATCACCAGGAACTTGCCAATCAGTTCTCTGCTTGTGGTTGACTCCCAGTGGTGACTAGACTGTTGTGAGTGTGGTGACCATCTCATCCAGACCACTGAGTGGGTGGTTATGGTGCTTGTGGCTGGCATAAATCAGTGTCTTGATCCCCTGTTTATGCACCATCTGTAATGGTTTAGTTGTGAGGTCAGATCTTCTGTAACACACAAGCTCAGTTGCAGCAGGTGATCAGTAGAAAGTGGATGGGGATTTGATAAATTGGAACAGAAGTTGGCGGTTGCATCAAGGAAAAGTGGTTGCAAGAGGACAGGTGGGTTTTGACACGGTAAAATCTCATCACTTTAGGTCACGATATGTCGGGACAGGTGAAATTATATTTTCTCACTTTTAATTAAAAGACACATGGTACTAAAATAGTGCTTTGCCATATTTAAGTCCTCTGATGTACGGTAGCTACCGACAGATAATATTTTGAAAAAATACAGGCCACCTCAACAATGGCAGAAGCTCATGGAAAATGAAAGCTGTGTACTTTTGTCAATGAGTGTTGTTTGAATTGGTGAGATTTTACCATACATACCTGCAGTTACGGACCATTGCCTAAAAAGCCTTCTGAAAATCTTGACTATGCTACCTATTGAACCTGTCTGTGTGGATATCCGTGAACTAATGAAACTGAAAGATAATTAGCGGTAAACAATTCAAGAATGCCTTTCTGACTGACGCTAAGGTTGAGGCTTCAGTGGGGGTGGGGGTCAGTCAATGGTAAAATGGTAACACTTAAATTGGATCTTTTGTATTTATAATAATAATTGTAGTAACACCTATTACTCTCAAATGTGGGCTTCAAACTAAATGGCGGCTTACTGTATTAACACTGAAGGCTTCTAAAGATCCCCGTGTGTTGTAAATCTGCTGTAAAGTTGGTATGAAATGCCTGGTATTATGTTGTTGTTTCAGACTGAGTCTGTCATGGTCAGTTTATGTCTTCACTCATCTCAGATACCGAGTTGCATCAGGTTATCTGGAGAGAATTTAAACAGACATTTGTCTTAGAAAGTGTTCCAAGGTGTACAAACATAAAACTGTATGACTTGTTCTCACAGAGTGGAGCAGATCTCACCATCTGAAGGTGTTATATGTGCAAGACGGCCAATTACAATACCATCAGCATGAGGGCGACAAAGCGAAATTTTAATCTCCCATTATCATAAAAGATGCTGACATCAGATTAATAATTTACCATGTTCAAGTTCTGTACCGTAACTAAGGTCAGAAAATATTTTGAAAAATTTTAGGCATTCACAACAACATTAGATGACCTTCAAAAAAGGTAGTTTTGCCAATTATTTTTGTTCAAAATTGATGAGATGATACCCAATGAAGTGGAATTACTTTGCTTGATCTGGGCCAGGTGCATCGACTAATTAACTGTATGTGAGGATTTTTTGTGAGTAATAGCCAGGAGTAGTGAGCTGATAACTTACAGATAGTGATTATATATCAGGTAGTGTGTTGTGGGGAGGTCTTAACAGTTGTACTGTTACCAGTGGCAGATCTACGTTTTCAGTAAGGGGTGTTTAGGATTCGAGCGAATCTGAGGTGCGTAGCGCCGAAGGAAGGTCGGGAGNGAGTCTGTCATGGTCAGTTTATGTCTTCACTCATCTCAGATACCGAGTTGCATCAGGTTATCTGGAGAGAATTTAAACAGACATTTGTCTTAGAAAGTGTTCCAAGGTGTACAAACATAAAACTGTATGACTGGTTCTCACAGAGTGGAGCAGATCTCACCATCTGAAGGTGTTATATGTGCAAGACGGCCAATTACAATACCATCAGCATGAGGGCGACAAAGCGAAATTTTAATCTCCCATTATCATAAAAGATGCTGACATCAGATTAATAATTTACCATGTTCAAGTTCTGTACCGTAACTAAGGTCAGAAAATATTTTGAAAAATTTTAGGCATTCACAACAACATTAGATGACCTTCAAAAAAGATAGTTTTGCCAATTATTTTTGTTCAAAATTGATGAGATGATACCCAATGAAGTGGAATTACTTTGCTTGATCTGGGCCAGGTGCATCGACTAAGTAACTGTATGTGAGGGTTTTTTGTGAGTAATAGCCAGGAGTAGTGAGCTGATAACTTACAGATAGTGATTATATATCAGGTAGTGTGTTGTGGGGGGGTCTTAACAGTTGTACTGTTACCAGTGGCAGATCTACGTTTTCAGTAAGGGGTGTTTAGGATTCGAGCGAATCTGAGGTGCATAGCGGCGAAGGAAGGTCGGGAGGGGGTTTCCCTCCTCCCGTGTAAGATTTTTTGTGGTTTTTAGTAGCTGATTTCACTTTTCTGGTGAATTTTTTTTTCAAGTTTTATTTTTGATCCTGTCCCTAGGGGGGGTTTGAACCCCCTGAACCCCCCTGTAGATCCGCCTCTGGTTACTAAAGTTCAACTGTATCATGGTACAGGAATATTAACCCACACTCCCACAGGCAGTCTGTCATCCCTAATCTGCTGATTTTTTGGTTAGCACTGGAGATTGTCCCTTGCAGATTGTGAAGTTGCTTGTTTGTCTTGAAGTGCTGTCTCCTGTGTAGTGTTTCATGACAGTGTGATGTTGTTATTGGAAATTAGTATGGTACCAGCAGAAAGTGATCTCTTTACACTTAGATGACTTCATTGATGTTGTCCTTGAAGTGAATACTAAGCAAAATTGTCTAGGCCATGAGGACAATATCTCTTTTTGATTAATAATAATCATTGATAGAATTGCACGGTAAATTTTTTTTGAAGTTTTGAAATTTAATTGCGATATTCCATTTTTAAACACGTAGTACACTGGTAATCTATTTTTTTTTAAATTAGAAATTTTTGTTTTGTCACATTTCTCATTGAAAATAGAAGATCATAATGCCATTCGTAATTGAAGATAATTAGTGTCTCTTAACAGATTCTACCACAGTTTTGTTCCTACAGGCTTGGCTCATTTGTCTCCAAAGTAAATTACCTATAATAAACAAATATCAATAATAAAGCATGCTGTTTTCTGTACCATCTATGTTTTGATTATAGTTTTGTAATTTACTTACAACATTTAAATTTTACGCACATTGTTTATTCAGTCATTATCGGATGAATGATATGTTTTTTCAGATCCTGAGTCATTGCAAGGGCTTTTCACATATTTCTCAGTTAAGCTTATGCATGATTTAAGAAAATTTCCAAGTTTGGCTATAGTTTGTCATATTACTGTGTCTCAGAAATGACTCATCATATTCAGGTACTGTGCTTTATGCACTGTTGTCCAAAACACTGTTAGGAATTGTTAAATAACGGACTTTTATGCTTTTCATGAAAAAGGATCCAAAGTTGCGTAAAATGAAAGGGAAAGGATATTTTAGAAAACTGTAACAGCGTTTTTAAGATGTTGTGAACATTTATATCAAATAAAATTGGGTCATGTTATTGATACCACTGTTTTGCTATTATCAATGTACCTTTTTGTTTTTGCTAAATTAATCACAGAGCATTAGAAAGTTTAAAAAATTTCATTCTTTGTGCTAACTTTCCCATATATATACTTTTACTAAATTAAAATCTATGATTTTGTAGATATTCCGCTAAATACAGTCTTGTCAGTACGTTCCTACATAACCTTAAAATCTTCCAATTATCCCCATTTTCCTTGATAGGCTTCAAAGCAATGTATTTTACAATTTTCATGCTCCACGCTTGTAACTGTAATTGAGTGCGTCATAAACACATCATGGTCGCTAATTAACTGTGTTACCGTGCAAACCAGTGGGTAGTTTCATGTTTCCCAAGGGGCGTATTACTGCGGAATTGACTCTAGATAGGCGACTGCTTTTTTGAAAAGTAACACACTGAATAACTGCTGCGTCTGTCTGTTAGCCATCACTTCTCCGCAAGACACTAGTGTTGTCCTTGTTTTTCAATTAAGTTTTATTTTAACTCTAGTCTACTGGTACCCTTATTTCCTTCAGTCTATTGGCAGTGTACTGCGATCAGGTGCTTTATCTCCAGGTAAATGTTATAACTGTAGCCTGTGGACTCAGAGAGGCTTCAGGTTACAGGTAAGGTGCTCATATTAAACAGAATGGTATGGTTCTTACATTAATCGTTCTCGAGATATGCTGCTACGATCTTGTCGTGAGCTCTACACAGTCGAAAGATATTTCTTGCAGAGATTTCTCAAGCTTATTTTATTTGCTGAACAAAAAATCTTTCTGATTTTCCACTGTGTTCATTATTCGATTGCTCAACACTTAGCTACAGTTTTGTGTACACTGCAGTTCTAAGTTAAGTTGCAATGTATCCAGCTAATAGTGATTCCGCCAGCTGGGGTTTAGTCACTGAATCTGCCATATGGCTATTACTTCTATCCAGCCATGTGTGGTGACAAAGCAATAACAAACTTAAGGGCCTGTCCATTATTGCCAAACCCATAACTTGGTTATTTGTGTAATCCATGAAGTTGAGTCCAATTTTGTTAAGTCCTCTAAATAAAAAGTGCTTTGTTTCATATATATTATTCTAAGAAATGGTAATTCTAAAAATCATTCAAATTTCACTGCATTGTTTTGGGGGTATTATCATCACTCTGAAGAGTGGTGTATTAGGCAATTCTTATGCCAACAGGATTTGCATGCAAGTGAAAGAGAAAGCATGCACTGTTTTCCTCAGAGTATGCAACAAATTCCTCGGCATATCAAAGGCTTGATGGCGCCGTCACGGACTGAAGTGAGCTAGTTGCAATACATAGGCTTGGCTGAGGAGATGATTGCGGTCGTAAACCAACGCGCCTGTTTAGCAGTAGTTTCAAAGTCAAAAAACGAACATTAAGTAAAGGAAAATGACCGTTGCCACTCTTTTTAAAATTGAAAAATAAATGGTAGCCATCTTTGAATTTTAAAATCGATGCATTGTAAGAGAAATTAGCGAATAGGTTTTCTTCAGCATCACGGCTAAGCCACGAGCATTAATTTGTGATTTTATTAGAACGGGTTAGTCACAGTCTGGCTTAAGCTCGCTAAAGCGTTGGGATAACAAGCCCCAAGTGTTAGCGTAGGAGTTGAATCATGGTACCGTACTCACAATTCAAGTCTCCTATTGTATTGCTTATTAGGCAAGTTACACAGCAGAGGTTGAGACATATCACATAAGGGAAATCGTAGGCTAACAAGATTTGCATGCAAGTGGATGAAAAAGCATGCACTTACCCCCAGGGTATCCATTGAAGTCCTCGGCATATCAAAGGCTTGATGGTGTCGTCACAGATTGAAGTGTACTAGTGCTATTTATGGGCTTGGCTGAACGTGCTGGATGAGGTAATTGCCGTCATAAACCAACATGCTTGTTTAGCCTACGTGTTTCAAAGTAAAAAGAAAAAAAATAAGTAAGGCAAATGACTGTTTTTTAAATTGAAAAGTAAATAGTAGCCATCTTTGAATTTTTAAAATCGATGCATTATCAGAGAAATTAGAGAAAAGGTTTTGTTCAGCCTCACAGCTGAGCCACGCGCATTAATTTGTGAATTGATTAGGTTTAAGTCACAGTCTGGCTTAGGCTCACTCAAGTTTCAAAACCTCAAATATAAGAGTAGGAGTTGTCTCATGAACAAAGGACTAACAGTTGCACTGGACCCCAAAAAGATTTCTCTTTTCTTCTGTTGTAGTTAACAGATTTTTGCCGATTACGCATTGAAAAGGTTCAGTTTGCAATGATGCAGTGTCTAAAATGAACGAGATAGAATGTTTTCATGAGGCAGCAGTTATCACTGACATCCATCTCTGTTCCTTAATCCACAAACAAAAAGCCAGTCACAAAGAAGTCCAGGGACTGTGGTATTAAGTGGCTCTATGTAATCCAAGTGGGAAATAAGATGTAGAGCCCTAATGCATAATCTGGCTCAGACTTGACTCTGACTTGAAAGTTAACCAATCATGCGGCATCATTCGAGTACAATTTTTTAAGTTTACTTGAATTATGTTGTGCACTGGTAAAATTTTTAGTCAAGATTCAAGTACATAGATTGGACCCTACAGGTTCTTATGTGGCAAGGTAGTAAAAAGCAGGAATTCAAAAGTTGCTGTTCTGACCTTGAAATTTTCGGACAATGTTTGTTTCATGCCTATCATAGTTGGAGTTGTTTGTTGCCATGGTTGTGCTGAAAGTCATCTGGTCCATGCAAACCTGTATGCTTGTGATAGGAATGGCTTCATAGTAAAATGCTAATGTACATAACTGACAAGTGATATCATTGGTTTAAACCTAAAACACCATAATACGGTCTGGTGGTAGATTTGTGGTACTTGACTTGAGTTGTGTCTAAGTTTGTGAAATTCTGTTTACAGTAATATGAAGATGATTTATTCATAGACTTTGAAACTGACCATATGTGAAATGGTGGTCTTGCTGTGCTGAAGTCCTTAGAGTGATTTAATCTTGATACTTGAAAATGATGTAACTGAATGGATTATGCGCAGTTGTGACACCTGGGCCCAGGACCTAGTCTCAATATCTCAGTGTTGATTCAGATTCAGACTTGAAACTAAAGCTGCGTTTCACCTGTTTTTCTGGCTAAAAAATGAAAATTGAATTAGACCTTTTACTCTCATAAAATTGGCCTCATAATAACTGTGCTGCATCAACATAAACAAATAGTCAAAACCATCAGCGATATGATATAAGGATTGATTTGAAGAACCTTTTGAATTTCTCCAAAGCTGTTGTGCCTGACCAGTTCTATCCACATTCCAGTCTTACTAGCGGACTAGTCATCATCATTAACATGACTATTCACAAGGAGGTTCAGATAGGAAAATTACTGTTCCTTATCACATCACTTCTAAATAGAAGGCTTATAAAAGCATTCAGGCTCTATTTTTCATTTTCTTTTTGGGACATGGAAACGGATGGAGACCAGGAAAACTGAAAAGAGGAATAAAAATTAGACTATGTTGGTGCTTGAATTTTCAAAATTGGTCAAGTAATACTGATTTTATCAACAAAAACCCAAGCCTTGAACTATTCATTGGAAAGTAGTTTCCAGCATGGCTTATCAGCTAATTATAGGCCTAACTAACTCACAATAGCAGCTATGCTGGAAAGAATGTGGATAACCCACCACCATCACCACCACTACCACCACATGTGTATTCTGATGATAATTACCCTGTTGACTGAAGGAAACTGAGCACAGCCTAACAATGGATTCACTGACAGATGCTGGGTGTGTGACCAACCACAGATTATTGCTGTGCTCAAACCAACCAAGCCTGGTTGTACTCAATCTATGTTATGTAATTGTTACCATTCGCACCACATTTGTACCTATTGTTATCCTGTTGTGTGGTTTTAGTGGCTAGTCACTATCTGATTCACTCCAGTTAGTGTTTCCATGCACCATTGTTTCCGGGAGATTTGACTGTAGCGCCACCTACAAAGTTATATAAGTTTTACAACTCAGTAGTGCCTGTGTTCACACGGAGATACAGTGGTTATATTTTCTAGCTAAGCTACCCTCTCATAGGATTTAGTTGCCGCGCTACAATTACAACTTTTAAAAACCAGTTTAAAAAGTTCTGACAAAGAACCTTTAACTTAATTTTAAAAGTAACGTTATAACCGCTTTGGTGTGAACAGGGTATATGAGATAGGCGAAGTTTGATCTAAAAATTAGCTGCGCTGAACATTGAATGCATGCAATAGGTTACTTTTGAGTTGAGTATCGAATATAGTAAAATCGTACGAATTTAGGACTTAATAATGGTAGACGAGTGAAATTTTGTTGTATGATTTTTTTCACAAAAGATGTCAGTAGCACCAATAAACAGTGATCACCGTCTGTACCTGGCCCAGTGGAGACAGTGGAGCTCCTATAGGAGCTTCATACGCCGGAATCTTTTCGGCAAATTATGCCTTACAGTGACTAAAACATCAAAGTCACATTGTTATAAAAACCATTTACGCATAGAAGGACATCAGAGGAGGCTGCCAATGTATTTTTATGCGCCCACATATTTATATGTAGACGCATTATGCCGTCATCTCCGTCCGTCCATCTGCCCGTCCGTCCGTCCGTCCGTACGGGCGGCGTACGTCCGGCGTCCGGCGTCCGCTGCTCTATCTCCAAAACCCTTTGACATACGTTCATGAAATTTGTCACATATGTTCCATTCATGAATGGGACGGCATGTGCGAACTTTTGGACGGATCCGACTACCGGTGTGTCCCCTAGTGGCAATTTTAGTTTTTTTACGCTTACCTTTGTATCTTCAAAAGTCCTGAACGGATTTTCATAAAATTTGGTATGTAGGCACCTATTAGTGAGATGACGCTATTCTCCCGTTTTCAGATGGATTCGACAAAGTTTGCGCCACCTAGTGGCCATTTTTAGTGTTTTCGAGTCTGTTTTTGTGCGTCCACCCCTCTATCAACCAAACCGCTCAAAGGATGATTGTGAAAATTTGCATGTATATGATAACTATGTAGAGGATGGTTGACGATGATTTTCCGACGATTTCGATGACTGTGGCGCCTCCTAGTGGCAGTTTTGTTTTTTTGCGCCTATGGCTGTATCTCCTAAACCGTACGCAGGATCTTTACGAAATTGTGTAAGTATATTTATATGATGTTAACAACAGAAGATGACGACTTTTGGACGGATCCGACTACCGGTGTGCCCCCTAGTGGCAATTTAATTTTTATGCTTACCTTTGTATCTTCAAAAGTCCTTAACGGATTTTCATGAAATTTGGTATGTAGGCACCTATTAGTGCGATGATGCTATCCTCCCGTTTTCGGATGGATTCGACCTAGTTTGCGACACGCAGTAGCCATTTTTACTGTTTTTGAGTCTGTTTTTTTGCGTCCACCCCTCTATCAACCAAACTGCTCTAAGTATGATTGTGAAAATTGGGCATGTATGTTCTTACTATGAAGAGGACGGTTGACGCTGAATTTCCCATGACTTTGATTACTGTGGCGCCTCCTAGTGGCAGTTTTTTTTTCTGCCCATGGCTGTATCTCCCAAACCGTTTGCAGGATCTTTACTAAATTTATGGTGGTAAATTTGTTTTTAATTCTATGTTTTTGTTGTGCTTTAAGCAACTGATGTATAGGATGTGCTTGTATTATGAAGATCACTCACATTTTGCCCGTAGCCTATTGAGGAGCCATTGACCATGCCTTTCCATTTTGCAAAGTACAACATACTACATATATGCCCTCTACTGGCCACTTTATGGTACCAATAAACAACCCTAGAAGTATACCGTATACGGTGCAATTGTGGGCGCATTTCAACGCTCTGCTTTGCTCTTGTATTCCTTTCAAGTCTAAGAAATACTTCAGTTGTTAAGCTTTTTCTTCGAGCAGTCCTTCGTTCAGTTCCTAAAATCGGTAACTGGCCATTTTTAACAATGAATGCGGCAGGTGGTATGACATCATATCCCCTGGCGTACACAGTGTAAAAATGGCAACGATTTTGGGAACTGAACGAGGGACTGCTTGAAGAAAAATTTTATTAACGGGAATATTTCTTTGAGTTGGAAGGAATTGAATACATTGACGGCCTCCTAAGATGTCCCTCTATGCGCAAAAGGTATTTATAACAACTTGACTTTGATGTTTTAGTCAGTGTGAGGCATAATTCGCCGAAAAGCTTCTGGCGTATCAAGCTCCTATAGGAGCTCCACTGTCTCTACCGGGCCAGCTAGAGACGGCGATCACTGTCTATAGCACCAGATGAATGCTTTTCCTTTTTCAAGTACTGTACACTGCACTGTGCAATGTACTGTGCACTGGCAGTTTTTTCACTAAAAGCGTGGGCATACTTGACGATATTTGAAATCCTTGAAAATGATGAGATATTACGGTTCGGAAATCAGAGTAAAGGCCGGCCTTGCTTTCTCAGGCTCTTCAAGTATGCCTTTAAGCCCTAACTTCCATAAAAATGATATGCTTGAAAACAACTATTAGCTTAAGCCTCAGACGTGCTGAAGCGTGGGCATTATGCTATTATTTCATGTAATATGCAGTTGTAACTGTATTGACATTATGGCAACGATCAAACTTTTATAAGAGTCAACACATTAATTTTGTAAAATCAGATGTGGAAGGTTAATAATTTTGTTATTGGAAGGCTCTAAATGCCTGCTTATTACTATTTCCTTGCCTCTGTTTAATCTGTTTGCCTGTATTGAACACAACACAAAGAGTTGTGGATGCAGTTATGGAGAGGATCTCCGGTGTTACAGTCTAGACATTTAATGGATATTTTAATAAAAAGGCAGTAATCATACAGCTGTTTTGTTACGCATGGCAACATTTTTGATAACATGAATACAGTAGGCTGGCTAATAACCTATGTGACATACATCTGAAATTTTATTTTTCAATTTTTCATTAAAGGTAAGTGGCACCAAATAAATGCTTTATCATTTTAAGTTCTATACCACAGCTATCACCTGACAATTTTTCAGGGTTTTGGGGTGGGGGGAGGGGTAGTAGGGGTGGACAGCAATTGTGGGCACTGAGTAAAAATATTGAAAGCCCTTAATAATGAAAGAAAAGTATATTTTGCAATTTTTCGTCCAAAATTTGAGATTGAACCAGTGGCGGATTTAGAAGGTAGCCAAGGGGGCCGTGGCCCCCTAAAACTCTCTCAAATTCCATTTGGCAGTTCGGGGGTGCAAATGTCTGACATGCAAAATCCTGGCTAATACTCTGCCCTGCCCCCCCTAACTAAAAATCCTGGATCCGCCCTTGTGTACCATGTAGTGAAATTTGTAAAGACATACAGCGATATTAAATGTAGAACATTTCAATATAAGCTATCCAGCACCCCTGCATTGTTGCTCTGCCCAATAGATTTACCTTGAAATCACTTTTGTATTCAACGAAAAACATGTTACTGCTGTTTTTTACCTATTTAGCAAGCAAACAACATGTTCACCTAGTGAACACCTATTTTACTAAGTCTTTCCACACTAAACAGGATAACATTTCAGTCTCTTGCTTGCGTTGTACTGCGTTGATATCGGAAAACAGCATTAGGAAACGTTTACGTTAATTGCAGCTAAGTAATCAACCTTTGATAAGTGGAAAAATGACTTTTGATTATTATTTTTGTACGAAATAAGAAATAAGTTGGGGATGATCGTAGCTGCGATGTTGCTGACACTGTGTGTATGAAGGAAGTGATCATTGACTTGATGTCTATTATACTGTATTGTATTGTGCTTCTGGTGTCTGACAGTTGATCCACCATATGCTGGTGTGATGACGCATACTATTTATACCTGCCTGCAGGTGTGCTTCAGTTTACCTGTATCAAGCTGTTGATCATTCATCCAGTGAGTGTTCAGCTTATCACTGGAGGATCTTTGGTATGCACATGTATGTCCAACAGAAGTTTCATTTTGGGACTTTCAACTTCACTTGAATTGTGTCAGTGACAGTTGGAGCTAGCTTTTTCCTAATTGGATTCAAAGAGTGGATTAATATTCTCCAGGACATGGCATGGTTTTGAGGATGGAGCAACAGAAGGTGTTTGGATTAAGAGACTGATTTCAATATCTCAAGCTTGTGTGATCATGCGATTATTTGTCTACAGGAGATTTTCTAATTATTCCAGTGCTGTTGCTTGCAAACAAAATTTCATAATGTGGTCACTCATCAGAACTGTGGAGCGGTAGAGTGTATTTACACTTCAGTGGGAATATATCAAGGTGTTATTGAAATATCAACAAAAACACTTGAACTTGACTGCTGGGAGGTTTTCAATTGAGTCTAACAGCTGTGATCCTGGCCAGATGCAGTTAATCAGTGACGAATTTGCTTTTCACTAATAACATTAAGTTTATCTAGGAAGATTTTCTTACATCAGCCAACCTGTTGCTTGCTTGACGCAGTTGAGAAGACTCGACTCTGAAAATTCTTGACATTGCCCCTGTTCTATAAGTCATGGTTGATTCATTCATGTCTCGTTTCGTGATTTGTGGCAGTACGAAACAGCCGGATTATGACAGGTAATGCATTTCCTTAGGACTGTACAGGGCTTGGAATTTTCCTCTTAAGAGGATTTCCTCTTTTTTTGGTTTCGATTTCCTCTTATTTGATGTCCAGTTTCCTCTTTTTTTGTCTCTTTGTTAATCATTATTTTGACTTAATTCATGCAAAAACGTAAATTATTTCTGTTGAATTCTCAACACAAAAATATTTCTATTACACAAGCCTGTTTATTGTGAAACGATACATCACCTGAAAATTTTCCCTCTTTTTGTCATTGGTTATATCAAGCTATGACTAATACTTAACTTTTAATTTTTCCCTAAACATTCTGGGTGTGGTTATTCATAATACATATGGGGTAACAAAATCTCGGATGGGGAATGTGAGGGGAACCTACCACCTTGTAGATCTAGGTTCACGTTTGTGGGTACCACAGACTTGCGTCTCCTCACGTTTATCTTCATCTGTTTGTCCAAAAAGCAAAAACTTAAAGATAACACTCAGGCTGACACCATGAAAACCATGTGATTTCAGTAAAATCTTACCAATTTGGAGTTGTACAAAATGGCGGGCAAGTGAAATCTTATTTTCTCGTTTTTCTCACTAAAGATATTTATCGCTTTTCGGTATTCAAAATCTTTACCAATTACCTAACAATAGAGAATGTTTTGAACAATTGTGGGCATTCACAACAATGCTAGAAGCCCTTGAATATGAAGAAAGTGCGATTTTGGCAATTATTTTGTCTGAAATTGATGTTATTCTGCCGTACCTGCCCTTTTTTAGGTGAGAAGCATGCATTGCGTGGAATTCTTTCAGCAGAGGGACATTCAATCTTTAAAGTGTAAATGCAGAGACATAGCAACTGTTAAAAGCTGTTAAGGATAAACTGATTCAAACTGAATTGATTTCAATCCATGGCAATTCGTCACTCATGTAGCACACAATATAGCTGACAAATGAAATTGTGTTTTATCAAAATTTTCCTTTAACAATAAAGATTAATTTAAAAAATACTTTTAGTCTAATACTACCGTGATTTTTACTGTGTAGATATCTTGAAAAAGGTTTTGATAAATTTCCATTGTTTGCAGTAAAGTAATTAGCCTTTAAACATGGAAAAATGACATTTGTGCGAAATAAGTGGAAAATTTCCATACCGTCAGTGTGAATGGGTCAATAATTGCAGATTTTATTCTTAGAAGTGAGAAATGCACAAGCTGTTATACCATGACACTTGCGGGTCAGCTCTGAAATTTGAATATGACTCATGAAATTTGTAGCTGGAAAATGTTAGATCATGGGTGTGCCGTGAGCCTTCTCATTCTATGCTGGTTTAAGGTAAAACCGGCACCAATTCAGGTGACAATAATTGCCAAATTTGCCATCTTTCATTTTTCAGGAGCTTTTACCATTGTTGTGAATACTCACTGATTTATTCAAACTGTTGATAGGTAACTATGAAACAGAATTGAACACAACAAAAAATGAGAAAATGCTATTTCACTTGTCTGCCACATTGGTCAGGTTTTGCCTGCCTACTGTTTCCGTAAAGAGCGTAACTTAAAGCGAGGCCTGATGATGGTCTATATGTGTTGCGTGAGATAAGGAAGTCACATGACTAACAAAATGCATGCATCTTTTTGGGGGAAACCGTTGTTTCACACGTACCACCTAGTTATTTTGAGTTGTTATTTGTTGAGCATTGATGCAAAGATTTCAGTAGCTGAGTGGAAATATGTCAATTTGTCAACTTGTATAATTTGTGCAGTTCGGAGACCCATAGGAGGTCGTAAACTGCGAGTGTACAGAAGGGTCCCTCTGTGTGGTGTCTCACCGCAATGCCAAAAGAAGAGTAGAAAAATCATTGTTTTTGTTCTAGATTTTAATAGCTCTGTGGAGATACCCCGGTATGTCAGTTTGTCAACTTGCATAATGTCTTCAGTTAGGAAACTCATAGGAGGTCTGAGTGAGTGTGCAGGTGGGTCCTCTGCATGTTGTATCAGCTCACTAGCAAAAGAAGCATTGAAAGATTGTTTTTTGTGCTAGATTTCAATTTCTCTGTGACAATTTGCCACTTTGCATGATGTCTGAAGTTTGGAAACTCATAGGAGGTCGTAAAGTGTTGTGATAGTGTGCAGGAGGGTCCTTCTACGTGGTGTGTAAGCACAATGACAAAAGAAGAAGCAATGAAATTTTTTGTTTGTCTCGCTAAAGGTGCACAAGTCTCGTGACCTGCATTTACAAGAGGTGCAGTTGACACGGAACAACTGATTAGGCGCAAGTATGTTTGTAAACAAAAGCATGAAAATTTTGAGACATCCAGTTGAGCAAACAGATCAAGTTTGAGTGTAATACTGGAATAATGATGTCACAATCATAGACTGTGACGTAGACTGGTTCAGAAGGGGTATAAAAGAAGCTCTCCATGAGCGCATTGAGAGTCCCTCTTTAAATAAAAGAGGTGGTTTAAGATTTGATTTGTCACAAGTATGGGATAGTGTTCTGACGTCAATGCCGCTCTGTCTGGCCAAAACGCCACCAATTGGCCTGAATAACAATAACGTCGCAAGCCAAGCTGAAGTCTGTGACATGCGGATGCAACTTCGCTAATTTTTTGTAAGTTTTTATTCCAGTATTAAACTCAAACTTGATCTGTGTGTGTAAACACTTTGGAACAGAGCAAGTTGACACCACGGTGCAATGTTTGACATCGGTTTGAGAAGTAGAGCAAGTTGTACTTGAGCAGTTGCTCCTGTGTCAACTACACATACAAATATGAACTGGGGCAAGGTGGAATATATTTTCTCTGTTACGCTTGCGCTTGCGCAATAGCATATATAGGGGGTGATCCACTAGCATTCCATGTGATTTGAATGTTCGCTACTCTTTATGCGAGTGTAGGCAGACAGTGTACGTGTCAATGACTCTTGCTGTAAATGCGACTAAAGTTGTGGAAGTCACGCTGTGACATCTTGCACGATGACAATTGTTCCTCGTATAAAAATGGCTATGTTCTATGAGTGGCTACTTGACCTCTCTGTGTCATTATGAAGTAGGAATAGAGGAGTAAAAATATGACATAATGAGGTGATAATTTTGAGTGTACCCTGTATTCATCACACTCACCACATTTCACACAACAAAAATATTTTTAAAGAGCATATTTTCTCCCTTAAGTATTTCACACCATGCTTCTTCAGTGGGAATGCCTTGCCTCACCTAATTCGCACAGGGTCGATTTTGCATTTTGGAAAATATGGACATTGCCCCATCATTAATTGTAATAATGCACACACCCATTCAACTACCTATGGTAATGTATATTCGCTACTTACCTCATTCTGTTGTTAGCCTGTGGTTAAAGGGATGACCCGCTGGACGAGTGTCAGTCAGAGCCACACCCCCAAAAGATTGTTTCACCAATGATGGGGTGGCGGTAAAAGTACTCTTTTATTCGAACAGGAGAAAGGAAGTTAGTTTAATCACAATGGCAAACGATAGGCAATATTTTGTTAAATTCACAAAAGGACAGTTGACGATGCTTGGCTGCGCAGTCGATTTTGTACATTTGTCAACTATGAAGTCTTAATATTCATTTTCTTTGGCATACCCGATTACCTGGAAAATATATTTGATTTGTGTGAAATCATTGTAGAATTACCGTAGAAATGATAGTGGCTACTGTTCAGTCTTCATGGCTACTCTGTTCAGCAGAACACTGCAGCCCTCAGTATTTGAACTGCAATTGATTTATGATGTAATTTTTCCACAGTTCATCAGAGGTATCGTTACAGCATAATTTTTCAAACACTCCGACGAAATCAAATTACCGTATAGTGTCTTTGATTTAGGACGTCATGCAGTGGACAAGTATCTCTAGAAAAATGACCGCTTTTAGAATTTTTTTTCATCTTGTCAATGGAGGGCCATGCAGTGCTGATTGAGTCTAGCCAAAGTGTGTAGTTGGGAACACTAGAACTTTCTACAGAAAAAACCAAAAAGGCTCCATTTCAAACATGATCCAATTTATGGTTTAGAATGTGGCACTGCGTGGGTCTTTAACCTGTCTGCAAACAACTTTCGGTACTTAGTGCTTGAAAAAATAATAATTTCAGTTGTCACATTTATTGGTTTCAAATTGAAAAACGTTTATCATAAGCCTTTTTGCTGTGATTCTAACAAAGACAGCAGAGACTTCTAACTTGTCGCATTTGTGTGTGTCAGTAAGCCAAGTCACTGAGTATCGATATATTGACTCAGAATACAATAGTCAGGTAATTGTTTACCTGTGCTATTGACACCTGTTCTGTTAAAACAGTACTGATGCAACACTCATCACCACTGTGGTGTACGTTCTTAGCTGACTGTCATAGTAATGATAACAAAGTGCTGCCATTCTTAATCTATAGAGGTGATGTACAGTTGGACATTTAGGAGGAACAAGTAGGTACGGTAAAATCCCACTTATTGAGGACAAAATATGGCCGAGGAGTAAAAAGTTTGTAATTTTTTGCATGAAACATGTTTAGCACCAAAATGAAATGCTTTTCCAAGTTCAAGTTTTTTGGGCTGAGAATTGTCCTCTTTTAAGAGGATTTCTTTTTTTATGTTTCGATTTCCCCTCATTTGATTTCTAGTTGCCTCTTTTTGTTTCTTTTTTATCATTATTTGGCTTAATTGCAAAAACCTTTATTTCAGTTAAATTTTACAACGCAAAAGACATTTCTATTACTCAAGCCTATTTATTCATGACAATGAAAAAAATGGCAATTTTGGCAATGTATTTTTCCGAAATTCATGAGGTTTTACCATATGTTTCCTATACTACCAAAAGCTGAGTAATTTTTGCTGCACTCCTTGCTAGAGACAAAATATCCATAAAGACTGTTATTTCTACAAACTGATTTGTAAGTGAAAGTGTCAATGTGAATTTGTAGCGATTTTCTTCATTACTTGTGCTTCTAATGCCTTGATTAGTGAGATGAACAGGATAGTTGACAATGTGCACTCAGTTGGGATGCATTGCTAAGCGCGATTCAGAATCCGTTGCCATGAAGCTCAGCATATGGTGACAGTACGGTAATAGTAGTATGTGTGCCATAATGATAGACTTAGATCGTAACATTGAATATTTTGTTGTCCTCAAGTCAACAGTCAAACGTAATTCTGGAGATAAAACAGGCGCCAATGTTTGGGTTGCATTTAATTGTGGTTCAGCAGTTCAAGCAAATTACAATGCATTTATCATTATTTTGCATCATTGGGACTGTTTTTCTCTGGTTCTCATTTTTGCATGGAAGTATGTACCACTAAAATGTTACAGTTACAGTCTCATTGGCTAGCCGAAGGTTCATTTTAAAAACCATCTTACCGAGTACAAGTCAGGAAATATTTAATGTAGATCTAGCTATGCAAGTCATCACCATGGAAATGCTGCATAATTTTAGTATCTTGTGATGGAGCCGTGAAATGTCACCAATTATGGTTGAAATAATTGCGTTTTTTTATTTTCAAGAGCTTCTAACGTTGTGAAAGCTGGCTCATTTTTTCCAAGATATTTTATGATGGTATGTTTGCTCACTGAATGGCAAAGCTTTAATTTAGTGTTATGTATCTTTTCTGAAAAATGAGAAAATAAAGGTTCAGTTGTCTACCATAAATTGTGAGATTTTGCCGCACCAATAAAATGCCTCTTTCCTATTGAAGTAGAATGTTTTCTGATTTGTGATTTTTGAAATACAATAGCACTTTTACCAAAGAGTTATTTTAAGTATTAATGGCTTTTCACTAACTTATGGATTTTTCTATCTTGGTGATTTTGTCACAATAAATATTGATTTTCTTGGCTGTGTAAAATTTCATTCTCTTATCTTTATTGTTCATGTGTCAACAACTATTTTGTCTGTTAGTGTAAGTGTAGATTGTGACACAAATCGATTACCTCATGTTATAAACCGACTTTTAATTTACCTTACTTTTTGACATCTGAATGGTTCTTCACGAGAAAAGTATGGAACTTCACCTGAAGCATGAATTATTGTCGCCTGCTTGAAACACAGTGCAAAACAAAACTAGTCAAACACAATGCTGTTAACATCAAAAATGACTGATAATGTCTTTTATGAGGGGAAAATTCTGATTTTGGAATGGCTTAGCCACCTTTCTACTAACTTTTGTTCATTCTTGGTCTTGAGAGTAGGCTACTTTAACAATAAATTTGGTTGCAGGGTTATTTTGATAAAATGTTTTTGGCATGTACTGTATTACGAAGCTGCTTTGGCGAAGTCACATTAAGGTCAAGTTTTCAATAAATGACTTATAAAAAATTATTTCGTTTGAGTCGCGATATGGAAGACAAATTTGTCAACAAATATAACCATGACAAATTTTTACATTTTTGCCAACACTGTGCATATGATACAGAATTTTTAACTAAGAAGATTACCAGTAGGTAAAATTTTGAACATGTGCAGCAGTGTACAGGGGCGGATCCAGGATTTTGAGTTAGGGGGTCCAGGGCAGCATATTAGCCAGGATTTTTCCCGACAGACATTCGCACCTCTGAACTGCCTAATGGAATCTGGGAGAATTCTAGGGAAGCAAGTAGTGTAGCAAGACTTTGAAGTAGCAAAAATAGAGATTTTAGCCATGCCAATTGACGTGGTATGTGGGCCACACGGTATTGTTTAACTTGCGACATCCATGTGACATGTTATTGCCTATTGGACACTACCTTTGTTTTCCTTTGTTGCGTCTTTGTTGGATATAACAATACAAGTGACATGGACATGGGGCCGCAACACTGAAAAAAGTGGGGGGTATAGCCCCCCCCGCCCCCTATGGTGCGCCGCCCATGATGGATATCTTACCCTGAGTGTGCCTGCGCTGGTTACCCATAACTCCTTGCTATTATCTTTATTATAAAAAAGAACAACTAAGTGAACTATTGATTCACTAATCTATCCATCTCTATGCGACCAGTTTGTGACCGAGTTTTGTCACATATTGAAGAATTTGTGCTTCACTGTTTGATATGGATACAATAAGGTTGTACTGTCGTGGTAGTTGTTTTTTATCTAAACAATTTGAATCCGAGATTAAAATGTAGGAAATTGCAGTTCACAGTAGGGGATCCATGGTTTTGTCCATGGGGGTTTTCAGTTTGAGTGCATCCACAGGAAAACTATAGTCTGGGGCCTGTTTGTCCAAGAATATATTGGATTTTGTCTTTTGACTTTTGGCTAAAAAGTCTTATGGGTGGCTTAGAATGTTTCAGATGAAAAGGCAATTAAGGCTGAAGGTCTGAAAACCGAAATTGGTCTACAACTCCAAAATCAAAAGACAGATATCCTTAGTCTACTGAACCAGACAGAAGACAAAACGTTTTGTAAAAGATAGAAATCAAATTTTAGCTACAGCATTTGTAGCCAGATGACACCCTTTCTGTAAGTGGGAGTGCTTCAAATATTGGGAGCCTTCCACCTAAATAAAATTGGAAGGGTTGGCAACCCCACTGTCACATTCTCTAGCCTGTTTCGAATACATGTTTTATCTATTGTACTGGAGTCAGAAACTCCGCACTTGCATACAGCATCGTTGTTGAAAGTGGAGGTCGTGAACAACCAGAAGAAAATAAAGTGACCAAGCTTTCAAGCATTACATTTTGAAGTAAATACGTCACCTAGGGCAATAGTTTTTTACATGTAATAATATGATTGCCAAACCACCGCCTCGGAGACTGGAGACATTGACCTCAGTAATTCATTGTTTTATCTCTAATAATTCTGACACTTGAGTTTTGTCTCCAATAGTTCATACGCCCACCTTTATCTATTTTAATTTGAACATGAAGCTGTCAAAGGAAAAATAGTTCGTGTATCAATGTACAAACTATTGGAAAAATGTCGGTATGTCTCTTGTGTTAAAAATATCCTTGCTTTCTTGACCTCTGCTGTAGGTGAAAGGGAAACCCCCCAGAAAACTGTAGCCAAATGCCACGAAATTGACATGTACCGATTGTGTCAGACATTGTTTTCTACTTTACGGATCTATATTAGTTGATTGTTTGACTTGACAACGATGTTCGTACAGTGGGCGAAACATGTAAGTAGAAAGGAGATCACTTTTTAATATCATGGGATTTTTGTCCCAAAAGTACTATTTTTGTGTTGAAATGTATTAAAAGTGTGTGGGAAACTATTATTACAGCAGTTATGTTTCTATGTTTTGTTGCTCAGTCATTCATTCAAGTACTGAAAGTAGTGTTGAAACCATATGTTGGTAAGTTCACATAGGTTTAAAGCATTATGAATGAATTCATTTCTGTTATGGAATTTGACACAAAACAAACTGGCCATTCACTCTGGCTCTTAATCAAAACTAGGTACCTTAACCCTGCAGAGCTGTTGATAAACACAGTTGAAACCTCTTGGCTTTGAAGCTTTTCTGATCTGGCTCAATACAATAACAAGCAATTAATATGGGACTTATCACTTTGTAAACATGACAGACAAAAGCCCCAGTCAGTTTGTGGATTAAGCTTTATGCTATGCACTTGTATATTGACTAGCTTTACTTAATGAATGGCCATTCCAGCTAACTGGTCTGGTTTAGGTCTGGACAGCAGTTAGTGTATTCAGTTGTGAATTAGTGGAGGATGCATCAGTACCAAGTAGCCAAAGTCAGTGCTCCTCTCAGGTGAGTTGATGATGCTCATTATTTCTGCCCTTAAAATAAAAATAGATTGTGATCTTGGCTGTGTTATGAAGTGTTACGCTTTCTGGCGTTAATGCCATGCTGTCTGCCATCCAGATTTTACTTGGTAGCGGCAAGATCCGGCCAGAATTTCTTTTGTTTTCTCGCAGTTTTGTTTTGTACAAAATGGCTTTTGCAGTAGGAAAATTTTGACATAGAACTTTTAGCGTTGTAAGACCACAAAAACGTATTTATCTTGACCCAATCTCTAATTCTGGTGCACAAAATGAAGACAGGTCAGGTTGACAAGGACGAAAGAATTTCTTTCCTTCATGGACATTTTTATGTGAATCGTTTGTAAAACATACTGCACAGCAGGGGCAATTTGATGGTATGATGGTGGCAAAGAAATTATAAAAATCACTGGGGAATGCTAAAGACCCGCAAATGATTGCAAAACACTAACCACCAATTACTCTAGCGCCATCTAGCAACAAGACGTATTTCATCCGATGTCGCTGCCATTTCAGAAAGTGGTTAGTGTTTGGACATCTGTGAAATGTGTGGATATATTGTTTGGATGGATTATTTCAATTTCTAAATTGTTATTTTTGTAACCCCTGAGCCAAGCTGTTTTTATTTTAAATCTTATGGCAGACCATAAAATACATTGCATCCTAATTGTAAAACTGGGAACTTTCGTTGTTATGTATTGTAAATACTAATTTAGAATACTGGTTGATTCTACTAGTACAGTAAATGCTCAACAACAAACTGCCAAAAATCATTTTTCTGGCGGCCAAATGCTGATAGCTTTACTGCAATAGTGCCTATCATGCGGATAATGAACTGGCTAAAATTGTTCTTTTTGTTTATTTTTTTATTGTTTATTTACTGGAAGTTTTGCTGATGTTTTGCTGTCTGGGTTGAATTTGTATCGGAGGCACTTCGGGATTTCTTAAAAGAACATAGAATTGCTGCCAACTGAGCAAGCAAATTCGCCACTTTTAAGTGACTTGAGTCGCCAAGTTAAAAGTTCACTGACAACAGATTTGTCTACCAACGCGTCCCACTCCCATGGGGAGTCCTTCCCTGATTTGTACATGCTAATCATAACATTAACCAGATCTGTGAAGTCATGCTAAATGTCAAATCTTGGAGAAATGCATTGATTAATTTCCGCATATTGCTTGTTATACAACGTAACCTACAATTTTCTTATGATGACGAATTATAATGATGAAAATGAAATTGATGCACTTTATACAGACATTTCACTACTTAGGTAAATTAAACACTGCCTGTCAACGGCGCTGTTTGAGGTGGTAATTGTGTCCCTTCAGTCACCTAGCGCCAGATATATGTAGTAAAATCAATTTAGAAATAATTAATGTCCATCACGTTAATTCATTTGATCAACGCATGACACCTATTTCAACTGCATTTAGTACATAGATTGCATCTGATATATTAGTAATTAGTACAAAAAGTGGATTTCTGTTGATATTAAATGGTTGCAGATTGTCATTGACGACAATTTAACTGTCGTGCCGTGTGGTCAAAATGCCCGGTTTCCTGCAGATCCATTACAGTTAGTGCAGAGATCGGTATGGATGTAGTCCTCTTGCACTACAGTATTTCTGGCTTTGTCACTGATTCAGTATTATATTCAGTGAATTAGAGTTATATTCTATGGGATATCGTGCTTTGTTTTTTGATAAAAATGCATTTCGCGGATGCAGTTTCAAGTAAGAATCTGCCATTTAATTTAAAGGTGCTTTAAAAGTCTCAGTCATGATATACACTAACAGTAACCCTCGTTATTTTGATTGTTTTTTCAAATTCCTTGTCTCCTATACCAACTTTTCTTGTTTTTGAATTCCATTTGTTTTTGTTTCCAGATGTGACGCTCCCCTGACTCTGAAGAACTACAGGTAAGATTACTTTCCCATTCTACCACACCGTGTCTTCGATTTCGCGTGTAATGATAAATTTTCAAAAATCTGGTGTTAAATTTGAAGTAAACGGAGAAGTGAAATTTCATTGATTGAGGATATGGAAATTTACAAGAGGAAATTAAACGTTTAGTTATAATTGCAATATTTTTGTTAACTATGCATTTGTAATGGCGGCTTCAATTACCCTCCGTCATATTTCATAGTAACAACAAGATTTTTCGCCTAAACCTATGTGGTCACGTGACCTTTGGCTGTTATTTCACATATAGCCAGAGGAGGCACTCCCACTGGTTGCCCACTGTTATAGTAAAATCTCATCAATTTAAGATGCAATATGGTCGACAAGTGAAATTTTATGTTTACATTTTTTTAAATAAAAGATAAGTAGCACCAAATAAATGCTATACCATTGTAAAGGTCTATGGCATACTGTACCTACCTTTAGAAAATGTTTTTTGAGAAATTGTGGACATTAAAACAATATTAGAAACTTTTGGAAAATGAAAAAAGACCAATTTTGGCAATTATTTTTGTCCGAAATTGGTGAGATTTTGCCCTAGTCCAACAGAGGGGGATCTGACCAAGCTGAAGGACAAAGTTAGATTCCGTTTTCGTTTTACCTCACCAAATCCCAGTAAACTGAACAGAAGGGTCAGATGTCATATTTGATAGGGATGTGGAAATTGATAGCATGGGTTCAATAGACGTCTAAAATGAAAAGTGGCCAGCTTTTGAAAATGGCCAATGAGAGATTGAAGAACGAATACTGGGTAAAAAATAACATTAGGAAAATAGTTGACCCAAGTATTGACGGTGTCATATAGTTTGAAATCCTAGAAATATTTTCGGATAAATACACAGGATTATTTCCACAAACGGTCTTGACCTCACAAGATTCATGAATACCGAAAAGTTATGTTGCCCCTATTGGCCAACACCGACACTACACTGCAGTACAACGCATGGTGCACGCATCAGTGGTTTTACGATACAAATACTGGTCAGAATTTTTAAACAGTCAGCAAACCTGAGGTAGATCATGAATTACCCCCCCTCTTGTAATGACCTAGGAAAAATTGGCGGAGCTCAGAATCCAGGCTAATTCGTGTCCTGATGCGAAAATTTTCCCTAGTAAATATTTGCTTGATTTACAAACATGAGATTATTTTCACCAATTTCCACATGAAAACGGCACCAATGTGAACAATGGTGGGTATGCAGAATGACGAATGACTAGGTTAGAACAGTGGCTCTGGTAGTTTGTCATATTAGTAATGATTTGGGTAAGCTGGGAAACTTCCCAAATTATGTTTGCGTGTTTGACTCCTGAAAATTTGTACAACAATTAAGTAATTTGATAAAGACCGGTGCAGAGGATTGCTCACTATTGTGTATTGTATGGCTGCATTCTTTATCTGCATGTGCGCTTTTGGGTCCTGGTTTTGGTAGTTGACTACATATGGCTTCTGTATTGTTGGAAAATAGTTTATCTTAGAACCAAATCAGAACTTTTGATTTTGTAATTAGAAGTGACAACTTTCTGTACCTGAGATTGCAATATAAATTCATTTGGAGAAATCTGTTGACAACTTTTTCCTGATACATAGATTTTGACCTCTTTTGAGGTACTGCATAGGCTCTCTTTTACATTCCCTTAATTTCTTATCCTTTGGTTATAATTTAGCAGTAATGTGGAGCAATTCATATTTTGCTCAATAGATGTCCTTCTTCCTCTTCATTGTACCATTTACTGGCTTAAACACGACTTGATGGATTTCATGGAAATTTGTGTGTGTCATATTCCCCTGGACTGGTTAAAACCAAGAATTTTCCAACATCACATCTGATCTAGTATTGCCTTTGATTAAACTTAACAAACAAGCCTATTGTGTTGGTACACAATGCTGTGGTAGTAAGGGAATCAGAGCTTACAGTCTCACAAAGGAATCAGCAGGTGGAAGTTAAGTCCAATTTCTCTGAATGTCAACTGTTTTTCTCCGTTGTTTTTTGGTGATAGTATTTCTTACAAAACACATCTTCGTCTGGACATTTGTTCAACATCACTTGGAAATTGTATTTTTATGTATCAGTTAGCATCAGGCATGCTGTTTACAACATAATTGCAAGATTATCTGAAGGCGGGCAATGAGAGAGCTGGACTATAAACTTTGGTCTGCCAACTTTCTCCCCTTGTTGTCATTGTCAAACTGATTACATTTCTGCATCCCGATCAGTGAAATCGGAATACTCATCGTGTAGCGCGGGTACGCAAGTCACCAGTAGCGTGAGGTCTCCAAGTGATGTGGTGGTTCAGATTCTTGGCTATCACTTCCTATGACCCTAACTGAGTTCACGGCTTCATGAAAACATTCAAACTGGTCTCTGATCAATATGTAAATGGTGGTCCTCCGTTGTGATAGACAGATTGCGTTGTTGAAATTTCCTAGTGTGGCTGGAGGTCTAGTCCGGGGAAGCCAGATGAGTGCTGTTGATTTGTAGCATATTTCTAAAATGGTGACAGGATGCAGGGATGCCTCTACCCATTTGTGAGCACCTCAAAATGTTGCTCTCACTGACACGTAACCATGCAAGGTTAACTGCTGTTAATGCTGTCCAGTGTTTGCATAGCCTTTGCTTGTATTTTCCAGGCTCCATCATCTTTTAGTTCAGATGATTGACAAGTGTGTCTGCTCGCTAACTTAATGCAATCTTAGCAATTTAATTTTTTCTGTTGTATTTCATTTCCCAGTCTGTGCAAACGTTCAGTTCTGCTAATCACCGATTCTATCTGCTGAGAAAACAAGCTATGTGTTTTGTGCGACTGTGGTGACCTCTTTAGGAAATTGTGCACATTACATTTCTAGTTCTGTTCTGTTTAGCAATGCCTTAGATGAGAAACACTCAACATAGAACTCTTTGGAACTGATTTCAGTGTACAAGGCAGACGATGTAGACAGAGATGAAATGTAGTTTCTTCTAAGTCAGAGCGATTTTGAGACATTGAATATTTTCCTGGGAACCATTAACATTAGCAGTTTGACAGCATGATGGTCGTGTGAAATTCATACAAAATGTTGGCAAATCTCACTTGATTAAACTTCCATGCAAGAGCGCAGAATGCCGTCCACAAACTACTCTATCGCCATCTAGTGGCAAGAGATATTCCATTAAATTGGCAATATATCGAAAAATGGCTATTGCATCTTGCCAGGATAGCTCATATTATTGACACGTGTCATCTAATGAATCTCTCAAGTACAATTCTGATCACTGAGCGTCAATGTGTGTGTTGGTGAATTATCTAGATCTAGGCACTTCAGGACACGAACTTCTCGTCTCGTTGACATTTTGCTGTTTGCACAAGTGGCGACTGGTGAATTATGGTTCAATAACTTATATTGTGTTTCTAATTATGAATATTTGCTAAGTGATTTACCTTGTAGTTTTATTAAATCGGAACAAGAGAGTCTTCTCAGTGACCTGCTCTAATGATTTTTCTCGGAATCATGTTGCAAATCGGTGCTGAGGAATATGTTTAAAAGCAAGCTACAGGGTGGGCCAAAATTGTTGCTGTGATGTCGTATTCTTAATCTTTTTCAGTCATGATGAACACTTCTGTCGTTAATTTGCAGAAGATGAGATTCTGGGTCCAGGTGCAGCCTCCTTTGTTGATCTGCCCCCCTCAGTATCGATGAATTTACTCCGTCATACATGCCCGCACGGTAGTCATTGAGCCACACTGGTGTCATTGATTACAGTGGTATTCACATGTAGTGACAAACTAAGAGAAGAGTATCACTGAAAAGCTTCATGCTTTTGTGGTGTATTTTTTTAAAAAGTATTCAAATGTGAAGAATATGTACAGTCAGAACGGGCAACATTTTTGGCCCACCTTGTATAATAACATTTCTTCATGTTACATTCTGTTGCACAATTCTTAATCAGATAGACAAAGACAAACACAGACTTCTGTCCAGTGCATCCAATAACATTTCATACCTGAATTTACTCGGGTTTGCCATACTCAGTAGTTGGCATGTTTCTTCAGACATATGCAAAGTTAAATTTTTTTTTGTAATGTGGTGCTTTCTTTTGTCAATTCTAGTTTTTTCATGCCCAAATTCAATTATTCAAAGAACAACGAAAGGGTAAACAGGACTGGTATGGCATTAGTTGAACCAATTAAAATGTTTTTTTTTGAGTTTCGTTAAAAGTTCTTGCTTGGAAAAAGTGGCTATGTTTTTTAAAAATTTAAGGTCGTGATCGTCTTATTTTCGTATTTGGTTATTAAGAAACACTTAGTATTTCAGTGCTTTTACTGTACAGAATTTAAAGCAATAATTTGGCGCTGTCTTTCTTTTATGAAAATGTGTGAGAAAATTAAATCGCCCTGTCTGCCTCTTGTCCTGAGAGGTGAGATTATTCCAAATCGCAGATAAAATGTGGGAATTTCATCTTTTTCTGGCATATTTCTGTGTTTGGTGTCAGTTGGAGAGACTCTTCTTTACGGTCAAAGAAAATATTGCAATTGGTTCTGATTGTTCTTTTTTAATTGATGTTGTCAGACAAAATTTTATAGTTTTCCATATCTTCTAAAAGAAAATCTGGATCTTTTTCACTCAGCGTTACCTGATGCCAGCGAAAATGGGTAAGGATCCTTCTTTTTACTACCATTATCACCTGATGTTAGATGTCAGGCACAGATTTCACTGAAAAGGAATTGAGTGTAGACCAATACCTGTTATGCTATTCTTTATCTATTAAAGAATTTCACTGTGAAACATTTGCAGAGGGTAACAGTCCTTAATACCTAGGTTGCCATTTCTTAATAGCTTTCTGATATGTTTATTGCGCTATGTAAATTCTTTGCCAAGGCATGCATCCAAATGACTTGGTCACACTCAAAGTTCAAATTTAGATGGCTTGCCTATGTTGTGTTAAACTACAGTAATGGTGTTGTGAAGGTCTTTGCTGAATTCATATTTCTAAGCTATTGATTCCTTTGGAGGTTTACAAGCTCATTAAATTTAAATCTGCCACAATTGTGTTTGAACAGCAGCAGCTGTGAACCTTTTTCCTGTGTAGTTCAAATGTAGAGCAGGTTTCTTACATAAATGAACCACGCTCTTTGTTACTAAGCACATTTTGATGGTCGTAGGTATTGAGGTATGGGAAATATATGAGAGCTGGGATTTCATTAGTTTGTATGCGAAACCAGCACCACTGAGTAGGCTGCTGGCTGCAGTCAAAGTCGACCAATCAATATCATTGTGACAGCTGGAAGGAAGACGTAAAATTCTATGCACTGGCTGCTCTGGTCAGACAGGTATACAGTTTACTGGAGTGTTCTGGTAAAAAGGTGTCCGAATCATGGTGAATGATATTGCCAGGAAGCCATACTGTTGATATTACAGTGCTGATGGTGATGATGATGATAATGATGTTGATGATAATGATGAACAGAACTGATGTATATAAACCTGGTGGAAATCGTCATCTCTGCATTCAGATTCACAGTGGCTTTCTCATGAATTAGAAAGTTGTGAAATTAAACTCGAGACGACTTGAGTCGTGTTGCCTGTTATTTTTACGCGGAGAACTGGCAAAGATTGATCGTGACTATTTTTTTGTTCAGCTTCTGTTGGTCCGCCACGCCGTTTGATTAGCGATTGGGTGATGTAAGAAACTGATTGTTGGATATTGAGTGTCAAATGGACATTTGCTCTAATGATCATTTGACTTGATACGAAGCGTCACGTCTGCTTCTGAGATAATTAGGGTGTATTCAAATTGGCAAGAAAATCTCCATCACGCCATCGGATCAATAGTCGTAGACCCTCGGCTGTAAAGCTAATGATTTTGAGATATGAAATATCAGTCAAACTTATGTGTTCTCTATATATACAGTTGCAATAACATGAAAGATGTATTTGTTTGCGTAGCAACTGAACTGAACTGAACTGAACTTGACTTCAAGGCATCTAGAGTCTCCACTCCTTGACGAATAATAGCTGTCTGCTAACTTCAATTCTGATGTCTGCTCATTTGTTTACGTGTTTTTGATAAACCGTCTCCGACAATATGATATCGTCGCAAAGTGTCCGGTCTTTTCGCGACTCGCTGCGGAACTTGAAATCAACAAAAGCTCATCCACGCCGCTGGAAGTCATGTATGTCTATGAAATTAGGTGGAAAAAGGTAAGTTAATTCCAAGTAAAATAATTCTGATTCATTAAAGTGTTGACGTTTGTAGTAAATTGTGAATTTAAAAAATTATACTGGAGCATTAAAAGGATACCAAATCCAGTTTTGGCCTGTTAACAGATATTAAAAATGACTTAATCCCATTCAATTCTCTGAAACAAAATAATGCTCTGTAACCCTTGACAACCCTCAAAAGTTTGGAGAAATGAAAACTCCTTTCAAAGTCTTCTAAACGGCAAGCATAACCTATGCTTTTAGAAAAAGCCAATTACACCATAACTGTGAGTAAAGACCACCCAGGAAGAACTATAATATTCAATCTATGACAAAGGGAGCATGAATTTTTAAGTAATTCCAGACCTGCTTTTATCTTTCACGATTGATGCCAATAATGCATCAGCAGGTGACACAACGAGGATTGGTTGAAATCATCAAAGTAGGGTTTAGTATCCTTTTGAATTATACCTTTTATATACGCATAACTTGGCGGGAGGCTATTTACCATTATTAAAAATTAGATAATTATACAAAAAATGAGTTCTAAGTGTTACCTGTTGTGATAACTTGTTTTTACTTAAGTATCTTCAAATTAATTTAAAGCACGGTGCTTTAAAGTTTCAAAATCCTCTTTGTTCTGATTTTTTTTCTAATTTTATCAATTTCTATTAGACCTACGGGATCGTTTTTAAATGAAAACCTGTCCAGAGAAAGTAAACATTTAAAATGGGTGTGCAGAACTAAGTTCAATCTGGCTATGAAGTCTACCATGCCTTCAAGGCATATTTTGATACTGAGAAATGAATTTTTCATGACTGCATGTTCTGAAACTTGAACAGGCTTTTGGGCTCACCTGGTGAGATTAATCAAAAGATTCAAAGCATACAGCCATTACTCAAAACACAGGTGTTATGCAATACATATGGAGTGGGTTTTGGGGTCAATATAATAACCTAGAGTTGCAAGACATGACTATTGAGAATTGTTCTAATAATGTGTAGACATGTTTTAAACTTTGACTTTCTTGTGAAAACTCAAATTTTGAGTAATATAGAGAAATTGTGAAACAAGCAATTTTTCCTGTCGAAACAATAATTCGTACAAAAGAATAAATGATTGGATTGCAGCAAAATCTCGCCAATTTAGGACACAATATGACTGACGAGTGAAGTTTTATTTTGGTCCCTTTTTCGTAAAAGATACGTACCGGTTGTACCAAATATTTTCTCTATCATTTTGAAAGTTGATCGATACTACAGCTACTGCCAGACAATGTTTCTGAGAAATTGTGACCATCCTCAGCCATGAGCGAAAGCCTTTGAAAGATGAACAATAAAATTTTTGGCAATTATTTTCGTTCGAAATTGGTGAAATTTTACCATATTAAAAATTGTTGCCGAATAGAATGATGAGCAAGTTCAACTACCCTAAGTCTAATTAACTGCGCCACCTTCCTGTATAATAAATAGGTTCTGTATAAAATTGTCAGGTTATGCTCTTGTGCGTTTGACTGTTATGAAAATCCAGGGAGTGGAAACTGCTTTAAGTGCCTAGAGCAATCAACTACTTTGTTGTTAGGTAGATTGATTGAATCAGCCAAGATCGTACTAGACTGTTCAATGAGTCTGTCATCTGCGATTAATAGGAAACAAAGACTTAATTAAAACAGATTGTGCTTCCCATAAATGTTTATACGTTTGATTGGCTTATCGAAAATGTCTTATTTGTCTAATAGAATTTTTATGCCATGTTTACGTACTAAGACTTTTTATGATAAGTTACTGTTTATTCATGACTTTTACCCGGCAATAATTAATATCGAGTGCCGTTGTATGAACGATGTTCTGTCTCAGTTGCGACACATGTTTTACAAGATCAAGCTTAATCGCCATTCTTTGTGTTTTTGGTAAATGTGATGTGTCTTATGCATAAGCATACAAGCAAAGTGTTCTCACTTAGGCTTCAATGGTGGCCAATCAGATCTTTGAAGAAGAACTCCAGGATTGCATATCAATTTCAAAATTCTTACTTACCAAAGTGTGTTCAGTTTTGCAAACAACTTGACTTTTAAGTCAATGTTATTACTGAGATCTTGTTTATGTAAAGTCTCCAATTTCAGACAAAAATAATTGCAAAAATTGGTCTTTTCATTTTCCAGAAGCTGTAGATGTCCACTATTTCTCAAAATCGTCAGGTGGTGGCTAGGGTATAGATCTTAGCATTTATTTTGTGTCACTAATCTTTTGTGAAAACATGAAATATAAAATTTCACTTGTCGGCCATATTGAGTCCTAAATTTCTGAGATTTTACTGTGTAAAACTTGTGCACATGATTTCGTAGTGTAAACAGTTTCCTTCTGGGTTTAACCACAGTCATTGCGCCATTAAAATTTAACTAGGCGTCATTACACCATTAAAATTGAACTAGGCATCCCGTGATTGGCAGCATGCCTTTCAACACTAGGGAATCCAAAAAAATAATGGATTTAGCTTAAGGAAATATCTCGCCAATTTAGGAGATGATACTGTCGAAAAGTGAAATTCTACTTTTAAATTTTTCGTTAAGGATAAGTAATAGCAAATAAACGTTTTATCTTTTGTAAAGATCTACACCACAGCAACCTCACCAGCTTTTTAAAATTGAGAAATTTCAATTTTGCCAATTCTTTTTATCTAAATTAGTGACATTTTGCGGTAACTATGTGTACACATTTTGTTACAAAAGTGTACCTTGCATGTAACCTACAAGATTACAAGTAAACAGATTTGTCTACCATTCACTGTTTAGTTGAGGCGATGTCCTGTTACAGGTTCCTTTGCCTGGGAATCACCACCATGTGTTTGCCTGTTCTGCATTCACCTCAAATCAGGCGTGTAAAAATGTTGAGGTGACCACCTATCATAACAGGTGTAGATATTTCATTCCTACCTGCCTAAGAACCGTTTCTTGCTCTTCTGCATAGTTGCTGACATATCTAGCCGGTCAACTTATTTCCAGATCTAACTGCTAAACGGAACATACCGGTGTTGTGTATTTTCTGTTAATACATTGTTTATGAAGCTTATGAACTGTTTTTTACATCAGTAGTTTCTTTTGAGAAGATGCAAATTCTCAGAGCACTTGTAATTGAAAAATATACAACATTTTCACAGATTTTTTGGTGCAGTGCAATTTTAATGTAGTAGTCTGTATTTTTTCTGTGCGGTGCATTGTTTGTTATTTTTAGGACCTACCAGAACACAAATTAATCCATTTCTGTCCTTGTCAATTTTGAGACAGATGCCCTTTTAAAGAAACTACTGTCACATGTTTTGGGAAGATTTTTGCATTTGTTTTGTATTTTAATACAAATAAAAACAAATGTCTAAAGTCTGTCTATTTTCTTGTTCTGTAACAGTGGGACTGTTTGTTATGGCATTATAGTACTTGCTGTATGAAAATAGTCTGTGTATAGCTGATTGGTAGACCATATCACAGTCTCCTGGAGTGTTGCAATTTCTCACCTGAACATTCTTGGCATTTCTGCAGCTGTGCTAAAGGAAGCAGACTTCCGCATCCAGTGTTTAACGAGTTGTCTTTCACCTCGCCGCATTATAGCTATCGCCCTCTAGCAATAATGGGTCTAGGAATAATGCGTCTCTTCATGTCGTGGCTATGTTAGAAGCTGGATGTTGTGCATGTGCTCTGCAACAATAAGGCATGTGCTGCATTGTTTCTGAGACCACATGTAAGTCTTGCTGGCTAACAATCTCTCCAAATGTCTCGTTGATGGAGCTGATGTATAATGTGGTGGGTCATGTGGTGGTCTCTGGCAAAGAAATAAGTTTTAAGGCCATTCACTCTTCTAAAATCGGTTTAATCTTGTTCCGTCCTCAGGTTAAAAAGGAGTTCTAGGCTGGACAGGAACTGACTGTTAGGTTCTATTTCTGAGACAAGAAGTTGGCTTGCCTCAGCAATTTAGTTTCAACTGCTGAAACAATATGGCCGGCCGTAGTGGAACAGTCCAGGCATTTTATCCTGCAAACAAATTCTGTTCAAACAAAAAATTAGAAAATGATGAGATTGCTTTGGAAGAGCATATAACTATGTCTCTTGCAAAAGTTGTTTTGAGACCATGGTCTGAGGTCTAATATTTTTAGTTAAGACCAGTCAAAGCATATTGCATCTCAAACTGAGCAACTTTTATTCCACAATTCCATTCTGTTTCCATTGAACATAAAATATAACTGCCTGTTGAGCAGCATTTGGCTAACTTTATTCTAAAGCTGTGTCCAGACGGGCATGTCCATACGTTTGACACACTCTTGAGCATGGGATCCTTGTAAAATTCTCACCCGAGTAAAACAAGCTGGCCCCCTGTTTTTTTGAAAAATAAATTTTGTGTAGTGTGGAATGAATTTCTGTGTCCACCATATTATTCGTAAGTGTCAATTTCATCTATTTGGTCATTCTTGATTCACTACACTGCAGAAGACGTTAACAAAATACGATATCCGTAGTGACTGAGTCATAATTGATCTGGCTGCATTTGAAATGATCCCTTGCTATTTTTAAAATCAATTTATTAAAGTAAATTACAGGTGGGCTTTAGCCTGAGCAGTGGGAATTTTACTGAAATCGATCAGAAGTTGAAACTGGGTGCTTAACTGTGCAGTGGGCGCTTAATCCGAAAATGTTCAAAAGCTGGGGATGGGCACGTATGTGAACACGTGCCCGAATCCAAATGTTTACGGTGTTCTATTGGGTGTTATCGATCTCTGTCCGTTTCGTGGAAATCCGTGTTTTGAGAGGTTTTACACCTGAGTGCTTGATGGTTTAGTATGTAAATTACCATACTTGTCTGTGCTAATGCCCACCTACAGCTATAAACTCATACCACTGAATTTTTTTAATTTTCACCTTAAAATGTCTTGTGTAAAGTTATATACCCACAATTTCTAAGTCCTGACTTTTTGTTGCTTAAAGGTGCCCATGTCTGCATACAACTTGCTTATATCCAACCAAGTCTACTGGATCTGTGCTTTCAGAAAATATGTATGTTTGTACATTTAGTTTCTGCAGTATTGTAGATATTTGGCAGAATGCGTGGACTTGTTGATAAATTCTTACACAAATCTGGCTGAAATATGACAGCTTGGTTGTAGTTCAAGTTAAACATCCGAGTAAGCTTTTCACATCTGACATTGCAAAATTCATAAAATCCAGGCTTGACTCCCATCGTTTGATTTTGGAGTCTCCCAATTTAAGCACCATGGGCTGTAACCTGGAGGAATATGGTAACGCCTAATGGAGACTGTTTGTTCTATGTGTACCAATTTCCTGCACAAACCATGCATGTTATTGTTGTCCCAAGAGAACTGCTGTGCATTATTTAATCAGAAGCACTGTCTATTCATCTGCCCATTCATCTGCATTGTGTCAGTGATTGGATCTTATTATTACTAGAACAAATCATTTAATGGGGACACTTGGGATACTGTGGGGGTAATAGTAGATAGACTTCAACTACAACGGGTTATATGGGGTTTATTTGGTTTCACTGGAGACTAGGATTTTATTTGGATTTTATTTTTTGTTTATTCCGAAAAACAGACGGAACAGATGTTAGAGATAAATACAGAAGGCGTCATGCAGAAAGCATGGCGTTATTTCATAGATATCAATGTGTATAGATAAATACACATATTTAATTACACATTTTAATAAACATATACAACGTACATCAACAAATGCAGCAAGAATTTCAATAATATATACAAGATTACAATTATAAATGTAAAACAGATATAGATAAAGATTTTAATATTTTTATGTATGTTCCTGCCTACTAATTACTTGTTGATAACGATCTAGAATTATTAAGGGTTATACAAATTTGGAGTACAATTTTTTTTCAAGAAGTAAGCTGTGATCTATACTTATTGCAAGTCAGTTGTTTATACAGAAAGTCGTTCCACTGTGAACTTAAAATTTAATAAAAAATAACGCCATGTTGCTACTTGTATCAAGATTTCTGTAGCCGTTAAACAAAAGTTAAGTTTAACAAGAACTTTAAGGTAATTTTAAGTGAAGGTTGAGTATATCGGGTTATTGCTTGAGTACCTAGATAAGCTCTTGTCTCTAATCTTCACTTACTGCATGATCAAATTGTATTATAGAACCATTTAGGAAGTGCAACAACTTCTAAGATGGCTACAAATTGTAGTCTTGGAGGTCGTTGCCCGGAGAATTTTTGTTCAACATTTTGCTAACATACGCCAATGCAGGATACAATATGGCCGACTAGTGAAATTTTGATTAATCATTTTTGCATGAAACTTATGGAGGATCAAAATGCTGTAAATTCTCTTCCTTGTTCAAGTTTTGTATCACAGCTACCATCATCAGAGTGCGCAGACATGACTTCAGATTGTCTGCTCTGCCTCCCTCCACCATAGTGTCCGGGGATATTATTTTAACCTGTCTGCGCTACATCCTTTGCTAATCAATTTTATTGTATTAAAGGTTAGGTTAGGTAACGTGTCTGACAACTAATCTATAATAGGATAGAATTTTTATTTGCCTGCAGACAAATCCAACCTAAATCATGGCCAAATATAGCATTCGTTATCCTGTAAGTTTTTGTTATTTTCATATCAGATTAACAGATAATTTTTATATTTTTTCAAAAAATTATCTATAAATATTAATGCTCATTTGCTGTTTCTTAAAATTCAATATTTATTTTTATCATATATGTGTGATGATTTGGCTCTGTTGTTCAATGGTGAAATATGAAAGAACTACTTTTCCTTTCATATCATGTGACATAGCTACCAGTGTTTCCCATTAGAGTTCCATCAATATGACTAAGAATTACAATGACTGTTGCTTTGTTTTGAGAATTGGAAAGTATTTGTAGTGTCCAGTGTACTAACATCCCTGCACTGGTGTTACTGGTCACAAAATGCAAAATAAAATAATACACAACGGTGATACTACACAACAGTGATACTATAGAACAGTGATACTACTCAACAGTGATACTACACAACAGTGATACTACACAACAGTGATACTACACAACAGTGATACTACACAACAGTGATACTACACAACAGTTATACTACACAACAGTGATACTATAGAACAGTGATACTACACAACAGTGATACTACCGTATACAACAGTGATACTATAGAAGATCCCAAATAACACGCCAACAGTCACAAAGGTCATTTATTTTTTGCTTTCACAATTATTAAAAATTATGCAAATTAGGATGCAGAAGTGTTAAAAATACACAAAATGAAGTTTTTAGTTAAGTGTCCTCGATTGGCCAAAGAGTAACTTGTTATTATGGTAGACAACATTTTGAAGATGGGAAAGCAGTTTTTACACTTTCAAGGAAAAGATTAAATACTTAGCAACAAGAAGCATTTAAATTTTATGAAGGTTTTATTGATGTAATTAAGATTTATTCACAAGGTTTCAGACAAACTTGACAGTGAAAGTGCCAGTTAGTGTCAGCTGTTGTAGGCAAGCAACCATTTCTTATTCTTGAAGCAAGTTCACGAAAAATTTGCACGTCTTGAAGTCTAATATAATTTTGTTTTCAAGTTGGCTTTGAATCAATAAGGCCAATCTGTCTTATATTAAGATTTCCATTTTCATTCAAGTAGGCGATAAGTTTTCATTCATGTAAGCAATAACTGTAGTTTGGTTGTCAGAAATAAGTTTCAACGAGGTCTTTCACCTTGAGTGGTGGAAGTTAGACTTTGTGTTACCAAATTTAGGATGCTAGAAGTAAACTTCACCACTAATTTACAACATATGATATCAGAAATTTATCAAACCAAGATGGAAGAAATAGGTGAACAAATGAACAGCTTGCCTAGCAGCATATTTCTTCCATTGGTAGCCAGAAAAAACAATTTTAAAAACTCACTTTTCTAAAAATAGTGCACTTGTTGACCCCCCTGCCCAGCCCCGAGACCATTTCTTACCAGAAATAAAACTGATAAAATATTTTTTAAATTTATTTTGAAAAACAAAGTTAACAGCTAGTTCATTGAGGAAGGAGGGCTCAAAATACTATATGTCATAAGGGTTTAAGATAAAGCTAGCTTGGATCAGAGGACTGTTTGTAAACAACTCCCAGCTGGTTAAAGCTTTTTGAAGCCCAGACAAGATCATATGCTAACTAGTAAGTTTATTGTTCGTAGATACGAATACTTCTAGGTGTCATGATGCAAAATGCTTTTTTGAATGGATGTCTTAATTTCTTCAATCTCATAACTTGTTAAAAAACGAGCATTTTTACAAATGTAGATGTTGTGTTAAACAGCTTTGTTTAAAAACAACATGAAGCAAGCTCACGTACGCCAGGGTATCTCAATTTTGCTTCACAACTACACACCTGAAGACAGCAGATTGTATAGAGACTACCTAAGAGTATACGTATTGAGCTGTCTAAAATGAAGAAGTACAGTTGTGTCTTCACCCAAGTTTGTGGCAATGAAGGGCTGCTACGGAACTCTCTTATATGTGTAATGGTTACAAATTTTTCACTAGCAATGGATTCGAATTTATGTATTACATGATTTTTTATTTTGGATACAGTTTTGACAGTTGTGTTTTTTAAAATAAACTTTGTGAAAGAAATAACTGTATTTTAAGGGTTTACAGGACGAAGAAATTTTACAGTCCCCAATTTGAGTTTTAGGAAAACATCTGTTTTGCGGCTAGTCAACTCACCTGGAGCAGATTTGGTAAATGAGGATATTAGAAAGTTTGTTAGAATATGAGTTTATGGTAAATATGTGATATGCAAGCCGATTTAAGTTGGAGCTTTGCCGTACTTTAAATCGGCTCGCATTTCATGAATGTCAATGTTATTACTCGCAGTACTCACATATACTTGCTATAAAATATAACTGTTGTTATTGTCATGCGCGTATTTAAACCAACGCACCTGCATTGGAACTAAATTTTGTTTCCATTGTGGGCTTGGAGGTAGCAACCAGGGGCACATCCAGGATTTCGAGTTAGGGGAGGCCAAGGCAGAGTGCAGAGTATTATCCAGCATTTTCCTGTCAGACATTTGCACTACCGCACTGCCAAATGGAATCTAGGAGAATTTTAGGGGGGGGGGGTACTTGACTTAATGAAGTAAATGACACACAAGGTCAGTGAAAGTTGTTCTTTGTGAACACTGCTCTTAGCAGTGCAACTGACCAGTTGGACTGTGTAACTTAAATACAGCTCAACAAAGGGTTTATGGTCCTGGGTGAGAAGATGTTTTTTTCATTACCCTTTGGATTCTGAATACCTGAGCCCTCATGAATGGGCAGGTGTCAGCACATGAGTATATAGACACATTTGCCTGAATTGCTTCTCTTTCAGTAGGTGGGTACCCGTTGTCCCATGTGTTGTTTAGGATATATTGGCATACTGCCTTGTCCTGTCACTAAACTGCTAAATCATTGCCCTGTGAAAGCTTTTTAGTATGCGGTTTGGTTCCTTTCCTAGATTATAACTCATAGTGGGGTTCTGTTGCACTCACTTTTGAAGTTTGATATATCCAGCTGGTAGGTAACTTGTTGAAGTAAGAGCTAACAGTCCAGTGCAAGGCAAAACAAAACGTCTGTATGAATGTAATTTTACGGTTTTATTTTAATCTTTCTGCCACTATTTTATATCAATTATGACTTCTCTGAACCACTAGTTGCATATATTGTAGACGTAATGCAGTGCAGGTTCATGTCCTGTGTTCCTTTCAATGTCCCTCCCTATACGGTGAGGAGCCTAACAAAATTCTGGAACCTAAATTATGTGCTTTTGCCCTCAACAAGGCTTCCCTTTCCTTCATATTATGCATGACAGTCAGCATTCTGTGACTGCATGCATAATTATGTGTGTCAAGGGATGAGCGTTTTCACCAAAAGATGTCACCGTAAGCAAAACTGAGACATGTTTCACTCAGATACAACCTTAGTGTGGTTAATAACAGTTAGTTGTATATTGACTTATAAGTTGGGGACTTTATTTTGATTTCTTGCCATCAAGAAAGTGAATTTAGTGCTTTGATTGATGGCTAGTAGTTGACAATGTGGTGATATTTTAAAAGATTTTCAAATACTATTATTAGATCCCAGAATTACAATCTTATCATGCTGACCTTTGCCTTCTAATTACAGTGTTTTGCCATTAACAGGGATATTTTGATCAGTTTATCTTAAAATGTGCTCGCAGGTGTAGTCAGTTTGTAGCTGTCAATATGAACCTTCTACAGTTTTGAAACCCAGTGAAATCATTCTATTTGAATTTTTTGAGGAACATCTTGATAAAATTACATATTCGGTTTCAAGTTGACTTCTTTTATTGCAATATAAAGCAACAGACAATGTACAATACTGTTCTCATTAAAGAAAAAAATAAAAGACTTGGGCATTTTTGTGATGAGCCATGTCACTGATTAGACCATTATACAATAACAAAATAGCAAAAACTGTAAACAGTCAGATTACAAGCAGGGTAATAAAGTTGGAAGGAGATCAGGCAGTGGTTTCCATTGGCAAATTTTTTTACAGTCGAAAGTTCCAAACCTGTATGTAAATATTAATTTTTTGTTCTGACATTAATTAATTGTCATTCAGCTCTAACTTGTCATTGAATGCCGTGACTATGCAGTTGTTTTTCATACAAATATTTATCAGAATGTTATTTTATTTTAAAGAGCGCCTACTATGTTTGTCAACTAATGTCATTCACTACCCATGATTTAATGATCCGCGAGCAGTATGTAGACTAAGTTTCTCGTGAGGTTCGAGTGTTGAATTGTGAGACTGAATTTCATGTTGCATAAGAAGATTTTTTGCTGCAAGTGCAAGCTTTTGAGGTCTACCAAACACAGCCCCAACTTCCTGGCTATATTGACTTCCTTATTTGGAATAGTCATATGAGTTGACGTTTTCCTGATAGGTGTCGTTACTTTCGAATTAATGAAAGACTGTAGAGAATTCACCTTACACTAGTATTCTGTACATAATAAGACTGAGTTAATTCTAAGTATCCTGTAAGCAGTATAACGCCAAGACAAGTGTATAGTCTTAAGTACAAGGTTTCAATCATTGCCGCACATTCAGTGCAGGTACATACAGAGTGAGCTCATTAAGGTGTTGTTATCAAATGGACATCAGGTTAGATATTATTACTGAGACGAGGAGACCAATCTGTGCCCTTATTGGAAGTATCAACCATCGTTGCTAAGTTACTCAACAAATAATTTTTGTGAACAGTCATGACCAGATCTGTCTAGCCTCTGCTAGGAACTAGCCTATTCTTTAATTGTTAGAATAATTCTTCTTGAGAAATTTGTCTAAAGTAAATTCTATGTTACTGCATTAGTGAATAAGCAACAAATTTATGTAGGAACATTTAAACTGTGGCTATCAAAACTGTGGACATTTCCTAACCTCCAACTGTCCTGCATCATTGAATGTTAGCGCCCTCTATTGCTATTCAGAGCCCTTAACGTTGTTGAAGGAAAGCCATCAATATCTATGCTGTCATAGTGTTGGTATTATCTGGCTGGGATAATGTAAAAATACTAAAATTCTTATTGGCCTACATAGAATTTCTTGAGCTTGCACTTTGCTCCATTTTTGTAAATGATGTGCAAATCTATGGTTGATTTTATTACTTGGTTTTTAGTGCGTACCTCTTTCACGTGACCAGTGGGAAAAGCTACATGCTTTCTCATAGTGAATGGAATTCTTTGAAGTAAGGGATCTACTGTAATTATTCAATAATTTAGCTTGCGATATGGCCACGAAAGTGAAGTTTTGTTTTGTCAAATGTTTCCACAAAAATTATAAAGATTAAGAAAATTAGTCTGTTGCTAGCATATGATACTGTGTATGTATCATGAAACAGCTTGTGGTAAATTTGCAGTAAAATAATCAGCCATTGAAAAAATAAAAAAATGACAGGATTGGCAATCATTTTGTGTGAAATGAGTTGAGAATTGTTATAATATTGGAAAGGTGGCAGACAGTCACCAGCAGTCTTGGGGTAAAGTCTCAAATTGTTGACCAACAACTGCATGAGGAGACAGCGTGACTCAGTGGTTTGAGCTCCGCACTCCCGGAGAGACCCGGGTTCAAATCTTGTCTTTACTAGCAAACAATTGAACATTGCACAAAGGTGTCTCTTTCTTTGAGTTCAGTCTTACTTGTGAATGTATGCAAGGGAATGAATGAGAACCAGGATATAATGCGAAAGTGATTTCTGGAGCTGTGCTCATTATTTTTTTAACTCCTGCAACCGTTGACCTTACTGTTGTTTGACCAGTGGCTAAGCTAGCCAATTCAGCCCTAATCTGTGTGCTTGGTGTCTTAGAGTGTTCAAATAAAGTTTGTCTGATGAGGGATCTTATTATATAAACTTGTCATTAATACAAGTATGTGGTAATGAAGCCTACTTATCTGCTGGTGTAAGATATGGTCTGTGCACTTGACTCTTCTAGTGTTTTATGGTGATGCCTGTGGTTTGAAGACCATTCCTGTCTGTAATGGTCAGCTTTGATGCAGTATGGGTTGCCAAAGTGTGGAATTCCAAGTATTAAAGTGGCACTCTCTTGGTTTAAGGGCGCATTGCATTACCTTGAAATGTTTACTTTATAATCGTTTTAATGAATATGTAAATTCTATTGCCTCCGGTCTCCTGCCAACAGACATCAAGATTTTAGCAAATGCAAATTTGATTCATGTGTGTAATGTCTTTTTATGAAATTGAGAATCCGATTTGGTGAATGGCATTTTGAAAGTGATTGGGGTTTCACATTTTCAAAGTTGATTCTGAGGTACTCGTTACCCTGGGATTTGTTAGCCAGCAAAGTTTATTTAAATATTAACAAATTTGATTTAGATCTACATTAGCTAAAAAGGATACGAAACTTAATGCCCAGGAACCCACCCCCTCAAAAATGGAAACTCTTGAGAACAGAGCATGTTTTTAGTTACTTCTCATAGGAAGTGATTCATTTGACTGAATACAGTAAGTGGACCAAAAACAGTCACTGAACCTCTCAATACTTTTCCAGTAGAGTTTGGATTAGCACTGCTTGAACACAAGCCAGTTTTCTATTTTTTCTGAATTGGGTGAGTAAAAATATGTATAAGTACAATTTTAACGTCAATTTCAACCGAGACTTGTTGGTAAATAAGATTTGATTATATCAGCATATGTTTGCTTGACTCCACGATTTGTAAGCAAATTTATACCCATTTGATTTCAAATCTCTTATTCTGAGTCTAGGGACTCAATAAATCTGCTTGTTGATAAACTAATTAGGCAAATCATTGTTTTGACCAAGGCAGCTAAATAATGGTTCAGTCATTAGGAGAGCCAGTGACCGCGAAATATTAATTTCCTTCTGTTTAATGGCATTTCAAACTGGTTTTATCATGGGCAGATGTCGGGCAAGTACAGATGTCTAGTTCATTCGCCACTTGGTCTCTAAACATGCATTCCTCGCGCAGCTGTCGGTGTTTCTATGATATTGAATTTTTTAAGTGACATTTTTATTCCTGTTTGGCTTTTTGACAACCCAGTTTGCCTTGTGATGTGGTTTGGACGTAAACAAATGCTTAGAGGGAGTGTTTGGCTAATAGACAACCATCTTCGTTCTTATGTCCTGCAGTCTGTCTGGATTGAGGCGGTTTGAAACATAGTCTTCAGCTTGATCCCTTAATACGCTGTGATGTACACAGAGCTGGATTGGATGTTGTGTTAATAGGTTCCTTCAACTGTGATTGTAGAAATGTTGGCTGGGAAATTTTTAATTCGTGATCTGAGTTCACTGATTGGCTGAGGTCTTTACCCATAGTCAGAGCTTAATGCGAGTGTTGAGTGAGATAAGCGAGTGCCAACTTCCTTGGTCAGTTTCCATGTGAGATGTTGACGAAGAAGACAACCTGATAACCAACTGTCTGCCATAGAGAATGCATAAACAGGACCTGACAACCTAACTGGCACTCTTGTTGGATAACACAGTTTGCACCTGTTAACGAACTTCACACATGAAACACCTGTAAGTGAACTTAGAGGTGGAACTGTAATAGATACATTCAGACATGTCTGCAGTTGAAGAGAACGGTAAGGCAGTGAGTCAGAACTCTGAGTGCGGCACCCGGTCTTGGAGGGGTACCTCTGACGAGACAATGGATTCCAAACAGCGACAGAGAACACTGCTGACATCTCTTGTTGGGAGACGTCAACCGGACGCCAATTCTATGCCGGGTTACACAGGCCGCAGCTCCACACCTGACCTCATTGATGATAACAGGAAGCTTGCAAAGCTTCAGAGACCACGTAGTATGACTGATAGTATGTCGTTGTCCCCTCGTATCAGGCGAATGGCCAGTAAAGCTTCTAAAAAGTGGAGGTAGGTTGACTATCAGTTTTACCATAGTCAAAGTACTGAAGGGCTGACATGTTGTCACTAATAATGCTAATGGATTTTAACTGTATGTATTGAAAGTGTGAATTAAGCAATCATAGCTGTTGTTGTTAAGAACTTCCTCTTTTAAAATAAAGTTAAAATTAAGGAATTTTGATATAGAAAAAGCCATTCTTGCAATTGTGCTCCACTTTCAAATGGGTCACCAATGCAAGAGGCTGTGTCTTTAAAACAAATAAACCATTTATTTTATAATAAATGAGAAACCCAGTATTGTTATTATTATTTTGTTTACTATTTAAAAAGTTAATTCTTGGCCAGTGTTGAATCTCTGATGCCTATTCCTTATTCTCAGAGTGTCAATACTCTTTCTGTGGTCTGAACAATTCAGATCACTTACAGGTCAGGACTGTTTTTAGTTAGTCACAGCTGTGAACCCTGCATCAGGTTCCATAAAACTGAAAATATTTACTGCTGTTGGTTGGTTAGTTAATGTATGTTCCCTTTCACTTGTTATGTTTAAACTGTGGCTTATTTTCATATACTCTTTCCTGTGTTTTCACCATATCTGAACAAAATAAAATGAGTTTCATCAGTGGAACGAGATCCCTAAGATAGGAACATTTCACGAATCATAACCTGTTTGCATTTTCATTTTTGATTTCAATTTCATACAATCTTTGCGTCATTCTTGTGTTCTGGGCATTTTCATTGTGCACCACCAGAAATTAAAAAGTTAAGCTTGAAATTTTTATATTAAATGTTACATTGACTGAAAGACTTCAGTGTTAGTCAAAGAGAACATGATTTGGGAGTACGTTTGCACTGAGTTGGTTTGTTTTTGAATTGTTGAACTCATTCTGTATACACTGCTAGTAAATTCTAGAGCAAGACTGGTGCAGCCCCACATGCCCTGCATCATAAGCCAAAACAGTTAAGACTATACTCATGGTAGCTAGACAAGGTAAATAGTTTGTGCGAATTTGAATACTGTCAATACTTTCTGTTGGTAACCATTCTGTGAGGGCTTGTCAGCAGAATACACTAACTCAATTACCATAACTACCATGCTGATGAGAGCCAAATCTGAAAATTAAGGTTATCTAAACTCTTGTAATTATCAAAGTAATCCACCATATACAAAATGGCTCCTGGCTGGGACTGATCATCCATGAAATCAATTTGTACTGTGCCATCAACAAAACAATTATAAATTGAAGTTGTGTATTTGTAAAGTGCAATAACATGACCATTAAAAAGGTTGTCATAAATGTTCTTTGTTGTTATTTTTTATTTCTCTAGTTTTGTTTTGGTTAGATAAAGAACGCATATCATGCCATCCACATCTGGCTGCGGAAGAATATCAAAACGAGATTAACCTACTTGAACAGCGAGGACACTCTAAACTAGTCACTGCAAGAAATATGCTAATTGTTGGCGGATATTTTTTGTTTGAAGACCGTTCTTAACTCACTTTGTGTTAGTAACAAATCTGACAATATCTTCCAGCGCTGTTAACCACAACGATTGCAAGCAGGCTAGATTTTGTCACTATTAAAGTTTCCAATCCATAGTGCGTTGGGTTAGATTAAATGTTTATGAAAGTCACACACCAACATTCCTGCACAGACCCCTAACCACCTCACTATTGGCTTGGATTGTGTGGTAGGCCAATTTTAGGCGTTTGTTGGCAATGCAGAGCTAGTCAAGTGCAGACTTTTTACCTTTGTGCTTCTTACCTTTGTGCTAGAGTCTGGACTCCTTTTTTTTAAAGTGCGTGTTTCTGAGTTTTCTTCCACTATGTTTGCTAGCGATATGTTGACAAGAAGGGAGAAGAGTAATTTTAAATATCCAAAGGAAGTTCTCGCATTGACTGAATACAAAGCGTTCATTTTGCTGCCAGGAAATTAGAGCCTTGTTTTCATTTAAAAAAGTAACTCCAATGACACAATCAATTTCCGTACTCCACGCCTTGGGTACTGAATACACCGAAGTTCTTTGCCTTCATCTGTGATCTCACTGTGTTTCAGGGCCAGATCTGTCAGTAGAGAGTATTTACAGTTGTGTCATTGTGTTAGTTTTAGTTTACATTTTCTTGTAGCTGTTGCCTTTGATCCTAAGCATTTCCTAGCGAAAGATCCGAAAGATCCGTTTGAGAATAGGATATCCTTAGATTTGCAGCCAGGTGGAGGTGATCTTATGCCATTGATCTCTTGTACCTATTTCTAAAGACATGGACTGCTGAAATTGAAAGTTCATTTTTGAAAATTGTATTTAGAAAATTCTCATGTCTCCATGACAACATACAGGGTATAAAATGTTGCATAAATATGCAAGCTGTATATGAACTGGGCTGAAATTTCTTTTCATCAAGCTTATGAGCAAAAATAAAGAGGATGTAAACTTTAGATACTGCATTATCGACACTGCTTGTAGGCTATTCTGTTTGGTTATATTTAAAAGAAATGTCCCTGAAGTTTTACCTGTGCATGAATTCCAATGTGAAGTTCACATGCAAGTTTCTGTATTGTTTTGTTTTTCTACTGAATAGAATATACGTTCATACATTATTTTGGAGTGAACTCATGACCCTCAGCTGAAGTAACACTAGGGTGATGATAAATCTACATTAATATATTTTGTAACTGTAATGCTCCTATTAAATGGCTATTCTTGACGTGACGTTAGACATTTATATTCTTGTTGTGTGGTAAACACCAGGGTTTCTCCGCCGCTCAATCATTTTACGGTCTTGATCAGAACTGCGTGAGCGCGTATCCAATCGTCATAAATCACACAGATTGAACTGCTATTATAATCACGTTTTTTCCAAATTAATGCAATATACTACGTAATAGATTTATTTACCTGAGGTTACCTGGTCTCTTGGGTTGGTTGTCAGGCAACGAATAGTATTGAGGGATAGATGACAATGTGTATGCTGTGTGTATTACATTATGTCTTAGAGTTGTTGTTATAATGAGTATACTTAAGTTTAGGGACAACTGTTAATTATAAGGCGATGAGGCATCTTTTGAGCTGCCCATGCAGAGATTGCGATGTATAAAAATTGAAATATTCATTGATTTCATGCACAGTTCTAACGTTTTCATCCAGTAACTTTGCTCTTTGTTTTGAATATTGAAAGACTTGACAACTTCGAGCTGCATTCCGTCCTGCTTTGCTGTAGTCTAAAAAATTCGAGTCATAGCCGATGCCTACAGAATTCGCAATTCTAGGGTTGGCGAACCCCAATAGATTCTTAAGCGTTTTCTCGTGTCGCTCATGATTTTGATGTTCCCGTGATAAAGGTAGAATCTTATGACATAATGGAATATTATTACAATAAATGGCTTTTGTAAAAACGGGGGAAAAATGAAGCTCAAGGTAATTGCAAAATGTACCTTTAATTCCTCTTGCTATATGCTTATTATAATGGGTGTCGGCAAGTTTGTAGCAGAGTACAGTTTTAAAGACACTCTTTCTCTTTTATTTAGGTGAACTTTACAAAGGAAATTTTAACAGTGACCAATTTAGTCAAAACCTTATTCTCAAGTAATGCTTTTCAAAATGAGTGCATTTTTCGAAAATAAGTAGAATTTAAAAGAAAATCCTTTAAAATGTGTATTGAATTTCTGGTGGTGCACTAGCAAAATGGCTGCCGTGGGTGAAAAGGTCTGAAATTTAAATTCTATAAGATTGTTAGAAAATGCAAATGCTAATTTTGTAATTTATGAAATATTCCTACTCTAGAGGTAACATTCTATCATGTGGAATTAATGGAAAAACATTTTTAAGGTAACATTGCTCCAATTTCCTACAAAAATGACAATTAGGTTACTAACAAAATTAACTTTCTTCATTTTTCGAAAGCTTTAACATGGTTGTGTATTACCACAATTTGTCTTGATGTTTTGTGATGCTTGCTGTCATATAGGACATAAAAATGATAAAGCATTTATTGTTTGCCGCCGTTTGTATGAAAAAAATGAAAAAACAATTATCTTGTGTCCGTCATATCGTGTCTTAATTCTGTGAGATTTTGTGGTAAAAATCTCATCTCATCCTTAAAAAGACTACGCAAAACATAAGATACGAAAATGTTGAATTTGCAGCAGTTGAAAATCAATTGATTTCTATTTCATTTTATGTCTAAGACTTAAATGTTGATTAATTTAACAAATTTGAAACCTTAATCACATGTCTTACTGTGTCCACATCATTCATATCTCAATATAACTTATACCACTGGAACTCAATGTTTGTGAATGCCCTATTTCCTGCAGTACGTAAATTTAGCCCAGATTTCCTTATAAACACGATTCAGGGTTTGAACACCATTCAGGCAGAAATTGGCGAAACAGGAAATTGAATAAAACACATGGCCATAACGTATTGATTAAAGTGTTCTTTCTTTTCTCCATCCTTGTAGTCAACCTTGTTTGTACTCAGAGCACAACAATATGAGCAGCAATTGGAAAACCTTGCCTCTGTAGCACTGCTGTGCAAGCTTGAATGACATTATTGGTTAGCTAAATATACCCTTCAAGCAAGACTCTTTCTCCAACCTACTTAAGTAAAGTTACATACTAATATGTCCCGTTTTGTTTCAACTCTAGTCGACTACGGTTTTCAAATCGAGACTAAATCCAGATAATACCGTAATCTAGCCTATTGTTGAAGGTTTCTTCAGTCTTATGTCCAGAAGCAGGACTCGCAGGCCAATTATCTGCCAGGGTGCAGAGTTACTTAAATCTATTGGAACTACTTTCATTAACGGGTGTCAGACAGCCGAAACCAGACGCATTCATTTTGACTAATTTGTTTGGTATTTCTTCTCCTAAAAATTGATCGTAACCTAACTTTTCACGAGGACTTCAATTTCAAAAGCCAAATGAGTTGAAAAATCACTAATTTCTGTACACGATATATCAATTTATTTTAGCCAGTGTGTTATTGCAGTCAAGTCATTACTAATGCTCTGTGCATAAGGGACCAATCAAAGAGCAGTGTTCTTGATAAACATTAGCTAGTCTTGACTACAGTGTTTCTAGTGCTTATCTTTTGACGGAGTGTAAGGTGCTGTACAACGGGCAGAGTTTCCACTTATGTAATGACCTGTTTGCGTGTGACAACCTTAAAGCTCTTGCACACCTTCAAGTGCATTAAAATATAAATGCCTGCCTCATCACAAACAAGGTTGTGCAAGCTTAGTACGAAAAGTTGAAAGGTATGCCAAAAAGCTCAAGTAAATATTGACCAAGGTGAAGTAATATTATCCAAGCTTGGACAATGTTATCCAAGCTTGGATAATATCCATGTTTGAACAAGTTTTGTATTTTTTAGCTTGGATCATTTCAACTACATTAGGTGAATGCAGTGCTGTATAACTACAAAATATTGCTTGTGTTTAAAGGGAAGCAATTTTACTTTTGTATGGGAGGGTAGTAATGCCTGTTGTGTGCCAAAACATTACTTGTCATTACTTGTTTTCAATTTCCTTAGAGATTACACGCAAGACTATAAATTCTTCTGTTTTTCTCACAAGAAATTCTGGTGCTGTGAACTTATGCTTTGGCATAGTGACATGTCATGTGGGTTGTATATTAGCACCACTTATTGGGCACATTTGCAATCATTTTCAAAACAAACCTGGCATAACATACATTTGCCCACGTAGAAAACGACAACCCAGCTTCAGGGTCTGTTGTTGGTTTTACTTCAAACTTTCAGTTTTTTGACAGTGTTCGATAAACTGCTGTTTGATGAACTGGCTTTGTCCTGCGACATGAAACCTAAGGTCTCATCAATAAAAGGTAAAATGTGTGTCCACCCCATTGATTTGTGGCCCGATTGTTATCCTGTATTTAGTTTGTCACTTGGGAAATTAACCTGATGGACATCATAAATCCAGCTATTTGAATTTTGATATATCACCCATGACAGTGATAGTCACCTTAATGGAGGTGAACTAATGCTCAGTTCGAACCAACCGATTTAAAGTTTATCACTCTTGATTTGACCTCCGGTTTTAAAAGTTGTAAGTGTAGTGCACGGGGCTCGACATTAACAGTAGTCCGACTGCCCAGTACAACCAATTTGTTGGTCCGGATAAGCACACGGCGGAGCAAGTTAGTGAATTTTTGGAAACTATAGTAAATCTGAACGATCAGAACTTCTTCGTACCAGTGATAACTCACTTGTTTAGTCCTCAGTGTCGGTAAGATCTGGCGCAAATCGCCAAGGTGTTGTTTAGATTATGCAAGAGGTCATGATTGGACGCGATCTGAGGCAATTGCATTCGAATAGTTCTAGCCAAAGTGACATGTTGTCATTTAAATACACGGCAGTATCTCACCTAATCTGGCAAAGTTTTGATTTTAGCTAGGTCCTAGCGTAGTTCCGAGCGTTTTGAGCGCATGCCAGGTTCCCGACGATTTGTCTCATTCGTCTTGGTGAAACGCATGTTTTTATTGACTTTCACTTCTGACACCAAAATGGAAGCACCCAACCAAAGGCAAGAGTGCAAAAAATCAACTTGTAACTCGAACATTTTGTCCACGTTCCACGACAACAAAAACTTATTTTTTTGAATTTTTGATTTGCCTAATGACTTTTTACAAGATATGTTTTTGCTTCATTATTTTGGCAGCTGACTGAGTACCCCTATTGCCTAAATTGACCTATCGCAAGCTCCGCCCCTATGCGAAAAGTCACGTGATACCCGACATTCGAACGAGATGTCAGAGGCAAATACACTGTCGCTAAACGACGTTCCTGGTGGAATCGATGAGTGTTTTTGCACTATTTGAAAACGCTTCGACAGAGACAAGAGGCGATGCTTTTCAACAGCGGAGAATCGTACGTTCATGATATGGGAATTTGTAAAGGTGACGATGAAAAAATGGCTCGAGGAGCCAGCGAAAATCCGAAGAAACCCTCTGCCTCGGGGCCACCTTCACCTGACAAATGACAAGGCCACTGATACGATATGTNAAAATAACTCAAATTCTTTTTTAAAGCTTCATAAATCTAAATATCATGTTTGAACAACTTCAAAATGAGCTCTGTCTAACTCTACAGACATAGTGTATACTAGAGGTACACGTCAAAAAGTAATTCAACAGTTTATGTTTAGTGACAACAGCTCGACAAGGCTTTGAGTTACCGGCAGTAATCCAGTGCCCCTCCCTGTGCAGATCGAATCTCTGAATTTTGACCGGGAGAGAAGTTCAGTTGAATGCCAGCCTACGGGTTTATGAATAACAAAAATGTACCTCTGTTAGGTTGAAATAATTAAAAAAAAACATAAAATAAAAATGTCCTTGAAAACAACAATTTCTGGGGACTATACCGCTAGAGTGCTGAGATCCAGCAGGTGTCGAGACAAAGGCGGTCAGACGTAGGAAACTTGGGAGTCACAATCTGAGATAGCCCTTCACCATAGCCACCAAGCTGAAAAGTGCGTATCTTGGAACTAATATATTTGTGTTTATTATAGCCTTCGAGTTATCAAGCAACATCGCTAAGTTCAGCTGCTCGTGTGGCCGTACAGTTTGATCCATAGTTTACGCTTTTCAACACCATTTCTCGGCTTAGGACATGCCAAAAAATGACGGGATATTATTCTGGAGCAGCATAACGGTTGTCGGTGCTACACACGCCATATCAACACCGTTTCCCCATTCTTAGCGGACAATTTCTTGAGCTATAGATTAAAGTAAGTTTTACTCGACTACGTGTGGTTTGTCGGGTATAATGGCGGCTTGGAAACGCAGACGAAGGTGTGCCAAGAATGCTTTGTTCTGATTGGTCAATTAAGCCGTCCGTCATAATCCTGGCGATAGGTCAATTGTTGAGCAGTGCTTTGAATAATATCAGCAGTGTTGGCTTCCAACTCAAAAAGAAATATACAATGTATATAAAATGTTACACTGTTGAAAGTATTCAATAAGAAGACATGTCAATCATTAGTAGTGCTTGGTTGCCTAAGTGTCCAGTGAGAAGCAAATCTTTACACAATCGAGTGCTTCCCTTAAAAATACACCGCTTATTATCAGAGCCTTGTTTAATCTGTCTTTATTCTCCAGAAACTTGCCCTACAGAATGCACGACTGCCTGTAGGAATACTTTAGGTACGTAAACACCCAATCACTCTCAGGATCACGACACCACTGTATCGTGTGTGCAGGCCGTCGACGGAAGACCAGTACTTCAATCCCCTGACTTATATTTTAACTTGAAGTCCGACGTCAGTGTAGCTCCGTCAGGGTAAAATCGGTCCTCCATGCAGTAACCAACAACTCTTTGAAAAAATGTCGACTTTGACCGCCCATGCTCGACTTACCGCACACGCACTGTTTTTTAGATTCCCAATTTAAGCGCCCTGGGTGGTAACGCTGACGAGTACGGAAAGCTAAATTTCAATCATTTGCTCATCAACACATTTTGACACTTGATCGTTACAAGTTTTGATTTACGTATAAGACTCACGTGTAGTAGCGATAACTCGCTAGCACTTGTTAATAAAACTTTACGACATTCGACTGTCTTACGACATGTGTGGAAACTGTTGTCTGCGCCGGTGGCTTTAGTTGCAATATCGAAATAGATACTTAGTTTGCGTATGGCTTCAAGTCAAGGAGCTCTTATCTTGCAACTGGTAACCAAACCAAAGGGCGTGAAACCACCAAGCAACAGTATGAAACCAATAAACAAAACGGGAATTGACTCCTTCCGAAATGGAAGGAAGATTTTGTCTGACTGGTTATGGTATGATAGCGACCAGAAATAAAATGCGGCGACGAAAACAGTTTATCTGTTGCCTCTGGGTAAGATGTGTTCAGGATCGACTCTTTGAAAAGTCACAAACGGTTGACGACTCACGCAGCAGCTTATGAAAAACATATAACTGAATTGAAAAGCCAGGCTAAACTTGTAGCGTGTTCACTGGTGAAATCCAAACACATGTTTATTGAGCTTGTGACAGGTATAATGTGCAACATTCATATATATTTGAAAAGTATAATTTGAGTTTAATTACCTTTGGACAAGTGTCTTATAAGTCAGGGCAAGTAAATTTCATTTCTACTTGTCCGACTGGACAAGTTAAAGCCCTGGTGCAGTTCAACCCTCTGTGAGAGTGGTTTAACGAGAGATTATAACTGCTGTAACTATGTATGATGAACACTGCACTGTGTAAGGTATAACTCAGTAGGTGGCACTGCTGTCAAGTCTGGCTAGAATCACTGACCAGGATGGCACCAACCGGGGTGAATCAGAAAGCAATAGCACTGACGACTTGCAATTAAAACCGTGACCTAAGGTTACAACAGTTTTAATTGTCAATGTGAACCTCACCAACCAATCACCTCGGTGGTTGCTATTAGGCTATGTAAGCTCCAGGGCATGCCCACGAAACACTCGCCTTTTACACGCGTGATATTCCGAGGGCTTGCGAGTTCGTGCTTTTATCGTAAGAAACTTGGTCTGTGGAAGGCTACGCTGGTCACTTCAATGGTGTCTGAAAATGATGTTTTGAAGATTGGTAATGATTGAATATCAGTCACATTACTATACAAAGTTATTAAGAATTTGTTAAACGCACAACACTTTTCATTGTTCACAGTCGTTACGTTTCTACTTTCGGAACAAAACTCTACTCTCAACTGAACATAGATACAGTAACTGACCTAGCGACTTAATTAAAAGACACACGATATTTCGAAACATACTTGTTTTATTCTCAAGTGAAGATAAAATGACACAGTAATGCCTCCACATAGCATAAGTTGATGACACACACAGTGAGTCACGGCGGGTGTGAAATACTGCAAAGAATGACTAATGAAGGGGGTAACAGGAAAGTCATGCAAACAAGTGTAACGTGCGTCGCGAACCTGTTTGGCGCTCATTCAAATCAGGCTTCTCAAAAGCAATTAAAAGGGACTCTAATACTTTCAAACGCAGCACATCTTGCTCCACGTAGCGAATTGACGTGTTTTCCACAATTTCTTGATGGGCGATTTTACGTTGGTGACACTGCAGAAAATAATCTTGGATGGCACCAGTTATTAAGATGTGTTATTTTCTTTTCCTATTTTAAGAATGTCTGGTGGTAGTGATTTGAACAGAGACTAAAGTATTGGTGGAAGTTGGTCTGTTTGAGTGAGGAAGGCAAGTCCGTCACCCTTTTTTGATCGGCATGAATATGTAGTTTGATTCTACTGTGTGATAACCGTCTGAATAAAACTTGTTGAAAACACCTAAATGACAATAATGACAATAATGATATAATATTTGATTGATATACCAACCAGCAAAGCCATCATATGGTTTAGAACATTTCATACTAGAAGCCAGCTGTCAATCTGTTGCTTTAACATATCCAAATAACAACAAATATTGGTAGTATTTGATTGACATATTATTTACTGGTTAAAGATGATCATGAGGGAGATATTGAGTTACATTGGCGAAGGATGCTTTGTAATTAGCTCTTCATCAAAGACCGTTCTTTGTACACTTTTTCACACGGCTCAATTGTTTGGTTTTTGTTTGATCTCATTTGATGGACTGCTTTTTGCCCCTTCTCTTGATTTTGCTAAATTAAAATTGCTGGTGTTTTGATGTCTGTAATTAGCGCTCCCTGAGGCGAATCGTGTATTTCACAACTGGAGAATTTCGTCATCCAATGCAACTGCAATGAATGGCTGGTAGTGTATGATATTGTGGTCAGGATTGTTGACATTACCTGCGCTAAACTGAGTTCTGCACCATTTGTGTTCAGAATTTCTGGGATAAAAGTACTTTTATTTTTTGTCCGAGTGAAGATCAGGCTTTTGTCTATTCTGAATATCTCCATTTTTGGAAATAGCTTTGGAAAGAAATATTATGTTTTCTGTCTGTCAGAGAGCTGCTTAGTGTCAGAAATTTCTTTTGGATGAGATTTCATTGTCTTGTTGTTGAAAATTCTCATTTGAGCTTAATTTATACTATGAAACTGATGACAAATGTTGCCCTAATAGGACTTCGGCATTTCAACCAATAGTAAAATGGAAATACCTTCTGCTCAGCTTTCTGAAAAAATAAAATCAAAACTAGACCTCTAACATTAGTCCCTACCTCACATTTCCTGATGACAGCTTTGTATGCTATTCACTCACTCATCGCAGTACCTGGACTTGTATGACCAACTTCTATTGTTTGGGGATTTACTAGGNTTAGAGACTGCTGACTAAATCTGTCTTTGGAAATTGAATTTTTTCGTTGTTTGGATGGCAAAAAATCTTTTGAGTACGACAGAAGAAAAGAGAAATAATGGGCATTAGAATGTCTGTTCATTTGATGATACGTCCCATCCTCTTACGTGTATCCTGCCTGAGCAAAAGGACGGGGCAAATTAACTCTTGTACATCACAGGGTGATCTTTACACCCACGAAGGATACAGTGAAATTCGAATGTGGGAGCATGTGGTGTACGCCTACAAAACCTTTCCCCGTAATTTTCCTTACCATGACAGGATTTGATTTTTGCTGTCACACAAGGAAAAGATCCAGAGTGAAAATCTACAAATCGAAAACAGGCTTTAAACGCTGATTATTGCTGGATGCTTTTGAAAACTGATGTTATCATGAACTTAGCTTAGTAATTAGCACATGGCTTAATTACCACATCTGGTGATAAATAGCTAGTGGTGCCAGACAGTTAGCTCTTAGTTACGAACTATCTTGTTGGCGTTAGTTTTATGGCTTTCCTTATTGAGGATATTCTTTGTCTGTCTTTAAAACCTTTGTTTTCCTGGTGATCTGATTGTTAAAGGGTGTTGTCAAGGAGGTTACCAACTCTCCTCCTTGATGACCCACACACTGCTCTCGCTAACCCATTCTTCTTCTTATCAACGCAATTCTTTTCTTACCCACTGCATTTCTTTTCTCACGAACTACTCAATTCATAATTACTCTATTTCTTTTCTCATTCACCGCATTTGGTTTCTCCTGAAGAGTGTTCTTTTCTCCTGAACAATGATCATTTCCTGGGAATCATGAGATAGTCCTCCATTCAAATTTCACTGCATTCTTTGGGGGGTATCAAGATCACTCTGGTGGTTGTGGTTGTGGTGGTGATGGTGTGCCCAAGCCAAGTCTCCCCATAGCGTTGCTCATACAGGTTACACAATAGAGGTTGAGATATGCAGAAACTGGTAGTTGTAATGCACATTATTTCTCCTTTCTTCTTATGTAGTTTACCGATTTTTGCTGATTCAAAGGTTTAATTTTAAAGACGGATTTAATTTTTTTTAATCCGCAGTGAATAAAATGGTTGAGAAAGAATATTGTCACATGCAGACAACTGTCAATGACACCAATCTGTGTTCCCTGATCTCCAGACTAAAGAAGGTGGTCCTAAAGTCCAGGGACTGTGGTAAATGGCTGTAGGAATCCCAACTTATCAAAATGAAACATTCATAATTGCTGGCTAGGACATAAGATGCTGTGCACATTGTTCTGTGGTTTCAGGTTGACTTACAGCACTGTTGTAGGGGGCTTTATGGAGGTAGCACACCCTCCCTGGGAGTGAAATCTTATAAAATTTAGAAAGATGTGCATCCACACATTTGTACAAATATTTTTGAAACTAGTGTAGCAAATTGCTTTAAAACACCTGAAGTGTGTTGGAGGCTTGGGATACCACCGGATGAATTTCAAATTTTTAATGTATTGTAGTCACAAGTGCAAAACTGCCCCTTGTCAAGTGATGAACAAATACATTTTGTAATTGAATCTGTTGTTAATAGCATGAACACTGTCATTCTGCGGTTTGAAGAAAAGAACTCTGCTGATGAACAAGTAATTGCTATTGTGATCAGTTCAAGGTACTTATAGAGAAGATAGCCGGTTTAGTAAGAACGGAACTGTGGTTGAGAAGAAAAAAATGTGTATTGCTAAAAAGATTTGCGTTCATGAAAAAAAGACATCGTTCATGAAAACACCTGCGGAGCGTGATAGAGAAAAGTTCAAGCCCTGATGTAAACTCCAGAACCCCCCTGGAACAGGTTTAAATCTGAAAGAAAATAAATTTCCTTTTCCTTCTGTGGGCGAATGTGGCTGTAATCGGTGTAATGATTTCTAAAGTTATAGATCTGTCATTGCATGAGATTTCCATCTGTGCCAACAGCCTTCTCAAGTGGTCGCTGATAAGCTTCACCAGTTCTTGACTCAGATTTTATAGTGAACACAAACTAATTTAGATAAACTTGCCCACACTTCAGGTGTTGACATTAAAAACTTGATTGGTACCTGATGTAGTGGTACCTGATGTAGCGTTTTTGTAGTTAAACTGGACTTTCTCCACCTCAACTGGTAATCAATTACCATTACATGTGTATAAATAGAAAAGTGCGGTTTACATGTAATTTGATGATCAATAGTAATGCAGCTATGAAGTTGCTTTACAAAATATTTTGTGTTTATAAATGCAATGCGTTACTGACTTAAAACTTTATGATATTAATCTACGTGTGTATGCCACAGGTGTGTAAAGATTAGATACCGTGACTGTGAGATTGACACATTGGTAATTCTTATGGGAGCTCTGCTTGCGGTATGACAAATAGCTGACCTTTGTAAAAAGATAGCTATTGTTTTTTCCTGTCATTTCCTGTAGAAATGGGGTTTTCTGTATTTTTTAATATTGTTTTTACCCTTTGGCTTACAACTTAAAGTTCACATTATTCTGCAGATGATTCAGTGAGGGACTGAATGGGATGAACAGTTTAGCATTAACGTGATCGATGCTGCTAGGAGGTTTTTGAATGAACGTGTGCAGCTTTCAATACTGTTAGCTCTTAGTCTGAGATGTTTGTGCTGCGAGTGTATTCCTAAATAACCGCTAGTATTGTGTATACATATTATTGTATTTTAAATACAGTCTTTTTACTTGTGGAAGGGATTTATTGTATAAACTTAGAGTAATTTTTTATTCAGTTGGCTAGGCTCCATGACAGCACATCCTTATCATGTTGGTCATTATTGCTGTGGATAAAAAGAAGAAAAGGAAACTGTTTGAAGTGTAGAAGTAGGTCAGCTACAGTACATAGGTATTCATTTACAACAATAGGACAGTGTGTGCGATGTGTCAAAAAGTCTATTTCCGTTACTGGAGGTGATTTATTTTGTGGTTGCCTCTTTTGCTGATATCTGTGCATGAGTCCCATATGGGTTATCTTTCCTAGTAATTTATCAATCCTAGTCCTCTTCTAAGGGTGCTCCAATTTGTCTCTGCTGTGTGGGCATTTGGTTTGTTAGTGAGTGAACATGTATCCTTTCTGTCAAAGAAAGGGCTGTACCACCATCGTATGGACGACGTTTAGATGGTAAGAAATAGCTTTCTGACCAAAATTTTTAAACAATATCAAACTGGTTGAAGATGATGTCGTTCATTGAGATGGAGCACATTCCAGAAGATATTCTTGTTAATGTTGCTCTGATTGTATGAGTTGCAGAAAATTTTGAGATTTGGCTATTCAAGTTGTAAAATAAGGTGGAAGGTGTAGAAACGTATGATGTTGGTTATGTTCAAACAGCCAAGATAACAATTGGAAGTGATATTCTGTCAAGCTGTATCACATGTCCTCAAACAGCAGTCTTATTTGTGGTGCATTTTATTGCGTTCGTCATATCCACGAATGCACTTTTTATTGTAGTACGTTAGGATGAGAGTTCACTATTTTAGTTTCATTTCACTGTTTGCTTAAAACGTTTTTCTCAATTCATTCGTGAAGCGGAAAGTCTGCAAACTGCCATTAACGTGGCTATTCTCATAGGCGATCACGTACACGACAACAATAATGCCATAGCGCGATTCACTCATATTGTGTGGTGATACATGAAATTAAAATAAACGAGACGCAAAGTGCTTGCTCATTAATTTTTATGCAACATTCAGGTAAAATCGTACCAGTTTAGAATACACAATATGGCGGAAATTTTGTTTTCCGAATTCTGAAAGTAAAAGACTGCGATGTAGCCCCAAATTTGAGCTTCACCATTTTCAGGTTCTACTTCATCTCCACTGTTTGTCTGGCATTCCCAATAATGTTAGGTGAAAAACGTGCGAATTTGGTAATTTGTGTTCGAAATTCGCGAGCCTAACTTATGATTGCTTAAAAATAGAAGTAATGACACTAGCCTCCTCTTCTTTTCTTTGGTATTTCATTCACATTGGCACAAAAGTTTTAGCGCACGTGCAGTGGGTGTATTGCCACGAAGTTTGTCCTCATATTGTTGTATGAAAGATCGCTCATGAGAAAACACGATGCCTCAGTACCATCTCCACATAGCAATTTATTGGTCTTTCTCATGAAATTTTGTCAAAATTCTTTTGTAGTGTTTCTGAGTTTAACTGTACTTAACACAACCCACATGCGCACTTTCAGACAAAAAAAAAAAAACAAAAAAAAACTTGCATAGTTTTGATGTGCAACATTGAGGCGTACAATTACGATGCCTCTAGGGAATTGAGGGAAATTACGATGAGCTTTATAAAGTCTTTGACTAAACCAAGACTACAGAAGTGATGATAATAGAGCTGATGGCAAATAACAGCTAATAACAGGTTCAGTCTATGATCCCAACGAAGTTACCTTCATGACTAAAATGTTATTAGAAAGTAATGTTTCTCACAAATCATTGACTTAAATCAGTTTTTTAGTTATTGCGCTTATCTGTCATTTTCGAGCATTTTGCCCCTAATTGTGTTTTTAAAAAGAGCCGAATTTTTTTTGTAGTTTTGCATGGATTGATGTTTTAAACTAACGTCAACTCCCAGTTCAGGAGATTAGTTGGCAATGGTTTTATTTCCCAGTGATGAGCCACAATTTCAATGTCTGAGGTCAGTTGTTCTTAAACCACTGTTATTACATAATATTGGATACCTGTAAGCAGTATTATCCAGTAAGACTTCTAACTCAGTGTACTTCTTGTGGGATTGATGGATATTTATTTCCAATTAGTATTCAGTGTCTTGGCCAATGTCCTTGAGGTTGCTATAGGCAACATATCAGCTAATTTTTCCCTTGATTAGATAAGCCTAATGCTTTTGTATGCTGGAAATGCTTTGACAAATTTTATTAGACTTGTATTATTGCTTGTATTAAACCTGCGTGCCTGGTGATCGTCGCCTAGGCAACGCCATCCTTAATTCAACTGGACCCAAATTATTTGAGATTAACTACTTTTTGTGCTAATAGTTGGCAAAGATTTTTTGGCTGATTGAAAAATCTCGGGTTTCCCTAGGAAATCTTGTTATGTCTAATTTAGTCCTTTGTGTCTGCTCCATACGTCTGTAACCGAGCACATCAATATATGTGATTTCAAAGCTGACGTTCCGATATTGTCATGCTCAACGGAGCACATGTTTCAACTAGCAAATAGCAGATAACCAGATATCATCGTGGAAACTGCAGGCACTTTTACAGATCATGATGGAGAGACGCAGGCATAGCCAAGACTCATTCTTCAAAAAGTCTGTACGATTTAATCTCAACTTGACCACTATTGGAGGGTCAACTGATGATTTGTGTGTGGACCTGATGTGAGTTTCAAAACATTGCATTATATTGGGACAGTTGGCTGTTGTTATTCCATATGGGGGTAGTTATGGTTGGAGCTTATGACCAGACTAACCTAAGGAGTTTGGTCAGGTCTTATCACCAACCTGAATCTAACCAGGTATTTCTGGGTCTAGTCTCGCTATCAGTGTGATAAATCTAAAATGTGCAGAACCACTGTCAAGAAGTCCTTGGGGTCAGAAACCAATTATACAGACTTCTGTTGCCATAGGAACATCAATGGGTATTGAGGGAAGGGGAAAGGTTGCAGGTTAAGAATAAGGATGCCCACCCTCCGAGAGACCGACCTTCAAAAAAGAGATCCATTTGTAGGGAGGTTCCGATGAAATTTGGTGCTGAAACGTCACCATTTTGTAGGGGATAATTCGTTTCATCAGACCTGAAGTATTGGACATCTGTCCTTTTAACCTAATAGCCTGATATAGTACAAGAAGAGATCAAATGTCAAAAATGAGTACATGTTTTGCTACATAGGTAAAATATAATGTTGATAACCGTTATGTGGATGCTTGCAGTTGGACAAAGAAACCGTTTGTTGTGCTTTGAAATAAACTCTTTTGAAGGGAATTTTTCAGAAAAAACCTTTTGCAGAGAATGTCAGAAAAGGCACCCTGGTTGGGGAAAAAAGTACTCTTCTCAGTGCGACATGGCGGTTGCATTGCTGAGGTGGTTGTGGGTGGCGATTGATGTATATGTTGGTTGGAGTTGAGGCCTGAGAGGATGTGTGTATAGTCAAGGGCTAATTGACTGCGATTGAATGATAACTTTGATTTCTTTATTCCAAATCATTATCTGGTGTAATACACTGGGGGAAGCTGATAATTGCATTGCAGTATTGTTTTAGTTTAACAAGAGGAGTACTTTGAGGTCTGATTGATTAGTTAGATGCTATTTTTGATAATGCATCTTGATGATTTGAGCTTTTATCAGCAATTAGAGTCCTAAAACATTTTGATTAACTTTGCTGATAGGCTGTGATTGGGTTGTAGCTGCCAGACCGTAGTCTATTTCTGAGCAACAAGTTTCATTAATGATGATTTTGGCCTTGGATAGAATGTTTGAAATTTAGTTTTATTGTGATTCAACTTTTTTTGAATTGTTGCAGTATGAATGTTGCGAAAAAATTAGCATTCATGTGTGAGTGATTGTGAGGCTAATTGTCTTTGTGAAACTGTTTTTGTAATTGTGCGTTTATTGGCAGATATGAGTGTTATGCCCTGCTTTGTAAGTTAGAACAGCATTTCAGTATAAATTCTCTGTTTGGGAGAGTCTCTAAAATTTGGGCCCCGGAATGAAGATGAAATCGAATTTTCTTCATTCTGAAGTTTGGGATAATTTTGGCATTAAACGTATTTCTGAAATGTAAGGCACTGCATTTGGTGTCAACAAAGTCTGAAAATATACTTGGCAGTTGATACAATTGTTAAAAACGACCACTGACCTAACGTTTTCACGAGTCCCTCTCCTGTAGAGAACATTGAGGTGAATGAACGTTTGTCATTTATCATAATTCTTGAATTTTGAGGTGACCAGTATTGCTTATTTTGAAAATTTGGTGCAAGCCCTGACCTAAATTTTCACTGTCTCAAATTGGAAAAGTTTTACGGTAACTACCAACTGTAAAATGTCACCTTGATTGAATTGAAAACACAAAGTGGCTGACAAGTAAAAGATTATTTCTTCAATAATTAGCGTAAAATAATTGTAGTTCGCTGAAGGTTTTGTCGTGTCACAGTTCATGAAGGAAAAATTACTGATTTCAATATTCATTTTTCACAGATCATGACAAATATTTGTAACACCACTGGTTTCCATCAATTTGTCTCCCTTCTCGTCATCCAAATCCGAATTTTGTTCACAAATTCATGTTAATTTCACGACTCCTGAAGGACCAGTTTCACTAAGTTTCGAATCGATGGTTCACTGATGTGACAACCACCAGTTTACACGCTAACACAGCCAAATATTGTTTCACAACGAATTGAAAAAGCTCTTTGTAAGTGCTATACTATAGATACCACCAGACAATTATTTGAAACATGAACTTCAGTGACAATGTTAGAAGTCTTTGAAAAATGAAAAAATATCAGTTTTTGTCCGAAATTTGGTAAGATTTCACCATGATACGATTGAATATGATAATAAGGTGACTAAGCCTGCAAAAGGCCATTGTCTGTTGAAACCGAAATCAAAACAAATAGGGGTGGTTTGTTGTAAATTTTATGATCTAATTATGTTGATATCTTTTGACAAAACCGGAAGAGTTTAAAATTTTTGTTTCTTTGACCAATATAATATAATACAAGAACAGCTGTCCAAGTGGTCTATCATGCTGCAAACTTGTGTACATTCTTCAAAAGTCTAGTCTTTATCCGCCATTAATGTGCACAGGTTTGGTTATAATCATAGTTACTGAATTTCACATATCGTTACCATTAGCGTATTTGACTTTTGGTGGTGGTGATGATCAGTTAACATGGGCGGCGCACCATAGGGGGCTGGGGGTGCTATAGCCCCCACTTTTTTCAGTGCTGCGCCACCCATGGTTGAGAGCTGGTTAGCTCATGTCGAAAAGTGTCAGTTGCTAACAAGTGGTACTTTGCAATTAAGTGCGTTTCTATTATATTTTAGGAGACAAGCGATGGACTCTCAGTTGTACTGTGAGAGCCATCTGCCTACAACAGACCCCAAGAGGAAGGGAGTGGTGGAGGCAGAGTCGGACAAGGTAAGGGGTAGAGTTGTTTTTAGGTATTAATGCATGGAAGCTGACTTTCAGAAGTTCGAGTTTGGACCAAATTTGAGAACGGCAATTCTTCACTCGTTTTGCCTGAGAACTATTGGCAACATTGTCATTTGGTAATTTTCAAAAGGTGATTAACTTAAAGCAATTAATGCTAAGCTGCATTTCGCTCTGTTTAGCTGGCTAAAATACGAAAATTGAATTAGGCATTTTATTCTCATAAAAACAGTCTTGTAGTATTACTTACCGTAATAGGATTCTCTTTCTGTTAGCAATCGCAATTTCAGGATTGAATCCTATTTGGGTAAGGAATATATGAGACCAATTTTGTGAGAGTAAAAGGCCTTCTAATTCTCTGTGCATTTTTAGTGAGCTAAACGGGGTGAAAAAAATTGAATATTTGCCAAATTTGTTGTGTCGCATCTACACAGTTTAAATTAAGATATTCGTAATTTCTTAAAACATTTTTGCGCATGAAGCGGATAAAGAGGCAGGTATTAATGTGCACTTAAGTTAGTGTAACTCCAAGTACATTTTCACTACAGGGGATGTAAGCCCCCGCACAATTTTGGCACATTTGTTGATGTTTGCACACTTCCAATGATTTCTGTAAAACACATGTAATAATAAAACAGAAACAAAATGTATTTTAATATATTGCATTATTAATACAATAATTCTTTGTCAATTTATTACACTATGTAAGGAAAATTATTTTGTCAAATCACACGACAAGAATAAGTATTCAGCAAATTTTAAGCCACTCACATGTTCTGCATTGTACTTGGCAGTGCATTTTGATTTATGTGTTTCAAAGGAGTTGGTGAACAAAAATGTTGATTTTGTCAATTACTTTTGGCTAATAAAGGTAATTGATGTATCTATTTTACATGTTTTTAAAAAATCTCAATGTTTATATTCCAATTAAGTTCCTTTTCAGATATGAAAAACACAACACAATGCTTTTTATGCGCCCACATATTTATATGTGGACGCATTATGCCGTCATCTCCGTCTGTCCGTTCGTCCGCCCGACTGTCCGTCTGTCTGTCTGTCCGTCCGGCGTCCGGTGTCTGGCGTCCACTGCTCTATCTCCAAAACGCCTTGAGGTATGTTCATAAAAGTTTGCACGTGTTCCTTCTGTGGATGGGACAATATGACCGAACTTTTGGACGGATCCGACTTCCGGTGTGCCCCCTAGTGGCAATTTTAGTTCTTTACATTTACCTCTGTATCTTCAAAAGTCCTTAACGGATTTTTGTAAAATTTGGTATATAGGCACATCATTAGTGACGTGATGCTATCTTCTTGTTTTCGGATGGATTCGCCGTAGTTTGTGCCACCTAAGGGCTATTTTTACTGGTTTCGAGTCTGTTTTTTGTGTCCACCCCTCTATTAACCAAACCGATCAAAGGATGATTGTGAAAATTGGCATGTATGTTCCTACTATGAAGTGGACGACTGACAATGATTTTCCAACTATTGTGGTGCCTCCTAGTGGCAGTTTTGTTTTTTTGCACCTATGGCTGTATCTCCTAAACCGTTTTCAGGATCTGTACTAAATTTAGATAGTATATTTATATTATGTTAGCAACAGAGGAAGACGACCTTCGGACAGATCTGGCTACTGGTGTGCCACCTAGTGGCAATTTTATTTTTTTTTACGTTTACTTCTATATGTTGAAAGGTCCTCAAGGTATTTTCATAAAATTTGGCATACAGGCATCTGTTAATGAAATGATGCTATCTCTCCGTTTTTAGATGGATTCAACCTACTTTGCGTCACCTAATGGCCATTTTTACTGTTTACGAATCTGTTTTTTGGCATCCACTCGTCTATCAACCAAACCGCCTTCATGATAATTGTGAAAATTAGCATGTATGTTTTTACTATGAAGTACACGGCTGACAATGATTTTCCGATGACTTTGACTACTGTGGCGCCTCCTAGTGGCAGTTTTTTGTGCTCATGGCTGTATCTCCTAAACCGTTTGCAGGATCTTTCCTCAATTTAGCAAGTGTATTTACATGATGTTGACAACAAACGACGATGACTTTCGGACGGATCTGACTACTGGTGTGCCCCCTATTGGCAATTTTATTTTTTTACGTTTATCAGTCTTTATCTTCAAAGTTCCTCAACAGATTTTCATGAAATTTTGAATATAAGCATCTATTGGTGAGATGATCCCATCCTCCCGTTTTCAGATGGATTCGGCGTGGTTTGCGCCACCTAGTGGCCATTTTTACTGTTTTCGAGTCTTGTTTTTTTGCATCCACTCCTCTCTCCACCAAATCATTCTAGGGATTGTTTTAAAAATTGGCGTATATGTTTTCAGTGTGAAGAGGACATTTGATGATGGCGTCACTAACTACTGTGGCGCCTCCTTGTGGTAGTTTTGTTTTGTTTTGTGCCCATAGCTGTATCTCCTAAACCCACTGCAGGATCTTTATTAAATTTAGTAAGTGCATTAAAATGAGAATAAAAACAGACGACAACTTTCAGGCAGATCCAATGGACGCTGTGCCCACAGGTGGCACTTTCATTTTATTCTGTTTTCCTTTGTGTTTCTCTAAAGTTCCTTGACAGATTTTTATGAAATATGGCATGTTCCCATTTTTGGATGGATTGTACGTTTTTGCGCCACCTAGTTGCCATTTTTATGATACAAATAAATATCCCTAAAAGCACATCATTTGCGATGCATTCATGGACGCATTTCAATGCTCCGCGTTGCTCTTGTTTAGACTTTGCTCTTTTTATACTTATCATTTTGTATTTTCGTTCTTTTGGATTCTCTAAAAATTTCCCCTTTGTAACATTAAATCACTTATGTATTAACCACAACAATTTTAAATCTGCTGTAAACCAGCCTTCTCAAGAAACAACTGTCAGATTTTTCCAAGCTCAGAAATTAGTCTTCATCTCTTCATCTGCGTAACAATCAAGTTGAGATCAGTTTTGTGGCAGTATTGGTCTAAATTATAAGTTATTTTTTTAAGGAAAGTGGGTTTACGTCTTCTCTAACAATGCAAACATCTTTCAATTTCTATTTTAAACCGCTAATAAAATTCAAAAATAGAAATTGCTCAGCTGTAAACTCACTAAATTATAAGCTTTGCACATGAATTCACAAAAGAATAAGAAGAATGAGGTGGAACCATGTTTGATATATTTTTAGACTTCCCTTTTGTGTTTCCTTTTTATTGCGTGACTAATCTGTCACCTTGTAGGATTTGGTTGCTTGTTGTCTGGAAACATTACATGTAATGTTTTCTATTACATTGCAATGGGTTGAGAGGATTTTGAGAGCTTTATAACGTGATGTGGAAGGAGGAAGATTGGAGCCCACTTAATGTCATAGCGGATAATAGAATATCCTAGTTATTGCCATAAAATGTCAAAAACCTAATCATCTACTATTAAACCCCTGTAAAACAACCTAGATAATGTCATGAATTATTGTCATATTCTGATTCTCATTCATTTATTAGGCCATGTACCTTCACTTGATTATCTAAAAACCAACCTTCATCTTCAGTTCAGCTGCCTTATGGGAACTCGGTGCCAAGATAAAAGTTGGTCCTTTCCTCCTTATCTATATTACACTCAGACTCTCCACTTAGCATGATCAGCTCACTTTTCACAACACTTCATTTTTCCTTGCTTCATCTGATTTGAAATGTGACAATAGAAATGAGATTCTAGTTCTGTGATTAAATCTGAATGCTTTTGAAATGACATCTTTTGGCTTAAATAAAGCTACAAACTGAGGCAGCTAAGCAAAAACAAAACAAGTAAAGAATGTAAGCTACTTCTGCAATTGAACATCTATGAATAGTTTTTGGTATTCATGAATTCCATTTCACAGGCTCAATAGTTGATTTCATTCACAAGCTTTCTACAAAATACATTAAATGTCAATCACACCAAGCCAATTTTACTTTAATCGATAAAAGAAATATTGTTATCCCAGACTACCGTATTCTTCCATATTCTTCTATAACGTAACGCAATCCCGATGTTTCAAAACCTTCACTTTTAAATGCCATTCCACAGTTATCGTCCATCCCTAATTTATGTATTCGGGACTTTTTCCAACTGTCTTTGACTACGTCCATCTCTGTTAGAGAATGTGCGATGAAGAGTTCACATTTTGTCAGTTAAGACTAACTAACAATGCTTTATCTACATTGAGGCAATGTTTTATTTAACTCTTGTATGTCAAGAAACTGACACAACACAAATGGCATAAAAAATCTTTAAATATGTCCATATCATGAGCTATGTCTTTGATAGCCCCAAGGAAGCAGCTTAGTTTGTACAGTGATAATCCAATCCACGACTGTTTCTCATTTACAGCAAAGTGACCTGTTTGAAATGTTGGTACGAATCCAAAGCAGCCGTATTGATGACCAGCGCTGTGACCTTCCCAAGATGTTCCAGGTGAGAGAAGCACCCCCTGGTGGTGATTAGTAGAGTTAGTAAGATCAGATATCAGACACTATGATCTCTGCAGCTAGAGTCTGTTGCTTAAATGAGTTAGTTCTAAAACCTTCGTCTGAACTTGTTATCCAATCGCTAGCACACTTTCTTCATTTTGGTCGCTCAAAATTACCACGTAGGAAAGACTTTTTACCTCTTTGGGTGGTTTAAACTGCATTTTTACAGCTGGCTGGGAGTTTCATTGAGAGTTAGCTTTTCTGTAATAGCCACTTACATGGGCCTGGCATTTTGAGAACCGTTTTTTCTCACTCAGTGAATAACAGGCATCAAACTGGCCCTGAAAATCTGGGACCCGGTGGCTGTTGCATTTCTGTTTTCAAAAAAATATTTTATGCTACGTAAGTGACCGAGTGTACATTTTACCTCTTGACCTTTTTGTTTCGCAGTTTGGGATTAAGGGTGTTTCTTCTCAATATATCTTTGAATAAGGAGATTAACTTCAGCTTACAAATGTCTCTGGGTCTTCTGCGCTCACCAGTGTCGCTTGTGCAATCACTGGCATTCCCTTAATTAGGTTGTTAGCTTCCACAAATGAAAAATGAACTTAAGAGGAATTTTAGGTCACAAAATCAGTCTCATAATATTCCTTAACACGATTGCAATTGATTTCTGTTACCAACAAGAACTTCAAAATCATCAACGATGGCCGGCAAGAAACTTTAAAACTGCAAATACGGCAAATGTATTCATTGCCTGTGACTAAGTTGCTGGCTCATTCGGCAATAATTCAGGATCTGTTGAATGAGGTACATTTTTGGAACCTAGAAGCATTTTCAGCTTACGATTCGACATTGGCAACTAAACAGCATCGAAGTCCCGTATTTCTAAGAAAGAATTCCCATGTGGCATATAGGTCAGTGATAGATAGAAGTCGGGGATTCTCAGGCTGAGCACCTTGCATCATTCAATTACGGTAAAAGTTCTACAGTTTGGGACAGTCTCTGAAATTTGAGGCACCGAAATTCATGGCGAATTTGAATTTCCTTGATGCAAAAGATAGGAACCTGAGCGATTTTAGCATTCACTATATTTTCTCAAATATTGGACATAGTGTCGGAATCTGAGAATAGACTTGGCAGTTCATAAAATCATAGAAAGTAACTGGCGATGGAACGTTTCCTGAGTGCTTGCATGTCGTTGATCGTAATTCTTGAACTTGGACAGCCAATATTTCCTATTTCTAAAATTTGGAATCAGTTTCAACCCTGAGCAAAATAATTAATTTTTCAGTCCTTAGCAGGAAAATTTTTTTGCAAATGCAAATTAGAATTTTGGTAAAAAGCTTCACCCACAATCTTAAATTCAGTGTATTACTATGGTCCATCCGGGTGAACATAATGAAGTGAGTCGTTTTATTTCTTACTTCCTTATATCCATCTTACCAGATCAAATTTCTGTTTCTTTGGCGTCCTTTCAATAAGCACCATATCCTGTCATGTTTCATGTTGAGTCATCGATCATGTCCTTTCACAGATCATGTTTTGGCCTGGAAACCGGGAAATAGTCGTTATTTAATTGCTGATAGTACTTTCACTATGAGTAGTACCGAAAGTTTGAATAATTTCCTGCATACAAAAATTCAACTAACATATGCATTTTGGAATTTAGTGCAAAGGATGTTATTTTTTTTTGTTTATATCATGGGAACAAGAATGCATTGGGGAATCTTGCCAACAATCATGTCCTTTCACAGATCATGTTTTGGCCTGGAAACCGGGAAATAGTCGTTATTTAATTGCTGATAGTACTTTCACTATGAGTAGTACCGAAAGTTTGAATAATTTCCTGCATACAAAAATTCAACTAACATATGCATTTTGGAATTTAGTGCAAAGGATGTTATTTTTTTATTGTTTATATCATGGGAACAAGAATGCATTGGGGAATCTTGCCAACAATTTCTTATTGTTTTTTTGCATTTATTTAGTTGAAGTTTGCTTTTCTGAATCTTGTACACAAATGTTTTTTTCACGAATGCATTTTGCAATTTTGCAGGCAATATTTTGATCGCTCGTAACATGCAAAATTCAGCATAGTGCTTCGGAACTGCGCGAGCAGCAACTTGTGTAATGTTGTTTATGTCCTGGGAAATTCAGGAATGCCCTTTGGAATCTTGCAGACTAAGATTTTTTATTATAATATACTTAAAAAGATTGCCCCTGGACATATTTTTATTGTTCATATGGTATGAAATTCATAAATGCTATTCGAAATCTCGCTGACAGATTTTTTATAACATGTAATACGATCTAAAATACCGTATCCCGGGATCTGTCCATCTTGTTAAGAAGATTTCATTTGACGTCACAAGTAATGCAATTAGTGTAAGTGAGCTCTTTATTTTTTTAGTATGCCACATGACCTCTTATGGAAAACAGTCCATCAATTGTTTCATCTGATCTGTTTAGATGTTGAGGTCACGTCAAAATTTGTCCATTCGTTATATGACTGTGAGACCTTAGGAGTATTTTCCAGAGAACTTTATCAACTTGGAACAAAAATTGCACAATCTATCAATTGCGTTTTCCTGTTATTGTCTCGTTGTTAACTCATTGGCTGCAAAATTGTAGCATGCCTGTGCAGCTGTCATCATAGAAACGGGTTCATGATATTTGAGTAGGTGCGATGTTATTCTAGATGGACACGTTGTTCGACTCACTGATGGATTATCAGGACAGACGCTACGAGGATCAGCGTAGTCCCCTTCCTGTCCACAAGGTGACGCTAGTGTTGTGACTCCTGGCTAATTGTCCCAGCTCACCTGTTATCCTACTGCCACCTGTTGTCTCACCTGCCCATGTATTCTTTTCCTTGTTCCTTTAATTGTTTTAAATTAACAGATTTCGACGCCGGTTCACTATTGACTGTTCATTATTTCTTCTTTCTACCCTCTCAATTTAATCCTAGATGTTGAAAATAAACCACTGTGCCCAACAGCTGAGTGTTGTTGCCAGTTCAAGCCGAGCTTTCAGTTTTCCCAGTTGCGGATCATAGGCCAGGGGCTGTACAATATGTGCGGTTGATTTTCTTGTATGCTCTATCAAATGAGGTCACCTATTATGATGAGGCTGCCCTTAAGCTGCACTTCCCTGACAATGTTAAATAAAGTGTCTCGGGATCTCCAGTACATGTTCCTGGTTTAGATATACGTTCTTGGAACAACATATTTTAAAGTGTAGGTAATCAGAAAACTCTTCTGTAGACTTGTGCAGTTGGAAAAGGAATCTTGTATGGCATTTAAAACTCCCTGAGTGAACATTTTAAAGCAATTTTGTCAGAAAATGCACCATTCCGTAGGGAAGTTAAGATGTCGAAAAATGTTCTCTTTCATAGGGAAAACTCGTGAAAAGGTCACTCTTTTGAGGAGCACATCTCGTATCCATCCTTTTTGGGAGTCCCCCCCCGGACTGTGCCGCCTTTGGTTAATGTATTAGGCAAGTCTAGTCTTATGCTAACAAGAAAGGGTGCACTGTTTACTCCAGTATATCCAGCGAACTCCTCGGCACATCAAAGGCCTGATGGCGCTGTCACAGATTGAAGGGAGCTTCTTGCTATTCATAGGCTTGGCTGAACGTGCCGGTTGCGATAATTGCGGTCGTAAATCAACACGCCTGTTTAGCAAACAAGTTTCAAAGTAAAAAAACGAACAATAAGTAAGGAAAAATACAAACATGTTGGTTTGGAAAGTAAATCTTGGCTATCTTTGAATTTTTAAAATCGAGGCTGGATAAGAAAAAATTAACAAATAGATTTTCTTCAGCATCACGGCTATTAGCAACAATAATCATCAATTTTTGAATCCATTATGACAGTTTGGATTAGGCTCGCTAAGGTGTTGTGGTAACAAAACCCCAAATGTTTGCGGAGGAATTGTCTCATGATCTCATCAATCATTTTGCTTCAGGAAATGAAGAAGCCTCTGGTTGTTGTACTCAAACAGCACATTAATTGTATTTGCCAGTGTTGTAGGTATGCCTAGGGATCTTAGAGATTTTTGAGATCTGGGTAAAAAGGTTCCCTTGGAAATTTCTTCATGGCAGATTTTTCTCCGACAGTGACTGTTTCCTTACATTGGAAGACCATGAAAAAGACCAGATTGAGTTTGTGACCTTGCATTGAATATGTAAAGATATAACAGTCTGGTGGAAAAGATGTCGTTCATTTTGGATGTCATACTTTGAGTCCATGAATTCAGTTGTGCTTGGCAATGGTAAAAATCACTACCGGAGCTTTTGGCAGACAAACATGAGATGTGCATTTGGGAAATAGCAGTTTGGGGAACAGAAATCAAGGCTTATAATTGGAAGTGACGAATACATGTGTATCAACACTGTAGCCTGAAAGCAAGTGGCTCTTTTCTCTGTAAACTATCGTAACAAAATATGTAAATTGTTTAATCAGATTGAAGTTTGTATTGTTGATAATTACTTTTAAGTTATGGCTTTGTTGTCCATTTCCTATGAAACTGCACCCGGAAAAGTTTCAGGATTCAGATATGCATTTTTTTTCTAAATGCCGGTAATTCTAAGGCGTATCTGCGGAAACTTTATGGGTACACAGGGGTTATCTAAGAAGCCTAAATGTGTCTGTTGAAAACTCCAGTATGATATTTCTTACATTTTTGCCAGAATAACTTGTTCATGGAAAATAAAAATTTGATGCTGAAAAGCATGAAAACGCATTAGTGAGAAGCAGGGTTGCGTCAGTTTCATGAAGTTGAAAACAAAAGAAATCACCAGGGGCGGATCCAGGATTTTGAGTTTAAGGGGGGCCAGGGCAGAGTATTGCCAGAATTTTGGCTGTCAGATATTCGCACCCCAGTTCTGCGAAATGGAATCTGGGAGAATTTTAGGGGGGGCCGTGGCCCCCTTGGCCCCCCTCTAAATCCGCTACTGATCACCATTATTTTTTTCCTCAGACTGATTTTCAACCTCATAGATTTGTCAAATTACCCAAAAATAGTAGCCTCAACAGTGGCCTAATGACCAGCTGTTTCAAAATGTTTTTGTTTACCTGCAGAATGATAGTACACCACAGAAGAGACGCGATTCTTACCAGTCAGTGGAGGAAAGACTAAAACTGCCTGGTCCCTACCCACTGGTGATGCAGCCAAAGGGGGGAGGCTACTGGATCGATGGAGCAGATGATAGCTGTGCCATGAATGAGGATGGACACCCCATTGCCAGCGAAGCTTTCCTGCCGTTCCAAATTGAGACAGATGACATAGCTAATATTTACAGGCGGCACTTTCTTGGCCAGGTGATTTACATTGAATAGTGGTGAAGCTGTGAGAGGCTGATCCCTTGGTACCTAGAAATCTGCCGCCATTGATCAAAGATACCATGGTGTTGAAGTTAGTTACATCACCCGAGGCTGCTGATGTTATCGTTCTCTAGATAATCAGACCCATCGTAAACTCACTGGGGGTGACAAAGTATTTTCAAATTTTCATTTTGAAGGTTTTTGAATTTTGTAAATTGGAAAAGAAATGTGACTTTTACAACCTAAAAAATTTGTATAGTGTTGCCCTATTATGTTCCCCCATCAATTCTGCTGGGTGTGTCACATAATTGGGCCATGCAAGCAGCAAACCACCAGGCAGAGTTGGATTTTCCAGTAAGCCAAGTGTCATTGTAGAATTCTTGGCATGTTTATTCTCATGGTTGGTCACTTTTACAAAAATTTGTTGGTACATTTTCTCCAGATGTTACTTGTTTTCCACAAGAACGTGGTGTTAAATCACTTGCAGTGTCATGAATCTTAGAATGGGACCCTGGAAGATTGAATAGAAAAGGTTTTATGTGGTTCTGTGCTAACATGCTTTCTTAACTCCTCTGATGCAGTGCCCGACTGCCTTGGTTCTGTTTCAGGTTAATGATAATGAACTCTGTATTTTTAATATTGCTTGTTAGCCGTTTCCTAATTACAGTCATACGATCAAACCACGATCCGAGTGGACTTGGTTACTGCAACGGAAGGATTTAACAGCACTAAATTTTGATTGATTACACAATTAGCATTTTGTGGGACTTCAATTGTGGTATGACGTGTTTTTGCACTGCATTATTTTCAGGAACACTACAACGCGTGTGTCACAGACGACAACCTGGGTCCTCTCCTCCTGTCTGTGAAGTATGAGAATGATGCGTCGGAAGAACACATTCGGCTCCTCCTGAGAACTCGCACAAGCACCGTGCATGAGTTGGTACCGTCGAGTCAAGTACCCGATCCACAGACACCTGCTAGACTAGCTAAGGTATGTTGCAACTTCACTTCCTGTCCCTGATGTTGCCAGTGGTTATGAGGTCAAATGTTGCTGGAGGTCATGTCTGAAGTAATGCTTGTCTTTCATCCTAGTGTTTTCTTTTGTTAAGGATTTTCTTTTGTTACTTGTTGAAGTTCACAGTAGCTGTTGGTATAGTGTATGTTTCCTCCTAAGTCTAGCATTTCATCTTGCACCACTGTTGAGTAACGTTCTGCTTGGAATGTTTGGTTTTCAAAAAATGTGTACAGTAAAATCTCACCAATTTGGAACACAAGATATCCGACGTTATTGAAATTTTGTTTTTTCATTTAAGTAGTACCAAATAAATGCTTTGTAATTTTTAAAGATCTATACCATACCTGCCACCAGACAATGATTAAGAGACATTGTGGGTATTCATAACAATATTAGGAGCCTTAGAACTAGAAAATGAAAAAAACACTATTTTTGGAATTATTCTTATTTAAAATTGGTGAGATATTACCACACTGTCTATATTCACCTTTTTTATCCATTTTGCCTTCAGTCTGGTTGCAATCAGTTGATTGTAAAATGTTGACGACATTCCTTCTGCAATTTAGCTCATCTTTCAGTTGATGGAAAAGTAAAATTTTAGTTGTCACGTATTTTGACAAGTTACGCATCCGCACTGTGGGCTCAGTATTCCGATTTCACTGATCGGCTAGTTGGGATACAGCCGAGTCATCATCAGTTTGACAGCGATAGCAAGGTAGAATGTTGGCATACCAATGTTTACATAGTCCAGCTCTCTCATTGTCTGCGTTCATCTCCATGCTATGAACATTCCCACTAAATAAAATTGGTTCTAACCCCGGTGTTTAAGGTAAACGGCGGGGTATGGAAAATTGAACTTGACTGTATTTATCCACCTTGGCTGAGACGCGCTCGGCTCATGCTCAAAGGGATGCCGCCAAGCTGCTCTATTCATCGAGTCACGAGCGAGGATAATTGACTTCGCTCATGCGGATATGATCAGCTGATTACAGTCTAGCCTAACAACTGTACTTTTTATGGAGAGAATTTTANTATACAGCTTTCCACCAAGGCTAGGTGATGCAAGACATTATTACTTGTTCTTTGTTGCATTATAGTAACTGGTCTTGGCTAATTATCATTTTATGGCCTGGTCATCCATTCAGCCCAAAGTAGTTCCAGAGGTGGCTTATCAGCCAATTATTCACGCATGCTGACTCACAATAGAAGCCTGATAAGAGTGAAGGTGGATAAATGCGGTGTTCCTACAGTTTCTTGTTTTAGTGGATGTGTTCACGACATGTCATATTAGCTCACGTAATCCAACAATTATGTTGCAAACAGCGCGCCTGACTCTTACTGATATTTAAAAATACTATTTCCAGACGACATTGCACATTGTGATGAAGATGTGTTTTGTATGAAATAATATCACTAATAAACTTCGAAGAAAAACGGTTGATTTTCAGAAAAATTAGACTTAACTTTCATCTGCTGATTTCTTAGTGGGACTGTTAGCTCTGATCCGCTTACTACCAGAGCATTGAATACCCACACAATAGGCTTGTTTATCAAGTTTGATCAAATGTGATACTAGATCAGATGTGATGTTGGTAATTTCTTGGCTGTAACAGTCCAAGGGAAGGGTACGTAATGAGAAATGAGATGTATTTGGCGTCCTGGTTTTGACTTTCCTACCGTAAAGTTGCTTGACCCAAGTTTAGCGAATAAGACAGTTAAAATTCGTTTTAAACCAATTTTTGTATGTCATACATCACAACGAATCATAATCTGGTGCAAAAATACTCAAATCTTTGTATTCTTTACCACTGATCATTGAAAAAATTGTCTATGCTCCATTGCCCGTAAAAGTTTAAAACATTGGCAATCAAATGTCAATGTCCTCAGTGTGTTAGTAGAAAAAAATCAAAACTTTATCAAAAACTCGCAAAATGTTGTCTAGTTTCAATTCTAACCGATTCAGAACCAACAGAAAACAAGGATTTGACATCTTTAAAACAGCACTCAATAAAAAATTTAATTTTCAGACGAAGGACATTGCCCTTTAAAAGTAGGAAATGGAAAATTTGGTAATTAAATTTGTGTAATGCAACTGAAGGACATCCACAGTTTAGGTAGTTATCCTAAATGCTTGTTAGCTTTATCATTGTTGCGAGTTAAACGTTTATTTGAAAATTATTAACTGTAACTTTCCATCTTTCCAGCTGTGCAACGACGAAATCACAACAGAAAAGTTCTTCCCAGTTTTGTTCCCAAAGGTAACTTGAACCTAGTCATTATTATCATAATTTGCTTTGTGGGGCACGACATTCTATCTACATGCTTTGTGGCCTTATAAATATTCTCTACAATTGACATCAGTCTGATTTCACATCAGGCGTCAGATTGTACAATAATTATTCTCTTGGGTGCAGGACACTGGATTTTCAGCAAGTTTTCCACTTATTCAGTGAGGTATAGTTACAGTCGGGTGTATGCAGTCATTCGGTGTATGATCAAGTTCCTGTTTGCTACTATTATAATTATTACTGCCATTATTATTATCATCATGATGATTATTATTATTATTATTATTATTATTATTATCATTATTATTATTATTATTGTAATTATTCTTTGTCAGTACCAGTTACTAATGTACTATAAATTAAGATATAAATATTGTTTTAAAATACCTACAAAATGGCTCGATATCATTTTTTGTACCGACGTTTCGACCAACACGGAAACTGTCAATTATTTTCATGTTCGGTTAAAAACAACTTCTCATTTTGTTTCTAGGGCTCAGAAATGATTGTCAAATTTGATGAGCATATACTTACTAACACTATCAAGTTCGGGATCATCTATCAAAGGTTTGGACAGGTGAGAGCTTTGAAAGTACGGTTAACATCTCACTAATTTAGGACACAACACGGTCTGCAAGTGAAATTTCATTTTTTCATTTTTAATAGAAGATAAGTAGCACCAAATAAGTGTTGTACAATCAGGGTCTAGCCATAGCTACTTTCAGACAAGTTTCTTAGAAATTGTGGACATTTAAAATAGCGTTAGAAGATTTTGAAAAGTAAAAAAAAGATTGACTGTGGCAATTATTTTAACAAAAATTGGTGAGATTTTACCTTATTTTTCTTTGAATGTCCATCTTAAATTAGTTGACTTAAATCATGGTCATATTATCTAATTTTTTGCTAGTTTACTGGAAGTGACGCCTTACAATTTTTGGAATCCGAATGAGAACCCCATTTGTGTAGTGTTGGGGTTTGTAATCGTGCCCGTAACTCCAGCGTAACCATGATGCACTCCCACGTACAGATTTCACTGCGCTCTTTGGGTGAATTAAGATCAGTCTGACAGGTGGTGGTGTAGTACAAAAGTCAAGGGCCCCCCTCATATTGCTTCAGGCCATGCCTACACAGGTTGGAACATGTAAACAAAGAAACAGCAGTTGCAAGGCACATTTTCGTACTTTGTAGTAAACTGATTTTTGCCATTCAAACAATGATAAACGTTCAATTTTCAATGACTGGTTTAACTTTTATAGTCCACAGTGTCTAGCATGGGCAAGGAAAGAAGTTGCTATGAACAGGCAGTGGTTATCACTGACACCAATCTCTGTTTCTTAAATCCCCTAGCTAAAAGAAGTCGGTCATAAAAATCCAGGCACTGTTGTATGTGCTTGTTGCAATCCCAACCAATACAAAGCATTCTGGGAAATGAGATGTAGCACCTAATGCACAATTTTCAACAACTAGTTTACAACCCAAGGTAATTGCTCTGTTGTGTTGTGTCCTTGACAGAATTATTGATGTGGAATACCAGCAGTGGATTACTTTCTAGACAATAGGTCGGAGTGGTTTACAAGGTGTTTATGGTTGGTAATTGGGGGCAGTTACACACCTGATTACTCAAATTAATCTCTGGAAAAGGATAGCATTAGCTGCAATGAGATTTTTTTGAAGATGTCAATGGGTTTAGAGGTTAGCCAAGGCATGGGGGGTTACCTAAATACCTTACAACTGACTGGTTTGGTCATTGCGGTGTTTTCATGAGGAGACCAGAACAAGACTTGTACACATAAATTATCTGATGCAGTATTTGTTTTTCTGTGGTTTTTGGTTTTTGAAGATGAAATGCAGCTTCGAAAAATTTGTGTTATGGCTCCAAACAGGTAAGCTTTCATTTTGATTTTGTTAACAAACTCAAATGTGAAAATGTATTTTGCAGACCAAAGAAGAAGAACTGTTTGGTAATGTTGAACACAGTGACACAATGGCCGAGTTTTTAGAGTGTTTAGGAGAAAAAGTTCAGCTCCAGGATTTTAAAGGGTAAGTATTTTTTACACCTACCTGTGCACTTGGTAAATAAAGAGTTAGGAAAAACGTTCTAGCAGGTGCAATTATGTTCATCGTGAAAATCATCACACCAATTATTGCCGGGGTACGCGTGCTATTAAACCTATTGTGCGCCAGCTTGTCTGGTGCCATGAAATGTACTGTAAGTTTTGAGTGATAGTGATGTATTTTTATGCAGGTTCCGGGGAGGTCTGGACACACAGCATGGGCAGACAGGGCTGGAGTCGATATACACAACATTTGCTGACAAAGAGATCATGTTCCATGTTTCAACCATGCTGCCCTTTACGGAAGGAGACTCCCAACAGGTGAGTACATATATGTCTTTATAGGACTATGTTTGCTTATTTTTAAACACAAGGATAACTTTAGATTCTTATTCTGTCTTTTTCAAAAATTTTTTGGTGAACCATGCTGACCGTAAGACAGCTGTTCAAGGGGCAAAACTGCTGTAAAAGTCGTTTGGATGGATTCAGACCCTGTTGAAGGTTTCGGTCATACTCACATTCTCAAAGGTTTTGTCGGGAAATCTTTGTTTCGTGTATAAAAGATATTATTTTGATGCCTGTTTATTGGTTATTGAGTAGAATGTTATTTTTACTTATTCTCACTCATAATTATAATATGACAAAATGGTTGATTTGTGTTTTTACCAGCTTCAAAGGAAGCGTCACATTGGTAACGACATCGTGTCGATTGTGTTCCAAGAGGCCAACACTCCATTTGTACCTTCCATCATTGCATCCCAGTTCCTGCATGCCTACATTGTAATACAGCCGGTGGAGAACTCTGGACCAAAAACCAAGTACAAGGTTTGTGTCTGCATGCTGGCGATTTGACCAGGGATGAGTTTTGTAGGCTGCAAGACATTAGCTTGTACTTGCACTGAAAAGTCTTCACTTTGTGAAACAAAAAACTGAATTCAATCCCAGAATCCAACATTCTAACCTTACCAACCAATCACTTCAGCGGCTGCCATTTTGGTAGGATACTGAACCTAGTATGCTCCCAAGCGTACTCGCGGATCGCTTCTTACTCGCAGGATTTGGTGAGGTCTTGCAAGATGTTGCTTTTCTCACAAGAAACTAGGTCGATATAGAACGCTCATCCTGCCCTATCTTCTTGTTTTCCTTAGTTAATGGTTAAGATGGTAAACTTTGTCTGGATTTGTGTAATGAGGTTTTGTGAGGTGATCTGTCCCACTAAGAAATACATGACGCTTAGTCCCAGATGTACACAGCATTTTTAGATATCAAAGTATTCACCATGTCACGTGATGATTCTGAAGAAAGATCCTTCTTTAAAAAGTAGTTCATCAGCATAGATTCATTTGTGGATTAGTGTTCCTTGTGATTAATGTTTACAAGCATTTCCACAGGCAACACCCTTGTTAGGATGGTCAGTATACTTCACGGTGACTNTTCTCACAAGAAACTAGGTCGATATAGAACGCTCATCCTGCCCTATCTTCTTGTTTTCCTTAGTGAATGGTTAAGATGGTAAACTTTGTCTGGATTTGTGTAATGAGGTTTTGTGAGGTGATCTGTCCCACTAAGAAATACATGACGCTTAGTCCCAGATGTACACAGCATTTTTAGATATTCAAAATATTCACCATGTCACGTGATGATTCTGAAGAAAGATCCTTCTTTAAAAAGTAGTTCATCAGCATAGATTCATTTGTGGATTAGTGTTCCTTGTGATTAATGAATACAAGCATTTCCACAGGCAACACCCTTGTTAGGATGGTCAGTATACTTCACGGTGACTAGCTAGTTCAATGTATATGAAGCATAGCTCATGACTATGGCGAAGATTTACCTCCTATCAATTCTTCATTCACAGGTCTGTGTTACAGCAAAAGAGGATGTGCCACAGTTCGGACCGGAACTTCCATCACCTGCTGTGTTAGAAGTTGGCGAACAATTGCGCGAATTTCTCCTCACAAAACTGATCAATGCTGAGCGTGCCTGTTTTAAAGCTAAGAAGTTCTCCAAGCTCGAAGTGCGAACACGCTCAGCTCTCCTTGAGAGTCTACAGCAAGATCTCCAAAAGATGACTTCCGAATTGTTCAACTTACAGTACGAGAAACAGGGCTTCTTGGGTACATTTAAAAAAGCGTTATCGAAAAATCGCATACCCTCGGGAAGTGAACCGGCAACACCTACCAGTAGGAAAGTGAACGGTTCTTTGCTGTCGGCTGTGGAAGAAAGTGAGCACAAAGCAAATGTGGTATGTTCAGTTTTGGTTGAAATAATTCTGTAATTCTGTAGGTCAGGTTCCCAGTTAGTTATAGGTGATTATTCTTTTTAGATAGTAACCGTTGGCCCCCTTTTATTGGAAAATCCACAAGTGACTATTTTGTGACAGGACATCAGTAATGTTGAAGTATGAACAAATTTTTTTAAGCTTCAAAATTTATTCAGGTCTTTATTGACACAAAGTGTCAAAAAGCTCTATATAATTGTGTTGTTATAAATACAGTATAAACAGGAATTATTGGTCTGCATACACACCATGTGTTGGTCACACCACGTGACCTATAGTTAAGTCTGAAAAGTTCTCTGCCCCGGCGACAGTTCGAACCGGGGACTTTCTACTAACCATGCAGAAACATTAATACACTGAGCCACGGGACCATCGCTTGATTATTATAGAAATCTATACAGACTTAATGGAACGCATCTTACCAAATCTGGTCGTGCGTGTATGTAATGGTGTTGTCACAGAAGGTCTCGGGTCCAAACCCTGGTTTGGGGCAGAGCTCTTTTCAGACTTAGCTAAAAGTCACGTGATGTGACCAACATATAGGGTGTAAGCAGACTAATCATTCTTACATATACAGTCTCAAATACCGTTAACATAAAAACGGGAAAATATGATGTTACGAAAACAAGTCGTTGATGTTTGGAATGTTTGTCAAAACTGAGGACGTGATTGATTTAGATAATGTTATCATTTTACAGACAAGACGTCAAAACAGCAACCAAAGAGGCAGTAATCTGTCGGGTGGAAGCGACTTTAGAGATTCTAGAGAGACAAGGTTGGTAGTGCGTGGTCTGTGAATTCATGCAATCAACATCTTCATCATCATCGTTATTGTTGGCACCTTCACCAAAGTCGTCATGACTGGCATCGCTACTGTTGACATAACGATAAAATGATGTTCAGCAGTCCTTATTACTAACAACATTACTGCCGACTCGTCAGCGGCATTGAAATACCAGTTCTGGTGACACACTTGACTAAAGTACTTCCCTGAATATCATTGTTTCTTCTGCTGCCGGTGAAAAGGGTTTATTGAAATGGTTGTCTGAGTATTTTTTGAATTTGCACATTTCCTTTCTGAAGCATTTTGGGCTTGTAGGGGGTAATTGTTTGCATAGTGGTTTAGAATTTTGCGGACGGTTATAAATCTTGGGTGTCCTTTACACACACTAGGCCTTTTCAATTGAGATGCAGTTTGTGAATGCAATTCTTTTTGAACTCTAGCTCTTAGTCATACAACTTTCCCAATTGGACTGCGTAACTAAACACAGCTCAACAAAGGGTTTATGGTCCTGGCTGAGAAGATAATTATTTTAGTAACCCCCGTGGATTCTGAATAGTTGAGCCCAGAATGGCATAGTTGAAAAGGCATTAACTGAAATTAGGTTTAGTGACTGGCCGTATGTATTTTGTGCCCGACTTAAAACAATGTATATGCAATGTTACGAAAGAATGTTTTTCAATGTAAAATGGAATATTTTTGCAGCAATTATTCATTCGTATTGACATGCAACACTGCCTGAAATGAAATAAAATATTTGACTTTCATGCCTATAACCATCTCGGAGGATTACAGTTCTCTGATTTGGTTTTAGGAATGTCGACAAATAATATTGAAGGACGGTGTAATTTTTCTTACGCTGAAGCCCCAGAGGTTCATGAATTTTGTCCTTTCTTCAGGTTAGCATCCGAGAGTACAAGTGTCTCCGGCCAGTCTCAGTCATCGTATAAGACATGTAGCCCTGGTAACAGCCCTCAGTCCAGTCCTGGCAGTACACCGTCTAAGTCCAGGTATGACACTTCAAGTATTTTACACAAATCTAATGTACAAAGTTGTCATTTTTCGATTTTTCAAAAGCCCGCTCCTTTGCTGCTTATGCGTAATCATGTAAGCCTCTGAAACGTAGAAAGTCACTAATTTAGCGATATTATTAATAATTTTTGTTTCAAAAGGAGGAATTTGTACTGCAATCAGATTTTTGTCATATATGGGTTGATGAAAGTATTAATGCTGCTAATATCATAAAGTTCTGTTAATTTAAAATTTATTCATGAACTTCTTTTGATCTAAAATTGAAGACTTTGTCCTGTAATTACAAATTGGGTTGGTTTGTGAGAGCTCCTGGTTGCTGCGCATGTTGCCTAATGCTTGTGACTGTGGTTGTTTTTCAGTCGAACTAAACACTTGTCAAGGTCCAGTTCACAGTCCAGTGGTAGTTTCACCAGTACCGAAGAGTGCACGGTACAGGCACCGTTTCAACAGGATCACCATGACGACTCGGATACTGGCATGGTAATCCGAAATTCTTGTGTTATCGCAGTATCTCTGAAACAATATCAATGTTTACTTAGTGTGTGTTGCATTGAGAGCCAGAGTAAAAAAAACATAGATATTTTTAATTAATACATTTCTGAAGGTAATGCTGTTCTGTCCACATAAAGCTGCCATAAACTTTTCTTTGTCTGGGATTTAGACGATTTGCCTCTGTAAAACTGGACTCGACTTGTTTCTTACTCAGAGTTGAGAAGTGATTTCTTGGCTTAAGAGGAACTGACAGTCTTGTTATTGCGATCTAGACCCAGATCATGCTCTTCACATAAAATAGCCAGGTGTCGGTCCCAAGCTAATTTAGTGAATCTAGAAATCACGTCTAACTAGAATTAAAGGAACGATATCCATAAAATTAAAAAGCAGATGTTGTGAAATATCCAAGCTTGCCGTACTGCGTAATGGCATATGCTTGTTTTGTAGAACTGTTCTTACGGTCAGGTTGGGCAGTGGAGGCTTCATAGTTTCAGTCAAATAAATTGCATCTGTACAATTTTGATTTTTGATTTTGTACCAACTACAATCATTTTGTTCTCGTTTTTAGTAACATTTAGCAAAAAGAAAGGTATATTCATAGCCAACGAATGGCATCAATAATGTGACCAAATTTCATTTAATAGTATAAATGTTCAAGATAAAATCTCAAAAAACTTAGTTTTCTAAGTGATCATTTCATTTTTCGGTTGATGCAAATTTTGAATTTCTTTTTCATAAAAGTCTTTAAAGTCGTCCATTTTGATGTCCTCTCATGCAAAGGCGGAGCATCATACAAGAAATTCCTAACACCGTTTTGTAGAACAGTACATAAAACATAGTATCTACAAGTTTCACATGAATCCAACCTGCCGTTCCTGAGATATGATGTTCCAAAGCTAGTCAGAGTTGGACATTTTTCTAGGGTCCTACACATTCTCAAAATGCCAGTTTAATATAGAGCCTTCAGTTTGAAAACCATTGAAAGAATGTGGTTGTATATTGCTATGAGGGTGTTTCTCTAATCAGCTGTAACACTATTTTGCGTTCTTCAGGAGAGCATGTCATCCTCTGAGACACCCAGCCACAGCCTAGAGAAACGGATTTTACAATCTCGCAGTTTCACCGAGGGCTGCCATCACCGACCCTCAGATGAAGAAGGTGGGTATGGAATGGGTGTAGGACTACTTGACCATCCAAAACATTGAGAAATTGCCGAATTGTTTTGCCCTGTTATGCACAATTTTTTGGTGATTTTGAACATTAAGGACACCAACTTGTCATTTCTCACTAAAAAGCAAGTGTACCATTTGTTCATTTCTCGTAATTTCGAAGAAACTGAGAATAGACATATTTCATAATAGAAAATTTCTCACAATGTGATTATGTATCTTGGACCATTGTTTTCAGAAAATAAAACTGTAGTTTGAAAATGAAAGTCACTAAGCGAATGGTTTTATAGTGGTAACTGTTTCAGAAAGATTGCTTTAGTTTTAAATGACATTGATTTGCATGGCCCAGTTTTGGACAGATTGTCAAGTCCTTCCAAAACTAATGAGTTGTCAACCGTTTTATTGAATGCCCTGGACGATAGTTTAGAAATGGAAATCATCGATCATCGTGGTGTTGCTAGGTTTGAAATGTCATTGTTTTGTGTCTTTGAATAACATGGTTCATTTTCGGTGGTGAATAAAAAGTGATGCCTTTTAAGAATTGTTTATTAATAAGATCATTTTGAGTGAAAACCTTTTGAAAAAAGTTTGTTAAAGTTGATTTGTATATTTAGTACAAAAGTAGGAACGGAAATGCCCGCTGACATAGCCAGGGGGAGTACAATTGGGGCCATGTCCTTCTGGGGTTTGAAAAAAGATGTCTCCTGAGGTTGAGTCTCCTTTCACTTTTTGCCCCTCTTGTTCGTTGTCGCCAAAAATGTGTTTGGCCACCCGTGTTTTAAATTCTAGCTGTACCAATGGAAATACCCCTTTAAGAAATGTGACTTGATAAATGGAAAATCTGACCAATACAATGTTTTACTATTTTACAGAAGATCGCGCTGTTGATGGTTTACAAAGTTCTGAGATTTACATTTTGCGAACTGAAAAACGCAGTCTTGTTAAGGAAAATTTGGTAAGTGCATAGTTTGAATTCCTTTGTTGAAACCAAATAAGGGCGTAAAGTGAAACTTAATTATACCAAACTTCTCCAAGGACGCAATTCCTAATATTTAAAGTGTCTATAAACCAGCCTTCCATCACCTTAAAACAACTTTTGATATTAAAAATTAATCGCATGTGGTCTGATACACGTACTAGTCGTGCACAGTGGTCGCTCATGTGAGCCCATTGCACTGATCACCATTTTTATGCTTTAGTTAAAACTGAGCTTAGGGGCAAGAGACCTGAATCAAAGGTTTAGCGGTGTGCCCCAGTGAGACTCGAACCCTTGACCTTGACTTAAGGAAGCAAACACTTGTTACACTAGGCCACACTGCCTCTTTTGATTTGGTCCACTTATAACTATGAAATAGGTTTCAAATTGTTTCTTTGTCAAAGAGATGTGATTTCTGGGCTTGAAACATTTGTTTTTTACTGGAGACCAGGTTCTACAAGTTCGCTTGTCAGTGGTGGTTCATTTTATTTGTCGAGCGTGGTCTTTAGCAATAACTTACTGTCAATGTTTGCAAAACCAAAGGTCACTTCTTAAGCAAAGAATAAGTTTGAGACCAATTTTGCGTGCTACGTGGTCTAAATCAAAAGTTAGTTTTGTTGATGAAATGTGAGTTTAGCTGCTTTAAAAGATTATGTTGCATTGGTGCCAGCAAATGCCTTTGGCATCAAACAATAATTGGTGAAATATTAAATATCTTAGCAACACAGGAATTCAGAAATCGATCTTTAACACTAAACCTATTGCTAAATTTTTTACCTTCAAGTCATTCGAAAAAATCATTTTGCCATTGCTTGCATTTAAACCAATACTCGAAATTGAGTTTTCTCGGATTCTGAAGACTGGGACGTTACGGCAGATTTGTCATTCTTCATATTTCTGAGGTTTGACCATGTGTTTTGTATTAACAGGGTATGAAAGTAGACTGGACAGTTCATCAAAAATGTTCAAAAATAGTCTCGTTTTCATGGGTTCCCATAGTGCATAACATTGAGATGAATGATCCTAGGTTTTTTATCATAATTGTTAAATCTGGGACAGCCAATATTATCTGTTTCTTACAAAAATTTGTTCAAGCTCCGGCCTTGAGCAAAATAATTAATATTTCACTGTCCCTAACTGGAGAATGTTTACTGTATCTGAGTAATGTGTAACTATTTTCAGCCAAACTGACTTGTATAGCTCAACACTCATTACATACTGGTATTCATGACTTTTTGTTGCAGTCGAACCAGAAAGAGATAAAAAAATTAAAAGAAATGGAACAGCAGCGATTGCGAGAACTTTTGAATGCTCAGGAGGAGATCTCTAAACTGAAGCGGCAGTTAGCCGTTTTGAGCTGCGGTGAACAAGTGTAATCAATTGGACGTGCTTTGACACAGCTTGTACTGTAGTAAGGCGTCACTCTTGCCCCAACGTTCAGCCTCCATTGACTGGTGATTTTAAGATTTGGTGCTTAATTGATTTCTTAAAAAGAGTTTCGATTTTAATTTCCAGGCAAAAGGCAAAATCTGACATTGAACAGTCACGTTCTTGGATTTTCCATTTCGCAATTTTTCAAAAAAATTTTCCGTTTGTTTATGGTTATTAATAGCCTTTTAGCTCTTTTTTATTCAGGCTGATTATTTTTCGTCTAACCAGCTTCTGCAACTAAGCCAGTAATCCAATGTGCTGTATTGCATAAGAACATGTGCAATCTTGTATTAAAACAACACAGTTCAATAACACTGTGGTGGACCTGGGTTTGATTTGAACTTGATTGAACTGTGACTTAGTGTTATCCTCAGCTGTGTATGTGACAGTTTCTAATGTGCATACAACGGTATTTTCTTGAAGTATTGAGCATTGGTTACGAACCAATCGCAATCTATTTCTGTGTTGCAGGAGAGAATGTTTTGTATCGAAACAAGATGGTGATAGAGATAAAACAGTTGGCAATTGTAGGCATGCTTGAAGAATATTTATTTTTAGTGGTTGGAAGTGATTGCTCAAGTTCTGTGGATGGTATCACATGAAATGTTTGTTTTGGATCGCTTTTTCAGTGCCGTTGTAAAATGTTTTAAACAGAATCGATTGTAATGCAAACGTATACGTATTCATTACACTATTGTTGTCAATGGCTATTAATGCATATGACCCAAAATTTTTTTTGGATTTTGCTTGAACTACCTGTTAGCCTTTTCCAGTATTTGGTTATTGACCTATAGGTCGTTTATTCGGGGTCAAAGGTTATGGTCTTGATTTGTAGCCTGTAAATGCGTAAGCTAAGCTAAGGACTGAACCATGTGATTGGTGTTGGTCTTTCTCAAGTATGTGTGCCAAAGGTGCTTGTTGTTTAGGTCATGGAGGCTTCTTATAATGTATAATTACGCAATGACTGTACATAATGTACAAAGGCAGCTCAGCATAGGATTTTTTTACATGTGCCAAAAGTTAGTTTTGTTGTTTGGTGCATAGGTTCGAGAACGTTCCTCCAGCTGCGTACACACTGTCGGGGGTGCATTCCTTAAGGCGATTTTTCCGAGTTAGACGAGGTCACTACCTAGGGTGCACTAGCAAAATGGCTGCCGCTGAAATGATTAGTTGACGATGTCGGAATGTTCGATGGATAATTCCAACAAACGCAGAGAAGCAGTGCCCACCATAGTTACACTGGGTTTTATATTTCACTACAAGCTACAGACAGTTTTGTGTTACAACACACCATTATGGTAATTACTGCCAGTGGTGTGCCAGCTCATTCCTGCCTTACATGTCTCATCCCAAGCACTCATGAGTCCTTGTAATGTATATATTGGAGTGTTCGAAAACAAGTCACTCTCTAGTGTCTTATGCATAGGATTATTGAGCATTGTGAGTGCTCAGGGCATTCACTCACCTCTCAGTGGCAGCCATTTTGCTCATGCTGGGCTTGTATGGTTGATTGCATATATACTTGTGAAACGCAAGCAAGATGCTGCATTATAGATGCACTTGTATTATGTGGTTTAGTCGCTTCAGTCAAGTCCAGCACTATTCAACACTAAACCTATAACTGGACAAAATCTAAAATGAGAGTCGCATTGTTTTTGTTGGATAAGCTTTGTGAACCATGGTAATGTAAATCATGGTGAAGATACCAAAGAAATGTTAGGATCAGAAATGTTTATATTTATTTATGGTGGTTGTTGTTGTTATTTATGTGTACATTGTGGCTTGCATGGGATTAAATATCGAATACATGTTTGTCAATTGTTGTCACAACACTGGTGAAGAAATGAATAAAATTATTTATTAAACATTGTTGTCCTTTGCTGTCTATTTCAATTAGGTGCTTGACTAATTCAAGATATCAAACTGTAGCGAGAGCAACAGTTAGTGAATGACCACTAAAGCAATGGCGTATATCTGTAGACCAAATGATTGTGTATTGGTTTCGACCTTGACCTTTTGCTCGCCCGCCCTACAGTACATGGACTTCAGCCCAATTACACCAGCCCACACACAAAGTTGAAACATTTTTGAGAGCAAAGATTAATAACGAACTCGGAATTAACAAGGTGGTGCAAATGACTAACGGTCCTACCAGTAAAAATGCATGCATTTGTGTAGTCACATGGAATCCTTATCTCTCTAACACCTTCGTGTTGATGAACAGCTCCCTCTTCTAAATTTATTCAGATTATGAAGATTATCAAATCAATTCTTCATTAACTGCACCACCTAGTATATATCGAGTTGCGAAGCTCTACTCAAGCATCTACATTGAGGTCAAAGGTTATTGTGGGCAATGCAAACACGACAAGAAACCGACAACAGAGTTACAAAGAATTTTTGCCAGCACATGGCAAGCAGGCAGAATTTGGCCTACCAGTCTTTAAATCGCCATTAACTATGGTCATCAAAATCCTTCGATTCTTCGCTCTTCTGGACATCTCCACAGATGGCTTGATATATACACTACCCTCGCCTTTCGGACATTAGATCTGATGTCTGTTCACCAATCACAACACCGATCAGTTTCCATGCATTCTGTGATACACATCCTTCACACATGTAACATACATTGTTCTGTGTTCATGTATTACACATGACAGTTGTGCGTCCATCATCAATGTCTGGGAGGTGGTGGTGGGCGGGGTCCTCTGTGATGTGGGGGCGGCGGCCTCATGCCCCGTGGGGGAGGGCCTCGGAATGGAGGACGACCTGTTGACAGAAGAGAGGACTGGGTTACTGGCATCATAAAATAACGACTTGTATTATTATCAAGACTTAAGACATTGCTGCCACATTTAGGCAGCACAATTATGAGAGAAAGTCATACTTAAGACGGCTCCAGTAACCTAACAGGCAACGGACCCACTGAGAGTACCAAAGAGATTTGCGAGTTAATTCTGTAACTAAAAACAAAGGAAGACACAACTGAACTAGTGCCTAGCTTAAAGTAAGTTACCCATGAAACAGGAGATGAGACCACATATGAGCAATTTTGGGCAACAACATTCCACCACCAAAGTGCAGTGCTACAACTGTCATTTCTCAGATAAATAAACTCAAATAAATGGCTTGGTTAAAAAACACCATTCCAAGTGAAAGGTAGAAAAAAATACAGCGCCTGCATGAAAACCTTACCAAAGTGTGGAGGAGGCGGACCCCTTGGGGGTGGTCCTCTCCATCCTGGAGGGGGCGGTCCCCGCCAGCCAGGAGGGGGTGGGCCAGGAGGTCCTGAAACATATTAAATTAAATTAAGAACTTCAGGGATTTCGCAAAACAATAACAATTCTGTCACAATACACTTGACCACTATATAATAAAAACATTTGGTACATTAATCATGACATTTAGTTCTGCTGCACTGTCCACCATGTTATCATTTCAAAATGACAATTTTTTTCAATTCATGATCTGCCATTTCTGTCTGTGCTGATCATCTTTTCCAACCATTTTTGAATACTTCTCCCGTGACTTTTTCACAGTTTTCATACAAAGTTTAAGATAGTACAATGAGCACTGATGTTGATATCAACTGAACCAAGTCTATGTAGCCAGTGGGCTGCAGCGGGATGCCTTAGAGCTGAACCCAAGAGGGAACAACTTGCAACCAGACAGAGAGCACTCCAGTAAGTTCAGATTCACACAAAGTGAAGAATGGTTCTCAGCAGACAGTCAAATTATACTATACCAAGACAGAAATTGGTCAACATTGATTTCATAGTCGCACTGGAATGGACCGCTAAATATCAAAACACTATAATGGTGAAATCTTCAATTTAAGACAAATATAATTGCCAAAATTGGCCCTTTTGCCAAGGGTGTCCAACATTGTTACGAATGTCCAAACTTTTAAAAAAAATATTGTCTGGTTGTAGCTATGGAACAGAATTTATACATGGAAAAGGCGTTAATTTTGTGCTAAATATCTTATAAAAAGAGGCAAAATAAAATGTCACTTGTTCACCATGTTTCATCCTAAATGGTGATATTTTACCGCAAGATATCCGCCGACTTTGTTCTTACCTCCCATGAATGGTGGTCGCGGAGGAGGCGGCATTCCCGGGGGCGGGCCGTGATGATGGGGTGGCTGCTGTTGTTGCTGCTGTTGCTGCGGCTGGTCTCCACCCTCCATGGGAGGAGGCGGGCCTTCTTGTGAGGGAGGCGGTGGTCTGGGTGGTGGAAATGGGGGTGGCATGAATGGAGGCATACCTCCGTGAGGCATGGGCGGGGGAGGCATACCAGGGGGTGGAGGCATGGGTCTCATGGGAGGGGGAATGGGAGGGGGAGGGATGTTGGTTGGAGTAGACACGGGAGGAGGTCCCACTGAAAATTATAATAAAACCAACAGATGACATGCAGAGTAAAGACTTCACAACTTTTTGAATGAATACAGTCGTGTGAAAGTCACAATGAAAGAAATTACTTGAACATGACAGAAGTCAATTTTTTTCTTCATAAATTCTCAACTTCACAGGGAGTGCAAATGAATTGAACAAATATATATAGGTTACTGAACATGCTTCAGATAGCATCAGAAGTCATCAGAATGGAATGCTACTTAGAGCAATATGTCAATTAATGTTCGACTAAATTTAATACCAAATGTATATTAAGATGACTTAAATCGATTAACGAAACATAACAAACTACAAACCACTGACCACACTTACCAATTGGTGGAGGAACTGACGTGGGAGGTGGAGCCTGACTTGATGGAGGAGGAGGGGGCGGAGCTATTGAAGCTGATGGCTGTGGAGGAGGGGGAGGAGCATCAGCGAATAACTGATGGGGCCTGTCTGCCTGAGATAGAGGGTTCTGGGCAGCTAACAAACGCTCTGCAATACAGCAAATGTGGCTTGAATAAATTCATGGATACAAATGAAAGCAAAATTATATACAATATGTACATTACATTGAAGAAAGCAAAAATTCTATATAAAACAGTGCGTTTTGGACGCGGTTCTTTCTGAACTAAATACATTCTTCATGTACAAGAGAAGTCATTGGTTACAACCAGACATATACACAGCATGACTGGTTACACAGAACACAAAGAATCATTTCCTTCAGAACACCATGGGTTGCAAATTAATAATTTAACATTTACCACAGAAACTATAAATGAGAGATTGAAGGTGACCTCTTCAGCCACCTGGTGGCTCAAGAAGAAAGTATAATGGCTGACACAGGAGTACTTTTCAACAGATTTTATCCTGTATCAAAAATAAGGGTGTACTCCAACACAAGGTACAGCAAGATTCCCTCTCACATCGCAATTTCATTTCTTGAGTTTTCCAGTAAATAATTTTCATTTTTCGTGAGAAATTTCTGAACTCAATGCACACACGACATCACTCACAAAATGCCAGTTCTTTATGAGTTTTTACCCTTTTCATACACAAAAATTATTCCTGCACTTCATATTTTACAAGTTGTTCATGAAGAGTGGGAACCATGAACTCCCTTGACAGGCTCATCAAAGTTTACTTGAACCTCAACTGGAAAATTGGCTAATCGTGTGGAAGACTTTCAGTAAGTTTCAAATTCCCTGCGATGGGATTAGCCAAATTCGAGCAAAACTTGTGGTCTTGGGCCCAGTCATTTATCCTGGCATTGTGACAACCTCTCGCTGCCATACCTGAAGTCAAGTGCAGTTTAGGACCTACCTGCTGCTGAACCATGCCGCTCTCCCTTGGAGTCTTTCTTGAATGCGTATGAGATTGAGATTGGCCTGTTGCACAGATACTGGCCGTTCATGGCCTCGATGGCGGCGTCGGAGGCATCAAAACTGGCAAAGTTGATGAAGGCAAACCCCTTCGAATTACCAGTATCTGGGTCACGCATAATCTGAATGGCAACAAAACGGAATGATAAAAATTTCAACGCTGCACCTGAAAAGACTAATGAAGACATGGCCCTCTGAGTTACCTTACAGTCCTGTATAAAGAAGAAGAGAAAATCCTATCCGACTAAATGAGTCTACAGTGAACACTGAATACTAAAAGTATTTGAGGAAATCACAGTACCATCAAGTGAGGTACTATTCATAACATACACCATTAAGCAACATAAAGCCAACACAGTAAATGTGAGACACAACACTTACCTTAGGTGTCTGTAGAATAACACCAAAAGCACTGAACGTGTCATAGAGCAACTTCTCGTCCACCTCCGGGTCAAGGTTGCCGATGAAGATGTTGGCCCCGACGTCCAAGTTCTTCTGGTGTGCTGATGCCTGGCAGAAGAAAACAACACAACTATGGAGGACCAAATTACTTAAGCCCTTCGCATAAACACCAGAACTATAACACTTAACAACAGTTCACGAACACTTTAAGGGTAAATATTCAAAATTCAAAATCAGCATTCCAATCGTCTATACCTAACTCCTGATGAGCAAACAATAACTCCTTGCTTCAGCTGTGTTTTGGTATTTAGAAAAAAATTAAAGCATTTCTAAAACATGCTTGTTTATTTAAACCAACCCCTTGACTATTTACAATGACACAGCGTTCCGGTCGATCATTTGAGCACAATCTACTGGTGTTACAGCATTCTTATAATGAGCACGGGTACCTAGCAGTGCACCCAATACTTAGTAAATACATCCATAGTCTTTAGAAATGTTGTTACTACATCAACACTTCAAAGAAAGTTAATATTACAGACACAAGCTTGGTATGAAATTGGGTCATCATCTATCTTTTTAAACAGTCTTTCATTTCAATTCAAAATCAGTTCCAGCACAAATGACATACCAGAGACAAGACAATGGACTAGGAAGGACTGCAGGTGATTATGTATAACTCATCACCCTTAATTCATCCAATCACTTTCTGTGGCGACCATTTCGCTAATGTCCATTTAGATTAAAGTGTGGTTCAGTGCTTTTTAATTTCATCACCAAAGACACATACACACCAAAGCTTCAACATACCTTGTTTACTCGGACAGGCTTGCCATAGAGTTTGATCATGTTCATAATTTTAATAGCGTAATCCGCGTCCTCTTCGCCCAAGAACTCAATGAAGCCATAACCCTGATGTGACTGTGTGATTCTGTCTTTAGGCATGTGTACATTGACTGGAACAGATACGTTATTAGCAAAATACTCACACGTTTTGAACGTAATATGTAGGATAAGATATCATATATTGTAAACGACTAGCAAAGAGTGCCTTGCTGTCAAATTTGCAATGCGAGTAATTAACACAGGATTCTACTGCATAAGGGGATTAAAGATATAAAATCTAACTCAGGACAAGAAGGGAGAATAATGTTACGATAAAGTAGATTGTTCATTATCTTCATCATTATCTATATGTCTTCGTGTAATTACACTGAACTGGTGCTACAAGAGATTTGCTTTGCAGTGACACCTTTGGGCAGAACAGTTTTTGCATAGGAGTCACAGCAAGATCCAAAGTCAAAGCGAGAAAAAAACAAGCTGTAACGCCTACATTTACCCAACATTTGACATGTGTGATGCACATGTAAAAGGTCATTTTACATAACCATTAACAGGGACGCAGTATGGACTTTTTGGAAACAACTCTGGATTTGATCTTTAAGTGCTAATGAAAATGTACATAGAAATATATGTGTGTGTGTGTGTGTGTGCGTGTGTGTGTGAGGCAAATGCAGCATTTTTAAAGCATACTAGTATTCAAAATGTCAGGAATATGCCAATTAATTTAAAATGTTTCAAATGGAAAAATGCATAATATTCCTGAACAGACAAATACATACCAACAGGTCCTGCTTGCAAGAATAATTCCCATAGAATGGATTCTGACACTTTCTCGTCCAAACCACCAACATACACAGTCGCATCTGAAACAACAAGACAATGTTCAGTCAGTTCCAGTAACTGGCAACGTTCTGTTAGTCACTCCGTCAATAGCATTCAATACTTATTAGGCACGCAATGCCTCTGATGTGAATTTTCGGTTCCAGGTGTGACGTATATTCAAACAAAGAACTTTCTAAATATCTTTCCAATAGGCAATTCCCAATTAGCCGATCGTTTTGGTCACTTGACCCACATCCTGGCAGCCAGAATTCACTACCAGCCATAGACTGGAGGATTGTCCTATAGTGGCACCCAACTAAGGTGAAATCCTTTACCTGAAGATGCAAATACAAGGGAAGTTATGTCAATTATGCACTCTACCAAAAAGCAGAACCACCTACTCTTCAGGATCAAGAAGAGTGTTGTGAATTTTTAGTTCCGAATGTGACGCACAGTCTAATAAGCCTAAGTAAGTCACTTGCCAATGAACAACTGCCGATCGGCTTGGACATTTGACTCGGCCCAGGTTTGATACCAGCCATTTACAAGTGAGTTATTCTATACCTCATCAGTGTTCTGCACTATCAAAAATTCAAACTAGATGGCAATTACAAAACTCATGAACATATTTGAAGTCAAAATTCCATTGTGAGGGTTAATATAAAAATTGCTGCAAAGTCTTAACTTGGAACCAATATGGTAGCAAATAATGAATATCCATTTGATTTGCAGAAGAAATAACTATTAATCTCCTAGGATTTCAAAGTTTCTGCATCAAAAACACATGATGATTGGGTAATAGTCGGATAGGCGGTTTCTTGATTTGAAACCGGCTTGAGAACCAGTTACTAGTATGAGCTTATACCACTGAATAACAGGCATTATTCAGTGCGAATAAATGGTTCTGTTGTAATCGTCAACATCATTCGTTTTAGCCTTGGTACAAAGCTGTATACTAAATAAACAGCTTTGTACCAATGTGGGTAAAAAAGTGGTAAGATAAAATCTAACACAAAATTAGTGTCATTAAAAACTAGTCTTCCTTGAGTAAACCAAATTAGTTAACGGTGTTAGAAAAAATGACGTCCTACTGTTATTCTTCTGCTAAAGTTGTGGGGTGATCTTTAGCGATGGCTTTCGGCGCTATGAAATATTGCGTAACCTATTAGCCAGTTTCTTTTTTCGCCGATTCTTCAATCAGCTGTTGTTCTATCACGAGCTTGCGTACACGTCACAACAAATTATTGGAACTGGTTTCACTTCATTATAAGTTTTTAGAATTTCGATACCGAAAAACCGAATTTCAGAACAAATTTTGCTGCTGCGAAATTGTCGCAAAAATTTAGGAAATGGCGCGTGCGCGTGACACGAGTGTACTGTTTTCAAAACGACGACATACTTTTCATTGTTAGAAAAGGCATAGAGTTACGCAAGAAAATGACGTTTATTGCATTGTTTTTCAATTAAACGGCTGTAACAGGCAAGGTGAGTATCAGTTGATTCCCAGATTTTGCATGCACGCTTTCCGGTCTTTAGCTCTACATGTTGATACAGGTTTCATGGCAAGATGATAGAGCAGAACTACCCTGGCTGTGTGCAATTTTGGGGTCTACGAAAGAAATACACACAGCGGTACCTAGCTGTATTTTGACAGTAGTCTTCATACAGCTAGCTGGCTGGCTACATCCGTCTTTGATCTTTCTGGGGTGTCTTGTGATTTGTCAGCTTTAAGCTTCCCTGGATGTTTGTTTTATTTATACTGCTAGCGGGAGGCTGTTGGAAGTCTTTCAGCATGCAATCAGGCCATCAGGGATGAGCAACTAAATTGGGTTTTATTCAGGCTTGGGGTTGGGTAGCTGTGTTTTAACTGGAGAGTACTTCGCAAAGCCTAGCTAGTGAAGCCGAGGCGATAGGAATACTTATACAACAGTTATCAAATCAGGGACCCATCTATCCCAATCATTACCCAGGTGATGAAAACATGTCGCGGTAAAATTCAAAATTTGTACTGGAACGAGTTAAACTTGACTGTGAGAGAACACCTGGCGACAATGAAATTTCGCCGGTTGTTCTGTTGTCGTTGGGTGTTCATTTGCGCTCACACTGCACTGACATTTGACGAGTGTATTACCAAAACTGAACATCAAAAAGTTTCCACAGAAATTTACTTGTTAAACCCAACTTTATATGGTTAGTAAATGCAACAATGAACGAAGGAAGTCAAGATTTTACCTTGGTTCCGCTCCGCAATCGGACCGGCCGCCATGCTTGAAGCGACGTTCGCGTCAGAATGAGAGCATAGTAATCTAAACAAAATTTTGTTTATCAAATTATAATGTGTAAGTATCAAAGATTAAATATTTTTATGGCATTTTCAAATTACTACTACTTAATTTATATATAAAAATTCTAAAAGTGTCTTTAATAAATAGAATACCTGCTTAAATATTTTGTATTTTCAAATATTGTAAGTTAATGTTTATGATTGCTATGTAAGCTAAGAAGTTTTTAGTGTTGGGGATGTATTTCATTGTATTCTGCACGCATTGTGAACTGTGAACAGGGTGAAAGTGGTCCTTTTTCTCGCAATTACAATAACTATGAGCGAGACCACGGGATCGGTGTCAAAGGTTTGTATTCAACTCGTCCATTAATTTGTATTTATCTTTTGTAAATAATTAGTGAACGCTCGGATGACACAGCAACTGACAAAGAGCCAGCCAGCTAACCTAGTTAGTACAGTAGTAGAAAGCAAGATCCTCAAATTCCAGCTAGGAACCCACTGTGTGTTGAGATCCGTTAGACTCCGAAATTTCACACACCCCGAGTAAATCTGCTCGTCACCTCGTTATGAAATTTATATCAACGTGTAAGCTAATGTTCAGCGTGGATGCATGCAAAATCTGTGAGTCAACGGACACTCACCTTGTCCATTGTGGCTTATGTGAAAACTAATCTTATAAAAGTTATTTTCTTGCAAAATTCTCTGCCTTTTTGAACAAAGAAAAGTCTATTGTTGTTTTGAAAACAGTACGGTCGTGCCACGTACATCCGCCATTTCCTAAATTTTTTGCGACATATCTCGGTTTAATGGTGGCAGCTTTGCAGCAGTAATTAATATACTAAAAACATGTAACAAACCAGTTGCAATAATTTCTCGTGACATGTTCCTTTTGCGCAATTAGAGGGACGATCTCCATAGGAGACCACTGATGTCTTTAATTCTTCCCGGCTCGTACAAATACTTCCGCAATCAAACTTTTTTTCAAACTATCCTTCGTTCAGTTGCCCAAATGAGTAACTGGCCATTTTACGTTGCTCACACCAGAGGATGTGATGTCATATGCTTAATGTTTACGACATCTTTTTTCCTTATCTGTTTGATGTAAATTTTAATGTAAAAACTAAATGAACCGTGCCTAAATGTTTTCTGTTTAATTACAGGCATGCTTCGTGTTTAAACCAAAGAGTAAAAAATTCAAGGAGCCAAAAGCAAGTGAGTAAAGTTTTTACTTTTTAGGTCAAGTTGTTGCAGTTTAGAAAACTGAGATTTGAATCTGTGAATTGTGACAAAAATTGCTATTGTTGGTATATTGTATACTGTACTTTTGAGAAGGAACATCAGTTTCTAAAATTGAAAAAAATGACAACTTTACCAATACCTTTTTGTCTGAAATATAAAACCATTTACTGCAAATGATGTAATGGTGCCCATTAAATCATATTGTCAATGAGGTTTAAAAGTTTATTTTATTTTTATTCTCAAATACTTGGAACTGCTTCATTGTTTACTACTTTCTCTATGTTTGATGTTACATGAAGTGGGTGCTATTGCGTTCTGTGACAACTTGTGGTCTGCACCATGATAAATACTTAAAATGTACTTTTCAGGTGATTATGTTGCCAAGGAGAATATTCAGCAACTCAAAACATACCAGGATCTGTCACATGATATCAATGAAGAAATTGATGTAGGTAGAGAATATTCAAAACTAGTAAACATTTATTCATTTGCATATTCCGGCATAAGTGCTGTAATTGTTTTGCAATTGGAAAAATCGTTTAAATATACTATTTCTACATGATATTAGTTAAGTAGATCATAAAACTGATTTAACATAAGTTAGTTCAGTCAAAACTTTATAGTGGTCATTCAACACAACTTCAATATTTTCAAACTTAACTGAATTTGATGTGATTTTTTTAGTTTATTTTTTATTTTTGGCAGTGTACTTCTACCTGAAATGACAGCTGAAGTGAGTGACTGTTGACTCCTGCATTATCGATACTCATCCAACTGTTGCCATATGTAATGAGGTTTCTGCAGAAACCCAGCCCATTAAGAAATAAAAATTAATAAGATAAACATTAAAGAACAGGGCTGAAAGTTACAAAGTGTTTATATTTTAGTGAAATAATATTTGACTAACGAAGCTCATCCAGTGTTCTAAATTTGTGAATGAGGAAAGAGCATCATTCTTTAATTATTGTAATGACACTGTCAATTCAACATCCACTGGCCACTCGCAAATAATATATTTTCATGAAGCTGTGAAAGGTCATCAGATGCATCTCATGACTATTACTGGCCTCTGTCGGCACAATGAGAAATTCCCACTTTTAAGTTGCGTTTATCTTTGTATAAAAACTACAAACATTGTTAAATGACACTGGCCTTTTCCAAAAGTTGGCAATAGCCTGATATAATGTATAATAAAAATTAAAGCAATTTCCAGGGCGATGTTCACATTATTATTACCAATCTTGCGTTATTATTTATCAAAACTGAATATTTTTCAGTCTCTGGGGTCCGAGCTAAATGCCAAGATATTCGATGATTTGTTAAAATTCTCAAGTGGCGCGTATCAAAAGCCTACAAGAAATGTCGTTTCTGCCTCAGAGATTCCAACAGCTGCACTCATTACAGGTAGGTGGAGAACATTACAGGTAGGTGGAGAACTGTGGAAGAATGTTTAATAAGTGAATGTTGCCGTCATTCTTACTTTTTCAGAGATAACACACTGTATTTAGTGGAAATATTTATTTTTTGATAATACTGTATTTTTTAGTCTGAACAGAAATCATGAAATTTTCCTCTTCTTCTCTGGGCAGTTTTAATATGAGCGCTATTGTTATCATTCAGGCTATACCACTGACATAGTGAGTCTAATGAATATTAACTTTGTTTAAATAAATTGTTTACAAATATTATCGTTATGTTTCTTATACTGAACCAATGTGGATCTGAATGTCGTACTTTCATGTTACTGTCTGGCAGAATATTTATCGCATTCGGTTAAGTGTTCATAATTCATCGTTGTCTTCTGTCGTGATAGTAAAAATGAGAGAAGTTACTTACAAGAAGACTATAAGTTATATGTAAGCATAACGTTTCAAGCCTGCAGCTCAGGCCCTTGATCACATGACTGATCTTCCCGCCACTGTGGAACCGGAGGTAACGGCGGGAACATCAGTCATGTGATAAAAGGCCTGAGCTGCAGGCTTGAAACGTTATGCTTATCGAACTTATAGTCTTCTAGTAAGTAACTTCTTGTTTTTACTATTTATCACATGTTGTCTTTTTTGTTGTTGTCATTTTCTGTGACCCCATAGCTTGGGGACTGGAATACTGGACATAGTGAGAAAATGAAATATTACTGGACCTTTACTTCCATTCAGTGCTGACACCTATTCCTGGTCACATCCATACTATTACTGTACTCGCATGCGAGTTAAACAGCAAGTTGCACAGGACATTTTGAACTTTAATTTCACAAAGAATGCAAATACTCTATATGCTCAAGAACTTAATGGTGTCTTCAGTCTCGCGCAGTACAAAAACACATCTGACCAGTATGACAATATTCGCAGCAGTGTCTGAACGTGGCGTAATAAACCAGGCTCGGTCTCAAGGACCTGAGTGCACTTGACCACTCATAAACAAAATAGTATTCACAGTACTCACAGTACAATTTGCTGTAAGGCGTCGCTAACTTCATTCACAAATACTGTGTTGTTTGGCCTTCCTTTCACGTCGGTTTTGCTGTTGCAGGTGTGAACACCCCTGACCACCATTTGATGTTCTCTAACCTGGCCTCCCTGCTGAGGCAACAAGTCAGTCCCCATGTGGCCATGCTGATGTCCAAGGACTGCCCTAACTTGAAACAGTTAATGGCCAAAACACTGACACAGATAATGGACTCAAAGGAGGTAAATCAACGCCATCTTCAGGACAACTTTAGAGTCTGCAGTTTGGCTGCTGATTACTTTTCAAGTTCTGATGGATGGTATAGTGGCTTGGTGTTTAAACCATCATGTTCACATGTGTAATGAAAAATATTTGATTCAATGACTTGATAAATCAAGCTTGTTTTGATGAATTGTTGATATCTTTTCAATATTCTTGTGTTTCAACTCGAATGTTTTTGCAAATGAATATTTTGTTTGACAAGCTAGGCATAATTTCTTATCATAGAATTTGGATGACAGTGACTTGACACAAAAGAAATCCAAGAAACTGAAATTACGGAATTTCACCCTAGATGTTCTGTCTGCTTGGTACCAGACTGAGTCTCAGGTGAGTTATAGTCACAGGTGACTAATTAAAACTATCAATTGATAATGATCAATAAATGCTCAAGTCATCAGTATTGGAAATACATTATATTTTTATTATGAATTTGGGTATAAATACTTTGATATATAAATACTTTGATACTCATAAAATTAAAAAATAAAACTACTATAAACAGATCGTCTTTTACCAGAGTTCTCCAAGCTGGACAGTTGAATCATTTTGAGATTGTGTTTTGAAAGTTTTGTTGCATTTTGGTCAGAACTGAATGCGTCATTTGAAAGCCCTAGTACTCCTCAATGACTTAGAGTCCAACATATATGACCTAAATTTTATTTCAAGTAGGTCCAGGGTTAAAAAGAAGATGCAAACATCAAGAATGGCAAGTTTGTCACTAATTTTCATCATTTGCTGACAAGTACACTTCTTATTACTTTATATAGAAACAGTACTGCAATCACGACCATAGATGGTACAACAATTGCATCTTTGAAAATTGTTCTTGGCCATTTAATTTTGCAAGTGAACTTTGTTCTGTGAGTTAGCATTTGGGCTCCTTGTAACTGCAGGAATTTCTGCTATAGATGACAAAGCAGTCACAAAAATGGTAAACATTTTCATTTTCATCTACAATAAATGTTTTTGGCAGGCATTGAGATTGTTTACAAAATCCAACAAATGGTGCATGTGTTAATTGCAATTAAAATAGTGGTTTGGACCATCAGTCTCAGATTCTGGGAAGTAATCTAGTTTAGCGGGAAGTCCAGTTAGTCCGCATTTAATTTTTAAATGTTTTTTTCATAATTGTAGATAAAAACTCATTTTCGCTTCTTTCATTATTTTATTTATTAAAAATACAACCTCAGATCTGTTCTAATAGTAATACTGGATTAGTTTGGATTTTTAACATTTTGCAAATTATTACTACATCCAGTGGTGGATTAAACCCCTTCCCTCAGAGGACATGACCAAAAATGCACCATCAACACAGTAATAATCCCCCCTGTCACTGTCTCCAAAACTGTAGATCCTCTGTCGACATTTAATTGAACTGTGCTTACAAAAATATTGTTGTTTGAAGCATTGTTCTGGTTTTCATTTAGCAATCTACGTCGCGACCTCCTGTCGTTATCTTGTTTGAAGATCTCGAAGCGTTCCCTGCACACGTGTTACAGGACTTTATTCTTATTTGCAGGTTTGTTATGCATTGCACTGTACATTAGCTTATTAAGCTGAGTTGAATTTTTCTATATTATGGTTACAACTGCTCTGTTGTATTACATTCAGTTTTGAGTAAGGCAAATTAGACAAGACTTAACCGTTTGACATGTACCTTAATGATGAAAGTGTGTGTCACTTTTAGTAGTAACGTTATAGCACATGAAGTCAAAAATCTTCCTTCTTGACTTGAAAAAATAATGAAAAATTAACCATAACTGGTATAACTTCTGCGGCCGTTATTGTGATAACTCTCAACCAGATGTCACTAAATCAAGGACGGATGTATAACTACTGACGAGTTCACTGAATAGAAACAGAGGAATAATGACCAAATAACTGTCTGTGCATCCCTGAACTTTGCCCTGTGGCATCTAACATATGGTTAAGTTGTGATAGGTCCATATTTTGCCGTACTTTGCTTCGAATTGAAGTATTTCTTTCACATATGTTCACGATTGCAAGATGCAAAAAATTCAATCTCTTTCTTGGATCTTGTGAGTTACCACCTGACTGGAGCTTCCCATGTTCATTACTTGCTTCTTTTTCTTCAAGCCACCACCTGGAACACCTACCTATTGTATTGATATTTGGCATCGCTACAACAGTCACCGCCGTTCATCGCATTCTGCCTCATCAAGTGTCATCCTTGCTGTGTATGGAGAAATTTCAGGCCACGCCTTCTACAGACTATCTGTCACTAGTCATGGACAAGGTATACAATACTCACACTCCTGTCAATCATTGCAAGCCACACCTTCTACTGATTGTGACTAGTCATGGGGAAGGTATAGCATAGTCACACTTCTGTCACTCATTTCAAGCCACGCCTTCTACAAACTATCTAACACTAGTCATAGACAATGTATAGCATAGTCACACTTCTGTTACTCATTTCAAGACCCTCCCTCAACAAACTACAAGATAATGGTTGCATATATATCACATCGAGCCCTGCCTCCAACTTGCCATTGAGTTGTGACTGGTTTAATTATTTGGGAAACAGTATGAGGTTGAAGTGTTGCTCAGTTATAAATGAATTACACTATACGTCACATCGCCATTGTATTCTGTGTAACGTTTCAGGTGGTGATGACTGCACGGTATCCATTCAAAGTGGGTCATCGGGTGTTCCGTTTACTTCTAGACATGTTTCTATATCATGACTTTGCGGTGGTCAACTTTGTCCGGTGTTATCAGGTATGAGTGACAGTTTTTCGCAAATGGAAAGTCAATGATTGATTGTAGGTGCATTAACAGTTACGGCTGCTTTTATTTTTGCTTAGTACAATATTATTGATTTCTTGCCATGAATTTCATTCAATTAAACTAATTCAGTTGATATGCATGAAACGCGTTGCATCTAAAAGTTAATTTCATGTTTCCAAGGTTTCATCCGTGCCACGCATTTCATTCTGTTAAATGAAAATAATCAGTATAATTACACAAAACTCGGCAATTTCTGTGTATTACATAATTTGTTTTTATCTTGTGTCATGAATTTATAATCTGTGGTTGTCTTAAGCCAAAGCTGCCGTCCGTGTATACTGTTCTGTATATCTGTGTCCATGCCTGGCCAGCTGATGTAAGACTACCGTTCTGTTGCCCTACCCTGAACTGATCTGTGTCCGTGCCTGGCCAGTTGGTGTAAGACTATCGTTCCGTTGCCCTACCCTGAACTGATCTGTGTCCGTGCCTGGCCAGCTGGTGTAAGACTACCGTTCCGTTGCCCTACCCTGAACTCATCTGTACATTACAGTTCGCCATGATGCAACATTTCACTAACAGTCCATTGAGCATTGTCTGCTGTCCACTGTCAGAACTGTGGGACAGGGTGGCCAGTCTGACCCACGGCCAGCTGGAACAGCTTCGACGTGCTGTCACTTTCAGAAGGTGGGTTCGTGGGGTCATGCGTGTTAAAGTTTTCACATGTTAAAGTTTTGTTGGTATATTATTGAACTTGGTCACCAACTAGTTGTCCAGGTATATTGTCAACTCGGTTATGCGACAATGATCAATATTCATTTGTTTTTGTACAAAAATGACTATGGTATGATCGCACCTTTATTAGACAAAAATGACTGCTAAAATTTGCCATGTTTCATTTTTCAAGGGCTTCTACCGTAACTTCGTCGCTGTTTTGAATGTGAAATAATAATGATTTGTGACCTGTGAATTTACTAGTTTTCAGTTAACCTTTTGGATGCCATTGTTGTACTGGTGTCTTTCACTGAGTGTTTTTCCGACCCGTTAGAGTGGACATAGTGTAAGATATGTTAAGTTTTCAGCATCACTGACCACCTCATCATTACAGTTATGTAGAGCGGCAAGATCCAGATGTGCAAATTCAGCTCCTTACAAATGATGACTACTTCAAGGTTTGTTGTTTTCCTCCGTAAATCTCAGTGTTTGTTTTAATGTTTTTTATTTTCAAACAGCACGGTAGTGGCACTATCCCACTGGCAATGTAACTATCTAGAGATCATGAAATTTATACTGCAGACTAATGTCTGTGATTTGCACATACCCAGTTGTAGATGAAGTAGTTTTAGATATTATTAAAGTAAAAGGAGGAAAATTTATTTTGCATGTGGCTACAGAAAAGTCTCATGACTGACAAAAGTAAGAGTCATTTTTGTTGTATTTACTCCATTACCATTTCAAATTTGTTGTCCACTGTTCTTGAATTGGTTCTGAATTGGATGCCCTGGACATGTTTTGCAAGATTGTACACGTGGCCTGTTCATCTTTAATGTATTCTTGCTACAGGATGTGGTATATGAGCTTGTCAACAATCTCCACATTTACCAAGAAAACTTCTTTCCCATCCTGCTAGTGTTGAACATACTCACCAGAGGTCTCCCAAAGCACCCTCTTGGCAAACAGGCAAGTATGACAAGGCACTTCTCTTCTGAAGTAGTAGAGTTGGTGTTGCCAGTGTCATGAGCTGCATTTGGCATATGTGTTGTTCCGTCTAAGGCTTCTTTATATTCAATGTTAGCCACACTGTTGCTGTGCAATTTGTACACTTCAATACATCTTTTGTTCAGAATTTATATTTACATATATTACCATTTAACTGCAGCAAATCTGTTGCATATTGCATCGTACAAAAAGACCATATGATCGTGCATTCCAAGTTTTGAGCTATTGGGCACTACACTTCTTCAAGTTTTTCTTTGAAATGTAGAATGTCAAGCCACAATCATAATAGTGTGATCGAAGTGAAGTTAATTTGTGAGTGCTAGTGGGTTATTTCAAATGTCCTTTAGCGACACCTTTTGGTCAAGAAAATTGTACAGTTGTAGTTAGTAAGAAGTGAGCTCTTGTGTAATAATACTCATTGATTTGACGTCCATCATCTTTATGGAGAATCGATAATTTCTCACTTTTTTGTGTTACTGCTTTTTTCAGTTAAGGGAGACGTACTCATTGTGTTTAGAGTCTAACATATTTGAAGAAGAAGTTTACAAGGAAGCAATGGACCTAGTCAGGTAGTAGCCTCCATGTTTACATTTGGACACATAGTTGGGAAATGATATACATTTGTCTCGTTGAGGGCGCGTTAAATCCTCCACTGCAGACTTTTATATTTCACATTTTATTACCCTTAAAGTTTACTCGTACTTTATATAAAGTTTTTTGTGTTAAATATATAGAGAAGGATCAAAGGCGTGTTTTGGCTACTCATTGATGTTATCATGACTTAAGTTTGTATGTACGAGATCAGCCACTGATGTCATTTCTGGACGAAGCATGTGACCTATTCCAGAATTCACCGCAAATGCAGCATGCAAGCATGGTTTTTCAATATATGCACTGTCGCCAGCAGCCAATTTCATAGGAAAAGTGACCCACTGGTAGCTTTCAACAGTTTCTGTTGTATTTTTTTGTCTGGAAATGATGTGCAGGGAGTGAGTGAAGTTGTTTATTTGTAATGCATGTTGCTGGGCAGTTGTTGTGTTGGTGATTCTGGTTTACCGAAGACCACTCTTGACATGCCTATCAAGTTGAACGTACTTTTCATATTTTCTTCAGCACAATGTCCAGAGATGATCTGGTCTGTCTTCTGAAGCAGTGTTTGCCTGGACTGGAGACTAGTAATGGCAACTTGGGGGAAGTCGTGGAGAAATTCAAGGAATACGTGTACAAATTTGAAAACATAGAAGGTTTGTCAACATTAGTAAAATATGTTCTTCTTGCTAAATATATGCTCAAGGAACATGTGGTTTATGGTACAGATATCATGTAATTAATTATTGACCTTCACTAAGGTCAAAATGTATTTTTTAACTCTCATATGCACAAGGAAATTTTAGCTTGTGCTATAGGCATAAATCAATTAATGGCTTTCACCAAGGTCACTATATCCCTCAAAAATGTTATAATAACTGAGACACTGCCTTCTGCAACTGCTCATTGCCCATTTGGTGTTGTTGGAATGCAAGCTGTCCAGAATTAATTTGTTGTCCTTTATTTATTTATTTATTTATTTGTTATTTATTTATTGATGTAATATTTACAATGAGGGTAGCCCCATCAGTTTACACTGCTTTCCATGGGGGCCCTCAGTAAAACCATACGGACAGGAAGACAAACTAACAGAATTACAAAATGAAAGACAATATTTAAATAATCAATAAAGAATAAGAAATTAACATGGAAAGACCGATGAAACTACTGTTGCAAATCATAGTTGTTGCTCTTAATCTTTGTCTTTGAGAAATGAAGGCTAGGTGAACACTTGCCTCTGGCATTGTGAACTGAGTGCAAACCAGACAAATTTATTCACTGTCATTGATGGATGGTGAGATTTTCCCAAATTTTGTTTAGTTTAGAACCTGCTGGTGACTTCAGATATCATTGGTTGAAATGAATAGGCTTTAGATACAATGTTGAATTAGTTGAATGTTTGTTTGTGGCAAACCAATTAAATAGTGAGTGTAAAACTTTAAAAAATGTGTCCAAATTATACTGAGAATAAAGTAAGGTTGTGGGTGGGATACATTGGTGTGTTCTTACTGAAATCATGAGACGGTCACCTCTCCCCATGGTTATCAGCCAAATGCTAGCAGTGTTTACAAAAGATAATTGTGTGTTTCAGATTTGAGTCAGGCTCAGGAGACTGCCATGGATGTGGACGGAGATGAACTCACCTTGCCGAAGAAGATGGACATGCACACTCTCAGGAAAGTGAGTCTGTTGTATGGTGTTTTTCAGCTCCAGATATTAAGAAAAATGCGCTTTGAAAAAATAGTGTGTTCATCAGCTTTATTTTATTGAGACTGTATTATTAATGAATTTGTATCTTTGTAATTATGTAGAACAATGTATCTGTTGTTTTACCTTTTTTTTAACGAAGCATCTTTGCAAAGCATTTTGCAATGTTAAGAAGACAGATTGCCTTATTAAATTTGCATGCTCAACATCTGAGCCAAGCCTATTACATGTGTGCTCTTTGGAGAATCTTTAAGTTATTGGTTGATCAATGCATTGAAGAAACTGTGATCTTTAATGTGACATCTCTTGCTCCAGACATTGCTTGAAAAGAAAAAGAAGAAACTGACTGTATATGAGCTGTTGAGACGAGACCTATGTGACTATTTGGACCAGCTGTTTAGGTAACAATCGTATTATATCTCCTTAGTTTGCGACTGAAATAAAATAAACAGACTAGGAGACTTAGAGTAGTAATTGTTTGTCTTGCAGCACTCTGGACTCTTATTTTCTTCAGCAGAAGAGAGCAACTTTGTTCTTGTACGGCAATTCTCCACTAAATTGGCACACTCACTTCATTTCACACGGGTAAATTATTTGGAAATCAGTATTTTGTCCCTCACTACATTTCAGAGTTTCTTGCCTCGTCTAATTCACCCATGGTCAGTTTGGCAGGCTGATCCCCGTAGTTAGTCCTAGTAATACTCACCTTTTTAACAATCAGTGTTAAAAAGGTCTAAGCACTGCATATTCACTACTTCATTCATCCATTCATATTTCAACTACAAAGTCTGTATATTGTTTATTTCTCACATCCCGACTATTTTAAAAATACATTTATTTTGTGCAAAATAAGTGGAGAATTACCGTACAGACTATCTGTGGAAAATTCCTGTTTGAGACAACCGTTCTTGCTTTCTTGTCGGACAATTGACTTCGTTGTGTTGCTTGAAATTTCTCTTTGCGTTGTGGTGAAAACACCCATGTTAAAGTCTCCATCCAAACACTCTGAAAGTGGTTAAAACTTTTTTCAGAATTTATTCCTGATCGTAGCTGTCCGGTCAAAGAATCTTACCAACTTGTACAGTTATTAATATCAAGAGACTTGTTCACGTGTTACTCGTGATATGTTTCATTTGACATTACTTGAGTCATGATGTACAGGCACGCATAAAACAACAGTCATCTTTGTCATTAAAATGTGTGTTATGAGATAATGGTAAAAATGGCACTTTCAGTTCCATGTGATCTTAAGTGGCAGGTGTATCTAGGTGCAATTGTTGTGTTTAGTAAAAATGAGAGAAGTTACTTACTATAAGACTATAAGTAAGGTAAGCATAACATTTCAAGCCTGCTGCTCAGGCCCTTGTTGTCATAATAACAAGGGTGTGATCTGCAGACTCGAAACGCTATGCTTACCTAATTTATAGTCTTCTAGTAAGTAACTGCTCTAGTTTTTACTATCATCACAGAAGACAATGATGAATTGTGAACATTTTTAACCGTATATTTATTTTTCTCAAATTGAACGACTCTCTCCATAATACCAACTGCAGATATTTTTTTTATTGTATTATTTAAAGACGACGCTATTCAATCAGTGTGACTGTGATGGTTGTTCTGGTCTAATCTTTCAGGAAATACTTGCAGTGCCCCCGCCTCCTGCCCCTGTATGAGACGTGTTACTATGACGTAGCTAGTGAAGTGCGTCAGCACCGTAACGCTGCACCTAGGGCGGCCATTCAGATAGCTTTGACCAACCCTTATGTTTACCTCAGGGTAGGGATAGATTAATTGTCATGCCTTTATTTGCAATCTAACACGTGTCCGTCATGGCTGGTTTTGATTTTTGCTGGGTTACCAGTCTTGCCATTCAGTGCTGCATTGAAACGAATCATACAATGTAACCTTTATTAGTAGTGAACACTTTGAGTTTCTGTTTTATGCAATACATTCACAAAACAGTCGTATTGTGGTATATGCATTTTTCTTTGAATTGCATATATTGGAATTGCACCAGTTGTGCAAAAATGTTACTGATGACTTAGTAATATATTATACATTCATCAAGTACACAGTACGGTATTTTTAATTCATTGTGCTTTATCGAAGACTTGCATCAGTATTTGTTATCATCTTCCAGGCTGACAGTCTCCAAACAGCTGGGGAAGGTATCACCAATGCATTACCTGACATATCTATTGTTTACAAACTACACCTGGAGTGCGGCCGGCTCATTAACCTGTATGATTGGTTGCAGGTAGGTACCTGAAACAACAGTGCATCCACTAAACCTTGAACTTTACTGATTCGTTTGCCACAAAATTAAGAATGGGGAAAATAGCAAATAAACGTACATATCTCAATGATGATGCATTAAAACATTCAAAAGGTGTGGACTAAGGTTTAACATCTTTGAATTATGATTTGAAAAATCACATACATAATAGACAAACTCTCTCAGACCAAAGCGACTGCTCACCAGCAATATGTCCTATAAGTAGACCACCTGTAGATTCGCGACCTGACGTCATGAACGGACGACAACTTTGATACTCATGTGGAGGATCATGATGGTTAACAAGTGCATTTGTGGCAGCTAAGGCAACAGTCACTACAATCTGACTTCCTTTTTGAGTTACTTGAAGAACCACATTTCGCCAGAGAGTGACATGCGTTCAAAAACATCTTATATATGGTATTGTTTTCTGTTTAGTCTGTGTCTGATGTCTGCAACTTCTCCAATATTAGCATACTCAGGTTATGATGATGAGAACGGGAGTTGGGTGGGATGTGTTTTTGATCCCATTACAAGTTTTATGATCTTACATTGATATAGCATGGGAGAGTCTATGCCTTCAAGTGAAGGGCACTCATCTCTGTAATTGTGAATTGTACGTTGAATCTTCTAATTACTGGATGATCTTCACATAATGTAAATAAAAGTAACCAGATGATTACTTATTGCTGCAAGCTTGCTAGTAAATTTCAGGGTTCTATGGTACCTAAGCTGAATTGGGATTTATTTCATTGTTTATGTACAATTTTCTGTCACAATGACAAATAACTGTAACAGTTGTGTTTCATCCAATGAAATTCACTGGAATTTGGTGGTAATTTGTCAAGTTTAATAGGTTCCAATTAAGGACGTACGCTAATTAGGTGGAGCCGAAATGGCAGACGTGAAGGTAGAATGGCAGCGGTGAATCTTTCCATCGAAAGAATCAATGAAGTCCATTTCGTCATGTGTTATTGGAAAAATTAACTCACCGAGTTGATATAACAAAATGGAGGGCTCCACCCCAAAAACAGGAACCCAAACTTTGGTTTTCAAAGATTGTGTTGCTTAAAATCACAATGGAAAAGAAGAAACGTCTGATGGATTGGATTTTTTGAACGTTTGTAATTGAATGCTTTAATTCAGTATGCAACGGCTTGCTGGCTGGCTGCAATGTTGCGTATTAGATCTAACATTTAGATTCCTGGTTTCAGGCTTTCATTACTGTCGTCACATCTGGCGAGCCAGAGGATGTCATTGACAAGGAACTTAAACAACCCAGTCAGACCATGCAGTATCCTTTTACAATTCGCGTAGTTACGATGTTTGGTCAAACAAGTAGTTGTGGATGCCAGTGCACTGTGTCTTGGCTTCTTGGATATTTTGATTTCCCAATTTTGACTGAATTATGATGCAGGTTTCCATGTCGTGAACACATCCACTAAAACAAGAAACTGTAGGAACACCGCATTTATCCACCTTCACTCTTATCAGGCTTCTATTGTGAGTCAGCATGCGTGAATAATTGGCTGATAAGCCACCTCTGGAACTACTTTTGGCTGAATGGATGACCAGGCCATAAAATGATAATTAGCCAAGACCAGTTACTATAATGCAACAAAGAATAATGTCTTGCATCACCTAGTCTTGGTGGAAAGCTGTATACTGTATTGGCTCAAACAAACGGTTAGAANAGGGTTCTATGGTACCTAAGCTGAATTGGGATTTATTTCATTGTTTAAGTACAATTTTCTGTCACAATGACAAATAACTGTAACAGTTGTGTTTCATCCAATGAACTTCACTGGAATTTGGTGGTAATTTGTCAAGTTTAATAGGTTCCAATTAATGACCTACGCTAATTAGGTGGAGCCGAAATGGCAGACGTGAAGGTAGAATGGCAGCGGTGAATCTTTCCATCGAAAGAATCAATGAAGTCCATTTCGTCATGTGTTATTGGAAAAATTAACTCACCGAGTTGATATAACAAAATGGAGGGCTCCACCCCAAAAACAGGAACCCAAACTTTGGTTTTCAAAGATTGTGTTGCTTAAAATCACAATGGAAAAGAAGAAACGTCTGATGGATTGGATTTTTTGAATGTTTGTAATTGAATGCTTTAATTCAGTATGCAGCGGCTTGCTGGCTGGCTGCATTGTTGCGTATTAGATCTAACATTTATGTTCCTGGTTTCAGGCTTTCATTACTGTGGTCACATCTGGCGAGCCAGAGGATGTCATTGACAAGGAACTGAAACAACCCAGTGAGACCATGCAGTATCCTTTTACAATTCGCCTAGTTTGGTCAAACAAGTGGTCATTTTGACTGGTATACTGCTTTTTGTGATAAAAAATTGAAGTAAATCTGATTTGTGCAAATGATTTAATTTGCTGCTTTGTAGAGATTCTTAACAGGTGTGATTGAAGAATTGAAAGGGTGACTTTGGTCATGCTTTCTGTGTGTCTGTCTCCCTGGATGTTCTTCTTGAGAATCCCTGTGGATCTCTGGGATTCTCTGATATAATTACTATCGTCTCAAAAAATGAAAACTTGCCAAGCTGTTGTGGATGCCAGTGCACTGTCTTGGCTTCTTGGATATTTTGATTTCCCGATTTTGAGTGCAGATTTCCAACTTTTTGCTAGCATTGAAAATAGACCTCAAATCTGTAAAATTCTTTTTTCATGATCTTGCAATATCAGTTGTGCGTTTTGTAAATCTTTTATATTTAATATTTTGATTTTGTTTGCATAACACTCGTCTTATCATTCGTATTTCTTTAACACCTCACCAGAGCACGGTTCATACGTGCTGTGTCAGAACTACAGTTTTTGGGTTTCATCAAGCCTACAAAAAGGAAGACAGACCATGTGGCTAGACTTACTTGGGGTGGCTGCTAATGAACAAAATAGGGTGCTGGTGAAGAGGCTAGGCTATCCTTATTCGACCATAGGGGGTGTTGTGCTGCATCAAGTGTAAAGAAGATAGACAGAGGAGGGCACTGGTGGAAAGTGAGGTTGTACGAACTGACGGTGTTGTAGAACCATGGAATCATGACCACGAATCCCCACCAGAGCAAAATCATTAAAGTGGGGTTGAGCTTATCTCTGAGTAATTACCGTATTTAATTCACTATGGACAACATCCCTCAATGCGAAGCGTTTCATGACTTGTGGTTTCAGTGCAGACAGAGCTACTACTGAGGTTTTTGTGTCATTTCTAGTGTCGCTCTTAGACAGGCTAGATCTTATCAGTAGTTGCGATTTGCAAGGCCATTTTGCATTGGTCCGAAATGTTCATACACAAGCATTCTTGTGTGGACAGAGGCCAACCCTGTTCCAACTCAGTAACAGCGTTGTAAGTAGGGTAGCCCACTCATGGAAATTCAATGGCAATGGACTGTGTCATTGGATAGACGACAGTGAAGGGACTGATAGCTTCATATTCTCACAACATCTGCAATATGATGGATGGAACGGGCAAGCATGCCGTGATGCTACATACTTTTTATTTGAGGCTGTGTAAACTCAATAACACTATATGCTGGTTTCAAAATAAGACAGTATCTCTGGCTAATAGAACACAAGTCTAGTGCCACTGAACATTTAGTGAAGTAACATGTTATTACGGATAACGAAGCATGCTGTAAGTTTGTTACTAAATGCAATTAGTATATGTACGGTAAAAAACACTACCAGAAGAATATAGGGTCAACAAATTTGAGCACTTATGTTATAAGCTAGAGTGGACTGAAGAATCTCTTGTGAACAAGGTATACCGCATGTAACTATTAGAGGATGCCAGTGAACCGGACAGAGTTGACGAAGGAGAGGACTGGTCAACACTAAGCTTGAACAATATATTTGACATTTTATGACTATCTTGTAGTTATCTGACCTTCAGCTGGCTTTTCCTGCTGCTAGTAGAATTTAAATACCAATTTTCATTCTAAAACTTAAACTTTTATTGCAGTGAAAATTTGAAATTTTGAAATAATATTGTTCTTTTATTTTTGTTCAAGCTTTCACCTGGATCAAACTATTTATATTTGAGAAATTGTCAATGAGTTAACATGTCAATGTCAGGTCTACATTATTTTTTCCTTAAATATATTCTTTTCAATTATCAAGAAAGAATAAAGCTGCACAAATGTCTCAACACTAGCGTGTCTTATTTTACTGATATCTAGTGGGATTATTTCCACATTGTATTTTCAGATAACAAAAACATTACATCTCGTAACGTTGGTTATAAAAAGCAATGCCAATCAACTATTTCTGAGTTTGATAACTGGGCTTCAATTTTTCTGCTCCCATTTCTCATAAATAGCATCTTTGTCAAACTATGTTTGACCAGACACATGAAATGTTGATTTCCTCTACATATTTTTAGCGGTTCTGGGTGAGCCAAGTTGTGGACAAGCCAATCATGCCACCTGGTGACTGTACGAATGTGGCGCCACCTTCAGAACCGGGCTCAATATGGGAAATACTCTCAAGAGTTTCGTTGTAGGGAATAGTGTGATATTCAAGTGGTTTAGTTTGTTTCAAATGTTACAAAATTAAGGTGTTTAAAAATGTGTAACTTTAAAGAACACCTTGTTATTCAAGTATTTTGCATTTTTTATTTCATCAAATTTTTTTACTATTATAATGCATTCTTGTTAGCTATTTATTTAGTGCAATTTTGCATATAATTTGCTCACTTAATATTTGAATTTTTGTAGAAAAATCAACCAAATAGTTGTTTGTTCTATTTGTTTTGAAAATTAGAAGGAAATTACACGCTCATTTCAATTGTTATATAGAAAATTTAATTTTTAACTGTCTTTTATGCATGAAGTGTGAAATCAATAATTGGAAAACAAAAAGCCTACCTTGAACAGTAATAGACACGAATTTGATTGCTGCAATAAATTTTGAGTATCTCTCTGAGCAGCTTCAGTGCCATTGATTGTCAAATGTAATATGTGGTTTGACTCATTGACTTACATTTGTCTACGTGCCCCGAAAATCCTCATATGGTATATTATTCAGGTGCCCACTCAATACAATTACTACTTTCATTCTTTGTCCTGTGTTCTGGCAGTGATGCGTTATGGCGCAAAAAGCCACTTATTAGCTTATGAGCTTACGTTTGATCTAGGTCTGTGTCTTTTTGTCCAAGGTTTGAGGAATTAAATCTTATTTTCTCAATGTCTCTGGTATTATTGAGACTCCCTGCCAGACAGTCCCATGCATCTAAGCTAACAAAATTCTATTCAAGCAAGACTTTAACTATATTGCATGAAAAGGCTGTTTCACTCATTTTATGAGCAGGCCTTCATTTGAGGAATTAAACCATTTTTCCTAAGATTGCTCAAATAAGTGTGACTTTCTGGGTAGCCCAATCCATCTAAAATAACTAAAATCCAGCTAAGGAAGGCCTTAACTTTAAGCCTGTGATAAGTATAACTACCCAGGCAGAGATAACACATCCCAGCGATAAGAATAGTGATACAAATATGTAAGGTCAAGTCCACCTAACTATGTCTCCAAGGCACGTCCAGGTTGGACTGCGTCAATACATATTTCCATCCCCTCAACTAGAACAACTTGAAGATTGCAACCATCTACTGGCAAGTGGTAACTATGCTGAACTTAGGAAGGAATTGAAAGATAAAGGGTGAGTTATTTATGGTCATTAATGTTGCTGTACAAATCTAGGTTTGAATTCAACATGGGATGTTGGTCTCGATTTATGTTTCTTAGATAAATATAGGTAAGTCCATGTAATGAAAGAGAACTGAGAAGGTGACAGCTCTGATATTTTATTGCTTTTAGCTCATAGTGTGTTAATTTTGTTAGTTAAGAGTACAGTAATGTGTCATTCACGTACCTTAAATTTACTGTTTTTATTTTATCTTAACTGCTGTGTGTAGCAACACCTGGTCATGTGCTCTATAGTCATTTCCGTGCCGAAATTGGTTTTTAAGGATGACAATGGATGTAACTTTAATTTACTTAAATACTTAAAAGTAGAATTTATTTTCAGGTATTAAGGTCACTGGCCCATATTACAAAGCATGACGTATAAGCAATTATGTACACATGCGCACACATTTTACATAGATTTGCATCTTTCTTCAGTATTTAATAAAAGTTTAAACAGGTTTCTTTGTAATGTTTGTTCTCATTACATTTACAAAACTACCTTCGATTATATTTCTGGTTGGAGGTAAGTACGTTTTTGCAAAGATCGTTGTATAAAAGACACACTACTAAAAATTAACGTAATTTTCAAAAAAAGCACACCTTTTGTAAACTACAAGACAAATGAGGCCAAGTGGCCCAAATTTAAAGTTAGATTCTTTGACAGGCTGCATAGGATACCTTCATTACCAAGGATCAAATTTCTTAAATAAGTTAAGGTATTTTAATTATTATAATAATTGACCCACAAAACTGTAAATAGATTTTTAAAGTCCTTGATGATCACAGAGTCTTAGTTTGTGCACATAAGCAATGCCCAGATGTTCATACAATCACATGATTGTTTTTTTCTAAGAACTTGATTTTCATGGATTTTCCACACGAAATTTGCAAATTCTGTTCCTCTATTCTATTTGCTACAAAAGCATGTCTGGGATTTTCTTTTAAGAAATTAAGACTTCCATTTTTTCAAAAAATGTTGACACATCTTTATTTTTGATAGCAGACGTGTATTTGTAGCCTATAGAATAAATAAGCAAAATTTGAAGTTTCATGCAAAAATATTCAACGTTTGTGGAAGTTATGGAGATTTCCATGAAAAATTAAGACCTTTTTTAGGAACAATGCGGCACATGATTGTGAACATTTGGACATTATTGCTGTGTTCATAAAAATGATTCTGTGATAATCAAGGATTTTAAAAAATTAATATTAGAGTTCAATCTTTGGTACTGAAGGTAACCTATTACCTTATGATTATGTAGGACCTTATTGATTGTGTGTTTGGCCAAATATCTTGAAACTTTAGATTTTAACTAAAAAAATATATCACTTTTCTGCAAGTAAATAGCCTGCAAGATTTGATCAACTTTATACCAATCTGCCATTAATTGGGCTACGTGACCATTAGAAAAATTTAAGAAAAAGAAAGGTATGTTCATTGTAACACAAAGGTATCAATGACTAAATTTCATTTGATATAAATATCCAAGATGAAATCCCAAAAATGATGCTTCAGTTTTCTAAATTATCATTTCGTTTTCGTTTTAAGCATTTGTCTGAGTTTTTACATGAAGATTACTGAAGTCCCATTTTATAGCCCCTCATGCTTGAAAATTTTAAAAACAATTCCTGACGGTGTTTTGCAGGACAGTGCATAAAGCACAGTTGTCAGAAAATTTCATATGATTCCGGTCAGCCATTGCTGTGAGTGATGTTCTAAAGTTAGCCAAATTTTGATTTTTTTCTAGGGCCCTACTTAATGTGTCTAACTTGTGACAGGTATCTCTTCATTCGAGGACTACATGATAGGAATGAAGTATTACAGGCACGACTGGCGGTTTTGAAATATGTCAATGAATCTGGTGCTGATAAGCTGGACAAGAGTAGACCATGGCAGGATGGAGTTCTTAATCACAGGTGTGGTCTGGGCTGCGTTCCGTTCATGGAGGTAACGCAAGTTGGGTATTTAACTAACATTCACAACTAATTCATCACCAATACCTCTCAACTCTAGACACAGGTAGTTTCCAAATCGAGATATCAATCTAGTCCATTGTTATACATCCCAGCAGTCTCTTGTCAGGCAAGACTTGCATGCTAATTACCTACCGTGCTTCAAATACCATGTGAAAACCTTTATGAATACTTTAAAGTGAACACATCCAGACAGAAAACACTTAAAAAGCAATTGCAGATGGTCTGGTACATGTTGTACCAGATGTGTGCTGGCCGCACATGTGGACCCATTGCACTGATCACCTGGAACTATTTTTGTGTTGATGAGCTAAAAACCTAACTCAGTGGTCTTGCAGTGTGGCCCAGTGGGACTCGAACCCACGACCTGGAGTAAAGAAGGTGGGCACCATCACACTAGGCCACACTGCCTCCTCTTACTGGAAATACTTGACAATAAACTGAATATTTCTTTGTTCTGGCTAATTTTTATCATATTGCTTTGGGGGAAAGTGCTGCTAGTCTAACTTTTCATGGGGAATTCAATTTCAGTAGTCGAGTAGTTCAAAAAGTCATCAGCTTCAATCCACAGTATTGCTGCTTATTTCAGCCTGTGTTCTATTGCAGTGAAGTCTTCACCAATGCTGAACTTGAATTATTGCAACGTAAAACTTAAAAGATGGTTCAAATTTCCATTAATTGGCTCCTGTAGGGGGTAATTGAACACAAATAAAAATTGTAAAAGAATAATTTTTGTAACAAAAATGTCTACTCAAGTTTGGTATTTGCTTTAAATTATTTTACTGTTTTTTCTTCAGGGCATGAATCCAATTTCACTCCACGAGGATGTATTGAAAGTGATTGAAGGATCAAGGCGTGAGTTTTTGTTGAATGTGACACATTTTGACAAATGTATTGCCTGGGCTTAGTTATTTTCAAAAATAAAAAAATGTAAAAAGGTTAAATCCAAGTTTATTCCGATATATTTTAAAATGGTTTCACTTGGTATTTGTTGCACTTACATTAAATTTCCTGAACTTTATCTTTTCCAGTATGTTGTTTTTCAATAAAACTCTTTAATTTGTTTTTAGCTCGTCAATTTTTTGAACATATGTTTGGTGAAAAGGCAACCACTTTCAATTTCAAATGGTTGAGGTAGGTCGTTTACTTTTTAGTCTGTGGAATTAGTTATCCATAGTTCTTTGTCTCCACCATTTTGACAATAGCAAAAAGCATTCAGACTTGAGATCAAATAAAGTTGACTTCTGAGTCAATCCATTAGATGAGGTGTGAGCACTTGATTGATTTCAGGCCTATTGCTCTTGTCAGTATCGGTTCAATCCAGTCACTCAGTTACCAGTGGCGGATTTAAGGGGGGGGGGCAAAGGGTCATGCCCCCCCTAAAATTCTTCCAGATTTCATTTGGCATTTTGGAGGTGCGAACGTCAGACGGACAAAATCCTGGCTAATACTCTGCTCTGACCCCCTAACTCAAAATCCCGGATCCGCCCCTGGTTACCATGATTGATCTGGATTATTTGGACATTATTGTTGCCATCAAATATGTTGATTTTGATTTTACTTTCTCACGTAATCATCTTAACATTGTAGCTATCTAAAATACTGGAAAATGCTTAGTTTTACAATGCAAACCGGAGATGAAGGCCGTTAAGTAAGATGGCTAAGCCATTCTGTAATGACAGTTTTACTGTCATATATCTGCAATAGTAGTACGTAATGTTTGTTGTCAACAGTCACAGAATTACCCGTCATGATGGGGAAATGGTATTTTTGTGGTTCAGTGTGTCTTGTGCTGTAGGCATGCATGAAAAGGTAATGTCATTCCAAGATAATGTTGTTTTACCCTCCACATCTGAAGAGTATATTCCAGTGGTTACTGGACTTTGGTATCCAGGATTGGTTTGCCAGTGCCCTCTATTGTTGTATTTAAAAGTGAACTCTTTTATATTCTCTAGGGGTGTGCACAATGGAGCATTCACAGGTGTCCATGTGGATAATGTTTACATGGGGCGGGGCACAGACCAGTTACTGACCATGTGGACACCCATGGGTGACGTTACTGTCGAGATGGGAACGCTGGTAATGTGTGAAAAGTCACACAAACTCGACAGGTTCGTTTTCTGTAATTCTGTGCATAACATACTTGATGTTGGAAGTTTATACTTTTGTAATAGGTGCGTTCTGGGTTACACAGGACACTCGAATCTCGCTGCATTTGTCCTTCAATGTTGTAAACATCCGTCAGGCACGTTTGCTGCCTCATTTTCGTGCCAGTAGAGTTTCACATGTTATTTGTTGTTGTCTGATTCTTTACAAGTTGTTTCTCGGTTGCATTACTCTATTCGTCCTTCCAATGCCAACAAAGTGTTACTGCTGTGCTGTGTGCTGCAACTCCGACGTGAGAAAGTTTGATAAACTCGACAAATACCCGTGGATGCTTGATCTGAAATTTTTCGCCTTCCCCACATCAATGAGACATGAAAATGTGCCCGATTTCCAAAACGAGGTCACGCACTTTCTTTTCTCCGGGATATAGCCAGGAGAGTTCTTAATTGCTGTGTAATCCAGGACAGCCCTATTGAAATTCACCTCACAAGTTTTGTAAAGTTGTTTTATTGTTATAATCATAATCTGGTTGAACAACTTTACATAATACAAAAATCTCCCATTCAGTTTCAACTCCAGACACCGGTTTTTGAATGCTGATATACGTGCATAATTTTTACCACGCATCGAAGAGTTACTGTTGAAGTCATAACCAATGCGACTCTCTCACACAAAAAGAACTTAGATCATCATTTATGGTAATACCATGAATTGTTCCTTGTACAATGCAACGGTGGTGTTGAACAGGCAGTGTTCTTAATACTTGTCCAAGCTTTTTTCAGGATGGGATAGGTCTTTTTCTACTCGCAAGACACCATGTTGACTGTGATGAGGTATCTAAAATATGCAAACTATAATGCCGTTCTATTAGTTGTTGGGAATTTGTCAGCCCAATCCACAAGTTAACAGATGTCGAGAAACTGCCAAGCCAAGATATCTTAGTAGTATATCACGAATGTTACTGTAAGACTCACACCAGGTGGCACTATAGTCTTCACCAGGCAGTGTTCTTAATACTTGTCCAAGCTTTTTTCAGGATGGGATAGGTCTTTTTCTACTCGCAAGACACCATGTTGACTGTGATGAGGTATCTAAAATATGCAAACTATAATGCCGTTCTATTAGTTGTTGGGAATTTGTCAGCCCAATCCACAAGTTAACAGATGTCGAGAAACTGCCAAGCCAAGATATCTTAGTAGTATATCCTGAGTGTTACTGTAAGACTCACACCAGGTGGCACTATAGTCTTCACCATGATTATCAGGTATTACAGTTTACTGTTAAGATTTCACCTGTGATGCATGACTGCTGTTGTCTTGCACACATGCTTCTCTGCCAGCTCTACAATTCAATGTGATTGCTCATTTCAGCTTTCAAAAATTACAAGACACCTACGGGAACCTTGATGTGGAGAAGGAACAGCTAGAAGGTATATGTATTTTAACACAGTCGCTGGTATTATATGAATATGTAAATCTTGAACCGATGTGGAAACATAGATTGCAAACATTTTTAAGTCTGGGCTGCGTGTCACCTGTTGGCTACATCACATAACGTAGTTAGTAGGAGTCTGAAGATTTCTGCCAAATTGGGACTCGACACCGGAACCTTCTGCTAACCATGCACTAAGCCATCGGGACCACTGATTGAACACAATAATCCAGACTTAAAAATGTTTGCAACAGTCACTGGTAATCAAAAGATGTCCTCTGGCGTATATTGGGGCCCTGTTCATTACTAAAACCCCAGTAATTGTTACACTGCTTCGCTAATGCCGTCCCATCACTTTTGGCCCCCCTTGTCCCCTCATGTTGAGTACTTCTAGCTATGCTTGTGAACGTGTCGTATTGCAACAAAGTGCAACGCAGTTAGTGCACCATCCTGAACATGTGCGTTTACTTCACCATCAGATGTCATGTGAAACCTTCAACAGCATTGTGTGTGAATACAGCATTGGAGTGAGCTGTCTTATGTCAGAAAGTCAAGAAGTTGGCTGATCATGTTGCACCAATCCGTGATCGTGTTGTATAAATCCTTTATAGTTTATTTGACGTTTTTATCAAAGGACAAATGTTAATGAAATGGACTGTTGTGCCTGGAAGAAACCGTAAACGTAGGGGAAATGAAACATTCAGAGACTTGACCATAGATCTACTAGCAGACTTTTAAAAGGCACCATATGATCACCTTCTCAAAGCTTTTACCCGACTGTTTAAAAATGTTTGTAGGGACGGGCTGGTTCACAGAAGATCCCATGGAGATCACTCAACAGTTTGGTGGACAGTGGAAGACATCCGATTTCCAGGCAGGGGATGTATTGATATTTTCAATGAGAACTGTTCACATGTCTAGCGTCAATACAACCGACTTGTTGAGAATAAGCTGTGATACCAGGTATGCTATGCGAGAACTGACCAATTCAGTTTTGTGCGTATAGATGTCTGGTAAATCGAGAATTGTGATAGAAAAACTATGCCCAGGAAAACAAGACAATAATTAAAACAATTATTCACAATTTCTCATCAACATGGACCTCTAAATCGTTGTTCAACTTTCAACTGTCGTAGCTCCCATTGTCTTACCCATGGCCATGATGTCATGGGGAATATTTTGGTTTAAGTACAAACCATACATCTGTTTACTGTTCTTGGGTCTTATTATCTAATCTTGATCTCAAGACTTCCGTGGTGAGGAGTACACTATAGTTTTGTCATTTGCTTGCAGGTGGCAGCCATCCAGTCATAAGATCGACAAACGCTTCATGGTGGAACGAGAAATACCGAAGAATTTTGGACTGTATGCTGACGACTCAGGCAGCCCCGAAGAGTCAAAAGTGACAATGAAATCGCTGCGTGCACTCTGGGGAATTTAGTGACAGCAAAAAATTGGAATTCATAAGTGTTTGTCAATAATGAATGTAGGATTAAACTTTCTGCGGTTCCTAAGCCATAAGAAGTCCACCATTTTTGTCCATTTGAGTATAAAGTTTTAATAGGTGGTGCCCTAGCCTTTAGCTTTAGCTTAGTGGACACTCCAACACTGGCAGGAATTGAATGTCCTTAATCATGCTATGAAAGCTGCATTACGCATGCTCAACTCGAAACTGTGGACTCTTGTATAGCAAAACTTGAAAGGGGAAAATTGGATCTGTGTCGTTAGTGTGTTTTAACTATATTATGTAATTTGCAGAATAAAGTATGGACTGATCAGCTTCCCAAGTCTTATTAAAAGCACAATACATCTTTGTTGTGATAAACAATGCAGTAGACAATTTCTGGCAAACTTTTAACTTAATAAGGCAAAGTAATGATTACTGTTTGCTGACTTTCAACAAGCATTCCCAAATCGAGTAACTCTATCCAAATATGAGAAGAGGTAATTTGTAAGACCATAAAAACCTGCGGTGCTTGGAAAGTGTGGCAACTGAAGAAACATTTTGAACATTTGATTTTGGTTGAACAGCTGCCGCTTTGATTTGTCAGGCATCGATTCCACATGACCAACAAGTATTTCAACAAACAATCCTGTTTTTGTATGAGAGAAAATTTATACACTTTTGTACATGCACAAGAACTATGCTTTTGAGGACACTCGTCTTGAAATCTTCCACGAGCACACTGTTACGCTCATTGACAATTGTTAGAAGTGCATTGATGGTGAGAGCATCAGGAGATGAATTTTTACTCCAATACATAATTATGTAGATCTGATTGCACACAGTGTGGATCCAGTAAAGCAAAATGACCATGTTCAGTTTAAGCTTGCACAATCAACTAAACTTGCATTTGGAGAAGTCCATTTCAGGATGTTGTTTCATGAATCTGGAAAGAAGAGACAACGCATGATTGGTCAGAAGGTTTGTGCATTCTAATAGACAATGCATGGTTGGTCAGAAGGTTTGTGCGTTCTAATAGATAACATGAAGTGTGAGGTACCAAATAACTAAGACACGCTGTAACAACTTTGTGGCATAATTATGGTAAAAAATCTTCAATTTGGGACAAGAATAATGGCTATATCAGTTTTCTACTTTTCAGAGGTTCACTATTGCTACAACTGGTTAAAATTTCAGTCATGGTTTTGGAGACAGCTGTAACATACAAATCATCTGGTAAAAGCAAAGGAAATTTTTCCAAACAGTTTTGTTGTTATGTTATACAAAGTGAAATTTTCTGTTACGTCCCAAAATGAAGAACACTAATCATAAGTACACACAACTAAGATAAAAAATGAAACCGTACAGAGGTGAAAATTTCAAAAGGCTATTCATGTTCTCTTTCCTAAAGCAATTTTAAGATGTAACGTGGCATCCGAAACATAAGAATCAGTTCAAATTACTTTCAGACCATCTCCCACACAGTAATCAAAAACAAGAAAATATTGTCAGTTTGGCTTCCAGCTAAACTCAAAGCTTTTGCAATCTGATTTCAGGTACTGCGCTTTCCAATTTTTGGCAATTGTGTTGGCTGAAATTTGGCAGACTGACTTCTCGACTTTAAAAGCTTCAAAGTTCAATTGTAATTTAACAAGTAATACCAACAACAAAAACTTTAAGACAACAGGTCGAAGTCCTGTCAAAAGGGGAAATCCAAAATCATTGGTTTTGCTTTTAATAATTAAAAATCACCACTTATCTTGGACATAATTCACTTTTAGTCACAGTTCCCAACTCACATTGACAGTGGATACATTAGAAAGCGAAGTAGTTACTGACTGTCCTGTTGACAATGTCCATTTCACCAAGCAAACAAAAACAATCAGATCCGACTCAAGGTGAATCAGTCGGTGTGTTAAAAACATGCCAGTGGCGCCAAGTGTACCTATTGTATACATAGCTAATAAGCACCTGAGAACAGTTGTTATTTCAACATATATCTAAAGCCGTCCCCGATTTGTATTTTAGTGAAAACCACCAAAACATTTACGTTTCCCTTAACTGTTAAGTCCCATTGAGACACAGACTTACCCTAGAAAAACTTGGACTAGTGCAACTTGCCCCACTTTAAGTGGAGCGTTCACACACACACACACAAATCCTATAATTACCGCAAGGCGGAAGTTGCTGCTCTGTGCTTGACCAGTTGATGCGAATGCAGTGTGAAAAGAAGCCCCGTGTTTATGTAAATGCAGCTAATAATTACTACAGCGTTGCCCCAGGTTTGCGGCCACTCAGCCATTAGAAATGACACAAGTTACCCTACCTCGATAAGGGGGAGTAAGATGTCACAAGTGGGGCCAGTTGCAACTACAGTTTAAATAGTGTCCACACTGCCCCCAAACCTCGTGACAACTCGTTCCAGGAGTAACTTGTTCTAAGACAAGTCAGTGTGGACAGCGCTTTAGTTAAACAAGGAACAGCAAACTGCAGCAGACATACTTGTTTAGTACGTCTTGCTTCTTCTGTTCATCTGAGGTTGGTTTACCCATCTCTTTCTGTCTCTGGTCATACATCATTTTCTCCACCATGCTTCTCGTCTCTCCATCAAGGTCAGCCAACTAGATAACACAAATACTAAAGGTCCACAAGAGTTGCCAAATATGTTGAGGTTGACCAAATATACCAAAAAGCCACGCACAGCAATTCAACTGACCCATACAAAATTTTACAAATGACTGTTTCGGTAAATAGGCACCAGGCACAACAATCATTTGAATTTTTTATGACTGCACAATCTTTTAGATTAATTCAGCTGAACAAACTGTTAGAGAAAACAGAGACATGACAAGCTTGGCAAAATTTAAGAAATTTAAATTACCGTGATTCAGAATTCAATAGTGAGAACAGTTACCATAGCTATTGGCACACCCTGAACACATTTCTCAGTAATCTGCCGGTTACCATGTTCAAGTACAATCAACATCCTGGTTTTTCCATAGATGCATCCCAAATTCAACTCTTCTTTTTCAGAGGTGGAAATGCATTCATTTTTAAAGGCTGTTGAAAGGGATATGTTGGTGTTGGAATTGCAATGCGGTGACTAGCACCTCGACATTGTGAAACTATGGAACAAGAGCCTTATTTACTGACACGCAGCATTGTGGGTAAATTTTTTTGGTCAGAGGTCGTGACCTTTTAAGAAAAGCCGGGCTATTTTTGTGATGTTCTGGGATGTGGCTATCAGAAAACAGGTATTATGTCTAGATACTCGTGGCACATTTCTAACATTGTGGCCGTGAGGTCCCACAAAAGACAGTGAGAAGGAATAATTCATTATCTTTCATTGCACCAACACCAAAGTAGCCAAGGACAGGGGTCTTGACTGCCCAGAACCATGCGTCAGTTGACAGTAAATGTGATCAGTCTTGTCTTACTGAAAGTTGGAATTCACTCATTCTAAGTCTCTGTAAGCGAAAATGAGGTTAAGCTCAGCTCGCCTGGATACTTTCCAAAAGGTACGCGTACGGCTGAAGGGGCACGTTATCTTCAAATAGTTTTCAGCAACTGCTGTCCATTTTATAGAAGGTCTAAGTCAGGCATTAGCCAAGACGTTCCTGCTGTCCATTTTATAGAAGGTCTAAGTCAGGCATTAGCCAAGACGTTCCTGCTGTCTATTTTATAGAAGGTCTAAGTCAGGCATTAGCCAAGACGTTCCTGCTGTCCATTTTATAGAAGGTCTAAGTCAGGCATTAGCCAAGACGTTCCTGCTGTCTATTTCATAGAAGGTCTAAGTCAGGCATTAGCCAAGACGTTCCTGTTGTCTATTTTATAGAAGGTCTAAGTCAGGCATTAGCCAAGACGTTCCTGCTGTCTATTTCATAGAAGGTCTAAGTCAGGCATTAGCCAAGACGTTCCTGCTGTCCATTTTATAGAAGGTCTAAGTCAGGCATTAGCCAAGACGTTCCTGCTGTCTATTTTATAGAAGGTCTAAGTCAGGCATTAGCCAAGACGTTCAAAACTTTTATTGGCTCCTTACGTGTTAATATCAAACCATCGTCAAATTTGCAAAGTTTTCGCTGTTTCAAAAACGCAAGGTTGCTTTTGCGATAATGTATCCATGACCATCTTTGCTCTAACCAGACTGATGATTTTTGATAAAACGGACCCCTGTTCTGTGTCTTCGTTAGAATGACATCTTAATGACCTACCTTGGAGTTTTCAGGCTGTACCTTCTTGGTGTTGATCTCGGGATCTGTGGTGACAATATGACTCCACCATTCCATCTTGTTGATCTGTAAAACACGTTCAAGTCAAGTATAACACACATTCAAGTCAAGTATAACACACGTTCAAGTCAAGTATGACATACGTTTAAGTCAAGTATAACATGTATTCAAGTCAAGTATAACACGTTCAAGTCAAGTATAACACGTATTCAAGTCAAGTATAACACGTTCAAGTCAAGTATAACACGTATTCAAGTCAAGTATAACACGTTCAAGTCAAGTATAACACACGTTCAAGTCAAGTTAGTGTATAACATACATTAAAGTCAAGTATAACACGTGTTCAAGTTAAATATAACAGGATGTGTAAGTGCGAAGAGACTGAAAGCTTGGTTTCCGGTATGTCTGTGTAAAATAAGATCACGTCAATCATTTTTTGAAAAGTTTTAACAAGAAAATGTCATTCTATGAATTATGAAATGTGCCAGTTTCATTCAATGTAAGCCACTCATTAACACCTGGCGATACAAACATGGGAGTCAACAACATAATAGATCCCACAAATCAAATACCACGCTACTTAAAAATATGAAAGTGTAGAGATTTGTCTGATGACGCACAAGATATTGTAACAAAACATAGTGAAGACAGATTTGGACTACAATTCTACATACTAACCTTTTCTATACTGATAACAACTTCATTGCCATCTTGAAGAGTCCACATTGATTCTTCCACTTTTATTTCTTTTGGAAAGTCCCCATCTATCACAGGTGGGTGTCCCTTCAGGCCCACTTTTAAGTGCTAGAAAAATAGCGTATCGCATCACTCATGATATTTACTGACAAGTTTGTGGCATACATTCAAATGTTTCAAAGTACAAGAAAGGTCAGTCATGGTGAAAGTAAGGTAGGTACAGACTATCATTACCTTAAAACGGTTCTTGACTAGCGTCAGTCGCACTTAAGTACGCTTGACCAATTCATAATATGTTCAAGAACCAAACACTGGTTCTTCAATTAGCATGGTAAAACTGGCAAGTGTATAGCAAGTTGCTGCAAGTATTTTTTCTTCTAAGAGACGACATTAACAATGACAATAAGCGTACACCCACCTTCTTATGCATATCCACAATCACGTCTTTGCTTTTAATTCGGAAAGATACTTTTAGGGGAATTCGGATCTGTAAATGAATTATGCAAAATACGAATACACGAATAAAAGTAGGCAGTCCCAAAAATGACATCGGCAGAATAGAGTCATGGTTTGATTACTTGATTCTGGTCATAACATTGTCCTTGTAACATCCTGGGTTTAAACTGCTATAGAAACCAATTTTATGCAAACAAGCAGCAAAATTGAATTCTAACTTATGCTATTGATTTTAAGAATAGACAAGAGTAAACCAACACCAGCAAATGGAAAAATGACTCCATCCAAAAATATTTTCCAACAAGGCAGTGTAAATTAAGAAAATGTACAAGACCTGACAGTAGCATACTTAAAGCTGGCAACATGAAAAGAATGAAATAGATTTACGAGCCATTTTATGCTATACTTGCCATCCACACGCTGCACAGATAATACTGAGGCAACAGTCTATGCAGAGGAATGGTAACTCTGGATTAAACAACATGCATGATGACTAAAACAATGTACAGTAAACAATTTCCCTAATTACGAACCTCCACCTCTTGCAGAGTCTGCGTCCAGCTATAGTTTTGTAAGTCCGCCCCGTTGCCAGAATTTGGCTTCAGTTTGTTCTTGTCTGCTTCATCCTCCTCCTCATCGTCTGCCTGTTAGTACAGGGAAGGTGAAGGTCATTACAATGAAGGTGAAGCTCACCACAGGCGTGCTCAATAATGTTACTCACTCACGAGACACTTGTGGCAAGAAATCTTGGCTTATTCAAAGGAAATGACGAATGTTATGGGTGGCTACATATCAAATTTTCCCATTATTCAACATTCTGGCTCAGCAGTCCAATCACTTTAATCAGTAGTGGGCATTTAACAGGGTTGGAAACAACACAGCTTCGTACTTATGTACATGATTCTTCAATCATAAAATCAGCTCTCAGGTACAATAAACTCATGTCGCCGACTCAGTCAAGGTTCTCTGACCACTAAACACAGTACCAAACTCTGCCCACCATGTTAGGCACTCAGTACACCATGTTTGTGAGCAGGGATCTGTGTCCTTGGGTGACTAAGCCATGTTTTACGACTCCACCATTGTGTTTGGTGGTAGGCGAGCTGTGGTTAAGATTTGGTGAACTGAGTTTACCGAGCATGTGAGCCATGTTGAAAGTAAAACACTATGTTCAGCAATTTGACAACCATGTTGTTTCCACCCCGACATAGCTACTGCGAACCTAAATAAGGTTCAAGTTTACACATACCACACTATGGAGATCTCCTGTTTCACTCTAAACAAGCATAATCTCACTAAACTCCCAACATGAAAGTCTTAGGGCTGTTCCAGTAAAATCTGTATGGGAGGGGGGGAAGGCACCTTTTTTTCACACCCACCACCCATATTTTTCATTTATTTCTTCAGCCTACCACCCGTAACTTGTTATAAGTTTGAAATGCAACCACCCGTAATTTTTTTTTGTTCTTGTGGTTGACTGCACAGGCGCTTGAGTTTATCTGTTCCTCCATCACCACTAACGTCATTCATTACTAAGAAAACATAATGTTCCTTACATATGGTTATTAGCCATCGAGAAATTCGAGCACCTGTGGTTAAATGGTGTTATGGGCATGCCGATGAGGAGATCGGAGGGAGTGAAAAAGTCGGAGCTTTTTGCAAATTGCATTTTTGTTTCAGTTTTGGTTCTGTGCGGATTGTTTATAAAATTTACTAAAATTACCCACCATCAAACATTTATGGCACAATGAAACAACAACGACCTGTAAATTTTTATTTTTTTGAAGTACGACCACCAGCCATTTTGAATTTAAATCAAACGCAACAACCCATAAATTTTTATGTCAGTTGCCTTCCCCCCCCACACAGATTTTGATGGAACAGCCCTTACTAGAAGCACCTCAGCTTAAGTAAATTTCATCTCTTGTCCATAACATCGATGACTGTTATCAATCAATAGCAAGTAAAGCAAAAAATTTTCTATCGTCTAATAACATACTTGTCAACACAAGTCCACCATAGACAAAATGTAAATAGTAGTCACATCAGTAAAAATTTCCACAATTATTTACTTAAAGATGAAAATACAGTAAAACATCCAAGTTCAATATGCAATTCACAATACCTTATCTTTATCATCGTCTTCATCTTCCTTAGTCTCAGTATCCTCTGATGGCACTCCATTTTTTTCCTGGAGCAAATTTAAGTTAAAATCATACAACGTATTTGTACTTGGTTTACATGCACTGACCTCTATATTGAATGGTTCCACTCACACTTTCTTTGAGCGAACAACTTGTTTTTATCAACGTTGCTCACTCACCAGACTACAGTTGGAGAAATTCAGTCGAGGTTGGTGCAAATAGACCAAAAAGATTTCCATTATTCTCCCCCTCAATGTGATATCGTGAAATTAAATTGCAGTTACTTCGAAGGGAAACTTGAATGGTTTTCCATCACATTAATGTGAAATAATATAACGGAAATAGCATAACGCATTTTTCACCTGACTCATTAAAATCACAAAATTCTCGTCATTCTTCATCCCGAGCTGGAAAACATTTTGTGAAATTTAAAGGTACAAAGGGCCGTCATTCCAACCTTCTCTAATTCTTTCTGCAACTTTTCTGCCTCTTCGTCCGTCAACTCTTTAATCTTGGGTTCTTCTTTCAACCTCTCCTCCTCATTGCGTCTCTGCTGCTCTTCTTCCGCCTTCTTTTTGGCCACTCTTTCCTGACGGCGCTTCTCGCTCGCCTCGCGTTCCTCCCGGTCTTTGTCGCGCCTGTCAAGCGCCTCCTGTTGGTGTTTCTTGAACCTCTCCAAGATGAGCTGTCATCCAAGGAACAAGACAGGAACCAATATAAACTAAATATCCTCTGTCGTATTTAATCTATTTGTTACCACAAACATGCAATCGGACAAATGTCGTTTTCTCTCTTATTACCACTGTAGGCACTACAGAAAGTTTGATTTAAGGACAAATTGTAAATTGCTCAACAATAACTTGGTGTTGTTCTCACTAGGTTCTTTAAGCGTAGTTGGCTATTCAACTATGCCAACAAATTTTGAGCTCAAATACTCGTCAAATTTGACCATTGTGTTCAAATTCTGATCATGCATATTCAAATAGTTATGGTGGCCATTGACTACAGTGCTAAATCACCATGGTAGCATTTTTCGAATGATAGCTCATTGCAATCAGAAACTCAGCATTTCTCATCAAGTTTATTACTTTACTATAACCTAAATATCCAGTGATCATGCAAAATGGACTTGCAAAACTAAGTAAACCGATAAATAGCCATGTAGTGAAAATGTCCACCTTACAATACAAATCTGTAAAACACATTAAAAGAGAACATCCATAGCCACACCCTGAACCCATTTACACCTTTTGAAAAAATGTTATCTATTCACATTGCTTCACGTACACCAGAATTCTTTCAGCTTTGTTTTGATACCATGGAATTTCACAAACTGCTATCCGCTAATCTCCATGTTTAACTTTATCATAACTGTCCTTCCACTGCCAGAAGTCTTACATAATGTATTCTGCAGGTGTGGGCAAGTTGGCAAAAGCTACACAAGTTGGAAAAGTGCCCTCAGGTGTGCAATGCGTCATTCTTTAGAACATTCACTCAACACAACCAGTTTGCTGATGAATACAGTGTAAAGATCATCAGGTGTCTATTTTTCACCCTACTGCCTAGAAAGGTGAATTGCAGGATGTGATTATTATGAATGCATAAATTGATTAAAACACTACATACCTTTTGAGCCATTCCACTTTCACCACCAAGATAAAAATCAGTCTTCCTGGCAAGAAACCCAAAGATGACGTCCAAAAGCTAGAAAGCAAAAGGCAATGGTTTAACTTTTTGCAAAAAGCATCAAAACAAATTTCTGCTTACAACGTTATGATATTATATTGACCAATGAGAACATCAACGTTTTCTGAAGGAAAACATTAGCAAAAACTGGATATACATACTTGATCAACTAATTTTGTGACATCCCCAATAGACTTGTGGCTCAGTAAGGTAAATAGCAGCAGTATTGACAAATGAAGGCTTATAATGCCTTCTACACAATTCTTACTACTTCTGTAATAAACATTACAAAACCAACTTGAAAATTTTCTCTGGTGAAAATTAGATTATCAGCCAGAAGAGGTGTGATGTTGCAAGTATTGATCAATTAGAACGGTGAACGCCGACTTGTAGTGACCTTGACCTTGATAGCATGAACTTTGGCGGGATGTCACAAATTCAAGAAGCGCCACAAAAATCTTCCGATAATTCCAGAATCAACTAGCTGTTTTACAATTTTCAAAATTGGTGAAAGGATAAATCAAGCACAACAAATGATTGCGAGACAAGTTTACAGTTTAATCCTTCAAAGATCTCCCAGTAAATTTACTGCAATGTGATCTGGAATTGATGCGGCCTGGAAGAATCACGCTGGATGTACGTGAATTTATAAAATATAATCTTGATATGTTTAGACCATACTTCTCATACACTAATCAAGGTAATGGAACTGCCTTATATCCAGTCGTAAACATGTTGGAAGTCTTGCAAGGTTTTCAATCTCACCACTGCTTTATGCATTTTGTTAATGGCTAGCTACCCTACGACTGGCTGATATCACCACACAGTGAACCTCACATGACTTCCGGCAGGTATACTTACAGTTGGACAGGAGGTAGTTCCATTCCCTTCATTACACATTTAGTGTATGGAGAGGTATGTGCTAAAAAGATCGAGATAATGTTCTGTGCATGAATGGGAGGAAGCTTTCTATTAGCCTTTGTACAAAGCTGTAGGCCTACACTAAATATACAGCTTTGCGCTGATGTGAGTAAAAACTGGGCAAATAAAATCTGACACGAAATTAGTGTCATTAAAAACTACACTCTTCCTTGAAGGCTAAATCACAATCAAGGTCCACATTCGTGTTACGGTCTAATATGATTTTTTTTGGTCAATTACCAAATGCCAACTGAATCTCATATGCAAAGAGTTATTTAGTTGTGCAAATTAAAAAAGATTCATCAAATTCGGACAATGATCGAGAAATTTATGCATGTTTTTGTCTATGAATTTCATGCATTTTTAGCATTATCAGTGGCCATTTTAAAAATTACTATTTTCAACTGTCAACAGTTGAAAAGAAATTTATTTTATTAAGAAAGCAATTGCTTAGATATGACTGGGAATAACTTGGGTCACTTTCAGAATCACTTAGATGAAGTTGTGCTTAATCGTTGAGAAATGGTAGGGTTCATCATGAAACAGGCACTCGTTACGAAATTTGTAAATTTTGTGTTTGATGTTTCTAGCTCTCACCTACTGTTAGGAAGGATAAAACCTAAAGTTCACACTCTGTAATAAAAATAACTACAGAATATGTAAGCCTAGGTAACACAGCAAATAATTCAATATTTAAATAAACCATGTGATGCAGAAACAGTGATGTAGTGTATGTACCCCCTTTTGTAGAGTACGTGCCCCCATGTTTACAAATGCCATAAAATTAAAATATCACTTGGAAAGTGAGCAACATTGGTCATAGACAGTTTCCTTCCTTAAAATGTTAGGTTAAAATGGTGTTTATTGCAAATACAGTTGTTTTGAGTGAAATATTAGCATTTGTGTAGTGTACAAACCCCTATATTTTAATTTGTGCCCATTTTCAAAGTATGGCAGATATGCACATGAATGCTGTGCTTTTTATATTTTCTCTTTGAATTGATTTAGTAAATCATCTAACTCTCAGTAGATTCTTAGTATTTAGTAACAAACCTGACATGTCATTGAAATGTAGTGTACATACCCCTGTGTAGTGTACGTACCCTGATGTGAACAAATACCACGAAACAAAAATATTACATGGTAAGTAAGTAACATTTGTCACACACAGTTTCCTCCATTAAAATGCTACAAAGTAGGTTAAAAGGGTGTTAATTACAAATACATTTGTTTTGAGTTAAATATTAGCATCTGTGTAGTGTATGTACCCCTAGATTTTAACATGTGCCTGTTTTCAAACAATGACAGACAGATATGCACATGTATGCTGTACTTTTTATTTGCTCTCTTTGAATAGATTTGGTAAATGAACTAACTCTCAGTAGATTCTATTAAAGTATTCATTATAAACCTGACAAGTCATTTAAATGTAGTGTACGTACCCCTATGTAGTGTACGTAACTTCAACCTCTGTGCTATAAAGTATTGTCCACAAGTATTTTTACATACTGCTGTTCTCATGAACAATATTGATATTTCCAAAATGTATCCAGTCTGACAAAAAAAACAATGAACATTATCAAATGTGTGGGCAATAGAATGCCACACAGGACTTGGCTAGTACTTAACATCCTAGAAGACACATCATGTGACAATTAATGTAGCAGAGGCCGGTTCTCTATCTCTCAAGACAACTTGCAACAAACCAACAAGTAGAGGCAGCACAAAACTCGAGACCATCCCATACACTTGTAACTTAATCAAAATTTGACATTGATCGACTGTGCATAGTGTACGTACCCCCCAACCAGTACCATTTTTACTGTTGAAAAGTAGAACACTGGGTCTAGCATTGCTTAAACTATTTTGACCAAGTGGTGAATGTATTGAAAACTAGGCAAATAGCACCAATAAAAATTTTGAAAAAAGTAGTTACTTGTCTTTTTCTTTTTGTAAGAATCATATTGCAAGAGAAGAAGTTCTCACTATACTGTGGTAAGATATGCAATGTATCATCATCTAGAACAACTTGATCAGCACAGTAATAACTTTTCTTACTTTAGTATGTGATACTTCTTCAATTTGATCAAGAACTTATCAAATTAACAGCCACCTTATGAAATTTTGCATGGTAGAAGTGGGCTGTGACCACAAGTTGTAGTGTACGTACCAGGGCTTCATCCAGGATTTTGAACATAGGGTGTCCAAAATGGGTTCCAAATATTCCAGGGCGTCCATGATTCCAACGACGCATTACCCCCCTCCCCACCACCATTCACCAGTAACCCCCCCCCAAATACACACAGCGAGGTTTTTTTTTACAATTAAAAAATGCGTTGAACAAGGCTTTTACACCTAAGTTTACAAAAACAGCTCCCTTGTATTGGGCTTTTTTAAGTACTAAAAAACTGTTGATCAAGACTTTTATGTTTAAATTTACGAAAACAGCCAAATAGCTTACCAAACGGGTATTACAGATATTACAGATATTGGTTGAA
>NMRA01000216.1:327533-342240 GCA_002633005.1 Phoronis australis | reverse complement strand
CTCAAGACGAGGTCTACATTTTGTTACATTGTTGTGGAAAGTATGTTTAATTTCTATCTACTGTATGAAGCTTGTATTAAAATTTTTGTTTATCATACTTTTCATCAATACATATTTGAAATGATGTTGTTTATCTTTAATAATTTTTTTTAAAGTAATGCATTTTGACAAAGTTAAGTCAGTCACAAACTGCATGTCAACAAAAAAGTCACAAAATAATATCAATAATTTGCCCAACCAATTATCAGATTTCAACTTCCCTGATGAAAAATCTTGAAATGATACTAGCTTATTTTTTTTTCTTGAGTAATTATTATTCTATGCCAATTTGAAACGACAAAATTGTGACGTACTGACTTTTCTTCGTCGGCTTTGTTGACTCTAAGGTCAATATCTTCGCACAGGAATGTCCAATCGGAATGTTTTTTTTTGCAAATTATTCATCATAAAATTTTCTTTGAAATGATGTATAACATGTCAGTCTATGTTACGTAGATTTGTAACCATAATATTTCAAACTCACAAATTTGATTTGACAGAATTTTTACCAAAAAAATTGACACAAAAACACCATTTTCTCCGGAACCGTAAGTCCGATTTAAAAATTTTTTGCACCGTTCTTTTAGTCTCGTAGAGAGCTTTCTCGTGATGTATATTACATGCACATTTTCAAAAATTTTTGAAAAATGCTGTCCTCGCTAGTGTATTGGGGATAATCAAAAGCTGAGGACGCCTGTGGCTGGCTAGCTCTCCTTTGCTTGAGAGAGCTAGCCAGCCAGCTTTCTGTAACCACAGTAATTTTTTATCTCCAAATCTTATAAGTCCAATTTAACATGATGTTTTCAGAGAGTAAGTAAGTACTGCGCCACACTAGCCAGTCAACAACGACAGAAAACGAAAGAAAACTCAGTCCACATGTCACACAAGTCAATGGTCACAATGCCCATCACAACGACAATCCAATTGATCGTAATATTTTTCACACGAGTCTTAATCTAAATCAGAATGCAATGAGAAGATAACCATCTGACACCCCTGATACCTCTTGAACTCCTCCCTCACACTGCTGCGCCATGGCAAGTAACATGCCGTCGAATCTTTCTGGATCGGCCGCCGACATAATTTGCACTCTCGACTTCCGACCTCGCAATGCGTTACACTTTTGTACCTCGAATTTTCGAGAACTTGAAGGGTTTTATCAGAACAAGGAACAAAATGCGTTATTCGTGAAACAAAATAAAATATTTCAAGCAAATAGAAATAAAACTTAAAAATATGAGATTAACCGAATTGGAAAATATTTGTTCCGATTTAACTTTTAAAATATATTCTGTGGTGCTTTTGTTGATATTTTTTTTCTGCTTGCAAGCCTTCAAATCTTCTGACCTCGTTTCCAATGAAGCGAAGTTGATTTTCAAACAGGAGACGTGTGTGTTTTGGTGGTGAAGATGAGTCGTTACGTGGACAACGATTTTGTTCTTGGAGGCCGAAAACCGCCTTTGTGGTACTTTCACTCTTTTGTTATTTCTGTGGTTCTTTCTTTTGGATAAACATCTCTGCTCGAGATGAGGTTTCTGGGTAACGCGGGCACGCACCTGCACCCCACGTAGCTGTCGTAGGCAACACGTAGCCCTCGGTTGGCCGGTTAGGTGCCTGCGGCATCCAGGGCGATGTAATTGCCTATTACATCCCACGCTGCCAGTGGCAGTGCCAGACAGTGTCAGTGCCAGTGGCAGTGGTCAGTCTCAGTGCTGAGTGAGTTAGACAGTGACAGTGAGTGTCTGAGACTTAAAGACTAAAGCCTAGTAGTAGAGGTAAACTCTGACTCCAGTCTCTGTCTGGCTAGCCGGACTCCACATCAGAGTGATCAGACAACAGCTGATAACTTGCTAAAAAACTAAAGGCCCGATGGCGATTGATCAAACTTTGATAGGAAGGAAGTTTTCGCACTTGTTTTGAAGTTCAATGAGAATTGGAAACATTATTGTTTTAGGAAGCACGTAATACTCGTAATAGGTGTAATTTCTATTTAACACGTCATACGGTTTGTAGTGAAACAACATTAACTGTCGTTTATAATTAGTACTGTAAGTATCTGAATCTCTTATGCAGTCTGCCAATAGCCACATCCCAAAATACCACAGCATCTTTCTCCAATAATGCAGTTATCACCCACAATTCTGTGCATCATTAGAGCAATTGTTGGCCAGATGTTCACTTAGGCCCTGATGATCACTGTTTTACTGGTTTGATCTTCGCCATATGCTATAGCAAAGTTCTTACACAGTGAATGCTAAACAATTAATAAACTCTTTTTTTACTTTTATGATAGAATGTTTGTTAAGCAAAGCACTGGCCAACTAAAATTTGCATTCTCCTCCCACAAATTTTGGAATAGCCATGCAGACAACTTATCCAACTAGGTGATCTTGACACGGATTTGTATGTGTAAAAAATGTAGCGCTTTGGGGAAAAGCATACTCTACTGTTTTATTAGTGCTATGTATACTGCAAAAAGATCAGACAAGCAAATCTGTAAAAAACATACCAGTTGACATGCATGTATGATGTCAAAATGTCTTTGTTTCTTGTTTGTCTTGGGTTCAGAAACGTTAAGTATCCTAACCTTTTGAAAAATAGACCAATCATGGACTTTTCTACCTCAGCCAATGAGAACAGTTAAATTTGAGATGTGATTCTAGGACCCATCCCAATTTACCCTGTTCTCTTCATTTAATTTGGCTGGCATGCATGACCATACTATTTTGTTTCTGCTTTGTAGGGAGAAGCCGGGTTACTTGACTAACTCTCAGCTGACTACCACGACTCGGAACCTCAACACAAAATCGAGTATCACGAAGTACGATCCACCTCTCGATGGAAAACATCTTCGAGGAAGCTTCAACCGGAGCAATTCAGACTTGTCTTTAAGCTTGCAGGACTTGGATCGTAGCAACAGCTCACTTAAGAAAAGTGTCAGCTTTAACAGCAGGAGGAAGACTCGACATTACAGTGATGATGAAGATAGTGTGTACGATGATGATGAAACTGATGAAGAGTTGATGAAGCTGATTGATCATGATGATTCACAGGTGATTGAACCAGCGGTCAGTGGCCGTGCTAAAACACCAGAGGAGTCACAATGGTACACTCAGCCGAAACACTTGGTGACCAGTGAATACAACCCTGCGAAGTTTGACGCGGGCCTTGCGCCGAGAGCCACTTCACCTGTCACCCGTCTTGTTGGAGCCCAGGGTGCAAAACTTGCCGACACAAATGTTATGCTTGAAATTGCTGACAGAAGGACACCAAGTTGTATCGAGCGGTATCCTATGTCGACTGACGATCCTTTGGCGAAAGAATTTTTCCCAACAACCTTCAGTGCTCGGTATATAATGGACACGATAAAAACTCCCAAACGGACTATAACTCCAAAACCAGATCATTTAAAAAAGCCTCCTCCGCCCAAGTGGAGAGTCGATGGTAAACTTGGACATCGCTCAAGGTCCCGGTCACGCTCAAGGTCAAGAAAGGGTGGATTGAGAGCAAGGTCCATCAGTCCTGTGAGGAGAAGCGAATCTCCCACCAGAGGGATGTACCTGATGGCTACTGAAGCACCACATATAGGTAGTTACAGGAAATGCTTTTCTCTAAAAACATAAGCTGTTTTTCCATTGTACCAATTTTGAGCTCAACATCTGCCAACACAAGAATTAGATTTTGTTATGAATTAGGAATATGAACTTGGAATTGGACTCCAACTTTGTCTTAACATTTTCTGTTTTAGTATGTACTCAAGATCTATCATTTTGTTCTAGAATACAATATGATTTCAATACATGAAACGGTATAATCCATATTGACACTTGATGATAGACAGGTTTGCAATTGACCCCGTGCACACTGACTGTAGTGGAGGTCAGTCTTCAATTTTGTTGCCTGTGAAGAAATTTTGGAAAAATCTTGACTGCAAGAGTTGATCCAAACGATTTAAATAGACTTATGGCCTCCAAAAGTGTCCCTCTGGGCTCATAAGGTAGTTATAGCAATGGGACTTAATGAGTGGTGGCCATGGTGAATCATTATCTGTAGAAAATTGCCACCTAACTCAGTGATACTGGATTTAAACTACAAATTCACGTTCAGACTTGAGCTTTCGAATTCAAGTTTGAAATTATTTGAAGTTTTAACATTAAGGTCATCAAGTGCAAACTTAGATTACTTACTCATTTACATAACACCTCAGTTCAATACCAAATTAGAACACAAACTCTCAAAACTTAAAGTTCAAGTTTGCAGATTAAACTTTGAGCCCAGCTTACATTTGCATATTGCTAGCAATTTGTGGAGAAAATAACGCAAAACCGTGTAGTTGCAACGTCTTTCATTTTCGACATTTTTAGCAGGATTTTATAAAATAAGAAAGTTACTGCAAGTCCTTTTATATATTCATCTTAGGAGAAACCTCATACCCTGTCTAGATAATCTTAGCGTAGTGTAATAATACATGAGTCTATAATGCTGTGTGTGTGACGCACCATAGATAACGCGGTGTGCAAATCCTGCTTTGAAGTTGATCAGCAATGTATGCAATATGGAACATGCTTGTTAATACATACATCATCTTCCGTGTCAGCTGCCTCTACCGTGAGCACCCACAGCCCTTACCAACTGGAACTGGCAAGACTGAGGATGGAGAGGCTTCGGCTAGAAGAGCAGCAATTGTTGGAAGTAAAACGACAAGAAGAGCTGGAGAGAATACGTGGACCTAAACCAAAATGGTAAGCTGGTGGTGGATTGTCGATGTGCAACTAAACTAACATTATATCTGTATATTTAACCGGGTGACTGTACTTGAGCTAACTTATTTTTATTTTCTCCAAGTATTTCGTGGATGGATACAGGTGCACGTCTTAAATTTTTTTGACTTCCATTCCTTGTACTTTTCAATTTTAAGTTATTTCTTAATCTTAAATTGAAACATCTATAATAACAACTCACTCAACTTTCATTGACTTACTATTAAACCTGCCTCTTGCTTTCAAATATACTTCCCATGTACATGATACATTTTACATTTAAAAATATTAATGATAATGAACGATCCCTGGTATCAACTGTTTTAATTTTAAATCGTTTTGGTAGCCTCTGATGTTAATGGGTTCAGTACCTTCCAGGTGTCTCTTAGAACAACCCAAACTATAATTTTGTTTATTACGTTTTTGTACATTATTTTTTTTGTGAATAAACATCTCTCTCTCTTCCCCTCCCTCCATTTCCCTCTGAGTTTCAGTTGTTTTTTCGTGTATATTTTTTCACACCATCAATGACAATGCACGTTTCACAGGGTTTGCCCACATTGGGTGCACTTGATTGACTTTACTGGGTCAAGTAGCCTGTCATCCAATCAGGTGTCTTACAGTGGTTAACCTGGCGGAACCGACAGTCAGTCAAGTGTACCCATTATCTTGTTACAATTTGCGTCAGGACTTGCAAAACTCTTCATTTACAGGTACGAGTTGAAGACTCCAGATTTCCACTACGAAGCTCATAAAAATAATGAACTTGTCAACAATCAAACCAACTGGCAGGAACTACTGGATTACAGAAACGAGCTTCTTGATGCATCCAGTGACTTTCAGCGCTCAGGAAGTGTACTGTATGCATAGTGTTTTGTAAGATTGTTGTGTGTTATTGACACCTGATGGCTCAATATATGCAGTGACTGGTCAGTATTGTGACAGGGTAGGAGAAATATAGGCTGCACTTGATTGACTTCGCAGGTCATCATCTATGATTGATCTGATTGGTTCTTGATGACGACTTCCGGCTTACAAACCAATCAGATATGTCTTAGCTGGTTGACCTGGTGGAACTGGTAAAGTCAGTCAAGTGCAGCCATTGTGTAGACCTCTTTCAAAGAATAATGCAAGTTGAAGCTACTTTGCTTAACTTGTCACTTTTGAGGCCATACTGTAAGCAACAGCTATATGTGACGGCTATTATGTAAATTAACCAGATGTACCAAGAACCATGCCATCGATTTTTAGTGCCAAGTTTTAATTTGTGAATGTGGCTTGCAGTTGCGGCTGAAGTGATAAGTTTGATTTCCTCAGTTAAAATAGTAATGCCATTCATAAACACAAGGTGTTGCTGCTGTATATTATCTGCAACATAATGACTTGACTTGGTTTTTGAGTGCCATCTTTTGTAAACAAATGACATGTGTATTTGTATGTCAAATTCAATATGGCATTGAAAATATGTTGCAAACATTTTAAGTCTTGTCATCATGCCATCTGTTGGCCACATCACGTGATCTAATGAATATAAGTGTGAAAAGATTTCTGCCCCCAACCGGGACATGTTATGACTTGTTATTAGGACTGATGAAAGGGCAACTATTACTGAGAAAATTGTGAATTGAGTTAGGCAAGGTAGTTTGTAAAAAAAAATTTCCATGTACATTATAATCGTGATTGATTTTACAGTTTCAACTCTTGAGGGCTTGTAGAATTATAATGAAGGTGTGGTAGATCATTTTGTGTACCTAGTAGTATTTATGATGGATGTTGGAAACATTGTGTTGTTAGCTAAGATACGTGCTTATATAGTTTACAGGGTAGAAAATATTGCGTTTATGGGTTAAAGATGTTATAAACCCACCTTCTGTCAAAAATAACTTTTTAATTTAGATCACTTCAGATTTATAAAACTCGAATTGTACCTTACTGCGAGTAGAAACAATGTCAGGGCGTGGAAAGGCCCAACAGTTTGTTATTGCTCAAGACTGATAGATAAGATGGCTCGACATGGCAGGGTACTGTCTGCATTGAGCATGGCCTTGAGCAACTTTGTACTCATCAATTCTTCCAAAGTACACAAATTGCTTCTAATGTGATCAACATTAAGGGGATTAAACCAAAAGTAAGTCTTTATTTAGACTAAGGAAGGTTTGAAGTAGCTTTAACGTATTAACAATTCGCAGCGTGGTACGCGTTTTTCAAGTTTTAATAGGATGAACATACTTGACATTTCTAGAAGTGTTCCAGTGAGTGTAGCTTTGCAAGAAAGCTTTGTATGTACAAGAGGACAATGCTGAATCAATGCGAGTGACAAAAAGTTATGGAATTAAAAATGTAACTCTTTTTCTTGAATAGGTGGAGTACTGTCAGTTTACTGTTACGATATGATTAAGTTATACGGTAGCAGTTTTCAGATGAGTGATTTAGTTGAAGAAAGACAATTGTGATTTGATGATCTGTGTTGTTTTTGATATACATTATTTTGTTCATGAAACATTTGGTTAGCTTTGCTCAGTTGCAATTTATTACTCAGAGCTATTATGAAGTGTATTTTGACGTTCAGGCATAAACAGGTAGCAGGCGGGTTATGTTCTTTTTCTGGCTAGAGCTACCCTCAAAATATTATTTTGACTTTCACTTCACTTGAGTAGCACTTGCTAACAGAATATGCCACAAATGGCATAGTAGTTGCTTCTGTGTGGTATGTTGTAAAGAATTTTCAGGAGTAAATGTATTTTATTTTTTTATTTTCCTGTTAATTATGGTTTGTAATTGGTAGTTATTAAAAGAAAAAATAGTGATTAGTAATTAAACAATTTATTTTAAATAAGTTAAATATACAAATTTAATGTCAGGTAGCAAATACTTTTCTTATCAAACTTTAAAAACTTTTTATTTACAAGGTGGTTTTGATTTTTTATTATACTTTACAATTTTTCATTGTAAATAAAATTATTGTATGAAGTTGGTTGTTGCCATTTTTGTGACATCAACAATGATGTTAGTTCAGTTGGTTGATACTGGCATGGCTGGCATTCTATCACTGTTACTGACACTCCATGTGAATGTAGCAAGGCCCCGTTGGTTGTTGGACACCAACAACATGCAAAGGACTCTGGAATACAAATGATGGCACAGTGTACTTGACAACAGTTACTGGGTCTTGCAGTTTGAGAAAAAGTTTGATGCCTGTCATTCAGAGGAGAAAATTTGTTCTCAACACTTAATGGGTCCCGCATTTTGAGAACCTGTAAATTGGTGCCCGTTATTCATTGGAGAAAACTAGTTCTCAAAATGCAAGACTCCCGCAAGCGACAATTACCGCATATCTTAGTTTCATATACTGTAAACTCGTGTAAGTTGGATCTAATTGGACACAGAATAAGCCAAAATCAGACTTATCTGATGGTTAAGTGCACGACCTAGAAGAGTTCCATGGATTTTTGTCCTAGTTTAGTGAAAATCCAACTTGTGCACTTTCAATTTATGCAAGTTTCATTGTATTTGAAAACAACAAACGCTTACAAATTATTATAAACTGTACACCAATACCTAACTCAAATATTGACAAAAAAATGCAAAACATGTATTTAATACAATGTTGGAGAAATGAACTGCGTAAAGAATTCTAGATATTTGTCAAACTGTTCTGGATAATATGAACATGAAAATTTAACTTAAAATGAGCTCTTTGCATTAACAAATAAACGGTGATTGAGTTAAATGTCACCTTAATTATTAAGTAAAGAAGACAGTTACATTATGATTCAGGGTTCAATTAGGAAAATGAGAGCAAGGGATATTCCAAGAACTATTTTACTTACGGGAGGTGGAACGTCAGAGACCAGCTTCATGTTAAACTTGCTGAACAACAGCGTGATGACCATGTGAATCTCCATTAAAGCAAACCACCTATCAATGAGAGACAATGATTCATTTTATATGCAAGTCATTTTTCTCCAAGTGGAAGTTCTGGTGTCATTTGAAAGCTTTTATAATTTCTGCCCAAAAGTTCTAAGTACAGTCTTAAACCGAATAATCATACAATCTAAAATTGCACTGAATAAAGCTTCAATCCATTTCTTATTAAGCATGCGCGCAACCAGCCTAAAATACAGGGGGGCTCGAATTTCTTGGTATGCACACCTTTCACTGAAAGAAATCAGCAAGGACTAAAAAAAATGGGGCCATTAGGTTCAGGCTCACAGTTTGTGCAACTGCGTCGACTTCCCGTGAATTTTTGTGGACTTTTGTCTCGTTTGCTCAGACTTTTTGTTTCACTGAAGTGGACCTTTTTGCCCAAATCGCCAAATTGGGGGGCTCCTCCAGCCCCCCCCCCCTGGGTGCACCCATTTTAAGCCAGTCTGACAGATGATATGTAATGTATATTGTTTTCAGAAAGAAATTTCTGCATAATGCAACAACTTAAAAACTCCCTTCTAGTGTGTATTATGACTACTAGCCAATATCAGTCCATTAATTGAAAAAAGAAACATTCAAGTGAAAACTTGATGCTATCTAGGAACAACCTAGAGTCAGCAATACCGCACTTTTATTATTTTGTATGTTTGTTCTTGTTTGAAAAAAGTTATGCGCTGAAGAAAATCGCCTTGTTACTATTTTCCTAAAATGAATCAATCATCAAGTGGTAATGAAGCTGCATTGAATTGACACAAAACAATGGATATCAAAATACGCATAAACACTCTCACCTGCCAGGACACTGGTATCTTCCACCACCAAAAGCCACAAATCCATCCAGAAAAACATTTTTATCCAAATCAGCAGCATCCCACCTTTCCTGAGAGATAGTCATGACAAAGTAGTGTTGCAGATTTAATACCCATACAATAAATATTACAGTATTAACAATTTGTCAACAAGCGCTATCAAATTCCACCATAACGTCAGTTCCAAAATGAAAATAAAGTTTCATGGTATAAAACCATGTTATGTACAAAATAAATGTATTCTTTGCTTGGAAGGTTGATCAAAAATGACTTCGAGGAGAACAAAACGGAAATTAATCCAAAATAGTTGCCATTGACAAATAAACAGGAAATTTGTTAAACTTTGCAATCATGATAAGTTGGCACAAAGACAAATGAATTACAACTACTGTACAGTTCTTGGTATTTCAACACAGTGCTGCCAAACAACCACCTCCAGTAGTTACACAATAAATCCGATTTCTGTCAAGTATATTATCATCTATTGCCTTTAGATGAAAAAGTCATAGCCTCTTACTGGTTTAAATGCTTCCGGCTCAGGAAAATATTTGTTGTTCCTATGTGCCCAATAGGGAGATAACATAAGCATGTCTCCAGCAGGTACATCGTAACCCTGGAAATAGTTATGGCAACTGCAAGACAATGTTTACACTGTAAACTGACGGTCATGCAACAAAAGCTGAAAAACATACTAAATACAAGTGAGTTGTATACAAAATATTATAAGTAGTTTTTGCTTTGCCAAGGAAAGCATAGTGTTTTGAGTTTGTAATTTTTAGTATATATATGTATGTATGTATATGTATATATAAAGCATTACTGACCTAAGTTTTCTGATCAGGCATCTGCTAAAACTTCAAAACAAATTGTGTCCACTTTGTCATTAGAGAGAAAACCACAGAAATGCAGAAAAGAACTAAAACACACTTTCAGACTTAATGTAAGGGTGAGCGTGTCTCCAGAAATTCTCAATTATCAACATGCTCTCTCATTCAAATTTCGCTGCATATGGATGAAGGAACAGCAATTTAAATGTGCATAATCTCTCTTCTTTTTATCTACTGATTTTTGATGTTCAAGCAATGAAAAAGTTCAATTTCCTATTACGAATTTAGTTTTTAAAGTCTGCATTGTCTAAAATGGTCAGGGAAAGAACATGTTGCCACGAACAGGCAGCGGTTATCACTGACACCCACTCTGTTTCCTAATCCCTAAACAAAAGAGGTTGGGTTATAAAAGTTCAGGTGCTGTGGTGACTACTGTAATCCCAACCAGAGAGAAACATTGGTTATTTCATATAGTTTCCAGTTTGGAAATGATATGTAGCTCCTTACTACGAAGTGATGAAAACCCAAAACACACAAATTACTACTGAGCGCATATTTACCCAGTGCATAATTCCTAGACATGTAAATATGTAAATCTTGAACCGGCATGGGAATGTAGATCACAAAGTAACATTTTTAAATCTGGTCTGCAAAGGTCATTAGGTCACGTGCTGTGGCCAACAGGTGGCCAGCAGACCAGACTTAAAAATGTTTGTGGTCGTAGACATACACTTGATTAAGATATCACCAAGTGGAAACGCATCAGATTCTGTAAAAACACAGTACGTACCTGTATTTTGATTGGTTTGACGACTTTCCTAGCAATTACACCTGGTGACCGTACCCGTATAGCTTCCAATATGCATTTCTTTATAAATGGCATTTTACGAAGATCATCATCAGAAAGTTCTGTAACACAACCAATGCTGTAATTGTTTCCATCTGGATGAGATAATACGCATCTAGATTGTACTCCGTGTGAATTTCAAAATTTCAAAGATATGTATTCTTGCACATATTACAATGAATTTCATTATTGATCGTTTATGGTCTCATAAGTTTGTTGCTGTAATTAAGACAGAGAGACGGAAACAAGTATAAGTATTTAGCGAAATATCTACAAAATTATAAATTTTAACCCAGTAAAAGTATATTATAGTTTTCGAAAGTAGAAAGTCTAAAGATGAACTTGATTATTTATTTTATACCAATCTGCCTTTAAGTAAATCATGTGACCATATCTTTTTAGTAAAATTTAACAAAAAAGAAAGCTTTATACAAGTCATATCTAAACAACCGTACCAGTCACCATACTTTTGATTTTCTTCCTAAAAAAACCATAAAATTCCTATTTTTGATATTCCTTCATGCAAAAGTGGAACATTTTAAAAACAATTTTCGCCGTTTGAAGTCGTTTTTTTCTAAGATAATCTAAATAATTACATCACACTGCAGGGAAGCACAGATATTCACAAAAGTGCACCTCAATCTGGGCTCAGCTATTCACTAATTCAAAAGGGGTAATAAAACAATTATCATCTCAGCCAGGACCATAAACCTTTTACTAAGCTGTGTTTAGTTACACAGTCCAACTGGGACAGTTGTATCACTAAGACCAATGTTCACAAAGAACTGCTCTGACTGACCTTGCATATCAAATTTCAAAAGGCTTATTGCGTGTGGATGACACCCACGACTTACAACCATCTGCAAAATTGTAAGCCACTAGTTGGACTAATTACCCCCTCCAATCCCAAAATGCTAAAAATTTTCTAAGCTATAATTAGCAGTGACTACACTAGTTACATATTACCTCCCTGTTTGTTGGTCATGCNGAGATGATGTATATTCTGGACCAGCGATTGAGAGCCCAAAACATCCAGGAAGACAAAGCAAAAAAGGGTAAGCGTCAAATTGAGTGAAACCAGACTGATACCCAACCCATTCCACTTCTAGCCAATCGAATCGGCTAATGTTCGCTCATTACCCATTCTGATTCCGGTATGCATTGGCATTGGACGCAGGCCTTTTGCCGTCGGCACATCAAACTGCACTTTAACCTTTGTACAATTTGTAGATACAGTTTGTGTTTTTTATTTTTAAATAAAATATCACGCTTGCCCTAGGGACTCTTGTTGGCTTTGATAACATTTCCTAGTGCAATTTAGAATCCTGGAGCCTGGAGGCTAGTATGCAGAGCCAAAGGCTGTTTGGATGCTATGTTATTGTTAACCTATTTGTTATTGAATACATAGTAGTTCAATAATTAGACTTTGCCGTATTAGTATTAAGGAGTAATGATTTTGAATATTTTCAGAAGGGAATGGGACCGATAATCGGCACTGCATGAGGACACTGCAACCCTATCCCAAAAGGAGGGTTAGCGGACAAACTTATTTAACTATGTCCCATTTGATTTTCCCTGATTTTGAGAAGTTGATTTTCGCTAAATAATGCCTGTTATTTTGTGGATGAAACAAAATTGGTGACGATTGAAAGGACTACTTTGTCTGATGTGACTGAAATATCTCTCTGTTTTTGAGCTGTTAATTGCTAAAGGCCACAAATGGTAGCACATGATTGGAAAAAACATATTGCTACACTTCAAACCCAAAGAGTCCTCTTGACATTTAAAATCCCTCTGGAAACCCTAAAACCTGACCAATCACCAACAGCAAGGGATGAGAAATCCTACCTAAACCAATACCAGAACTAAACACCTACAGTAGTTGACCTTTCTGTGGTAATTCTGTCTTTGTGAGAGATTTCCAGCTTGCAAAGCAACCCCGGGCTGTGCCTTGTGTTCAGTTTGAACAATAGTTGCTTCCATCCTTCAAAATCTACAATTCTCACGGAGTTTTGTACATTGTGGGATCTTCATTATCAAGTTTATCAAAATCTTATAAATTAATTGACTGAAAGAGCATTCCAAAATAATCAGGTAGATTGCTAGCATTTTTTGGTCTCTGATTGTTTTTTAGTGTAATTTATGGTTAGAACAATATTAATTTGTTTCTGTCTGTGTTTTTTAATTTTGAAAAGTGGTGCTGTCATGCGATATTTTTAGTTGTCCATATTTTCAAGAAGGAAAAAGTTACCTGAAAGGGTGTGAGATCCTTTTTCTTCAAACCAAGTGACATGGGTAGAGATCCTTCTTATTTATTCAGCTTCGCTTCATGCCAGTTTTAAAATGAGTCACACACAGACCAGAAGCAAAAATTATGCTAGTTTTGCCATAATAATGGATACTTATAGCATTTTTGTGAGATTACTCTCTAGTGAGGTGACTTACATGCCCTGGCTCTGCCATGCATGTTCACACAAATTCCAATCTTTCAATAATAACCAAAAATAAACATGGATAACTTTAAACTGTTGAAAGAAAATTTTCAGAATACAACATAACCCAGACTTTCATTTTTTATGTGCATTGATTTTCAACATACGGTAAAATCTCACCAGTTTAGGACACAATATGGCCGGCGTGGGAAATTTTGTTTTCTCTTTTTTTTCCACAAAAAGGAATATAGCGCCAAATTAATGTTTTCCCATGTTCATGTTCCCTGTCACAGCTACTGTATTATCAGAGAGTGTTTTGAAAAATTGCTGTCCTTCACAACAATGTTAGAAGCCCTTGAATAGTGAGGAAAGGGGAGTTTATGTAATTATTGTCTGAAAGTAATAAGACTTTACCATAGTCGTTTTTAAGTTCAACTTACATTATTGATCTGTCTGATCTGTCATAATGCATAGAGTAATAATTTATGACTTCCTCAATTTTCGTATTTATGAACCTTCTCGTGTTTGCGTTGTTGTCTGGTTCTAAGCTACATTTACCACAATTCTTCTATTATTTGGTGCAGGGTGTTGCTTTGCATAGACACATGTTGGGGGGAATTTTTTTGCAGATTACTAAAATTCAAAGTGTAGAATAAAGAAATAAGTTATAGTGGAAGGGACCTTTGAAATGCGTTGGTTATAATGTTAGTGTCTTGTATCAAGGGTAGACTTAGGAACACTAGATAAAACCAGATCTTACAAATTTGAATGTTTTATGTCACTGTAAATGTTCTAAACAGGATATGTTTTAAGAACATTTGAGAAAAGCGAAGTACATATTTGAGTATTTGACTTTTATAGAATAATTGTCATAATCATATGCACAAACGTCAGGGCCCTGGTCTAATCTCAGTACTCGAAACTCGACTTGAAAATGACAAAGTGCACGACAGGTTTTGGGTGTCATTGATTCAATTTCGAGTCTGGGTTAAGAGATTGAGACTCTGGACCCAGATCGTCTGCCTTGTGTACTCTCACTCCCTCCATCCCTCCCTCCCTCCCTCCC